>OZ026613.1:7602403-8202403 GCA_964020975.1 Hermodice carunculata
CCAAAAGTGGCTGGAAGACGAGACTTAGATGCATGGGGTCCCGGTAATGGAATTTCATAGCTTAGTAGCCCACATTCAGTGATTTGTGTGCTTTCAATACTTCCTACGAAAGTCCGAGTGCATGGGATTTAACTGGTAACTATCCATCTTACCCACATAATGCTTTGCTGTTTGCTTGGTTTCTATAACACCAGCTTCGCAGGTTAACTGGAAGGCTTAACATAGCAACATCTTCTATTTCTGTGACTGGAAATCGTTTTAGTAATCATTCAGTCCGATGTGATGTTTGAGGACACGGTTCTTCTCGGTCTATATTCATTACAGGTAAGAGATGTTCTGGTTATTTGGGTATTAGTCCATTGACCTGCTTCCCAGAAGTAGAGTTATTTATGCAAAATTATTATCTTTGTAACGTTTTAAAAGTTCAGTACCAACAACGTCGGGAAAAGATGTTCAAAGAATAATCAATCTTTGGCTTACAAAAAATGGAAAAAAGAGCAAAACTATTCCAGGAACAAAATTTGCGGAAGCTTGAGGACTTGTGTTATAGATGTGAAAAATAATGACCAAAGGAGATCTTATTTTAAATGTACTCAATTTGGCGAGCGTAAAATGAACAGGAAATCAAACGTGAGTCGAAAAAAACCTCCAATATTACCGAAATGCGTAGGCAAAATACTCAAAGTGCAGGACCCGGGTAGAATGTGAAATAACAAATTAATGAAACTGATATTTTTACAGTTAAGCGGAAAGATTTCCAAATATTTCAGTATCACCCTTCTTGGGGAAAAAGGTGAAATTGATGTGTGATTTTGGGTGGTTAGACATGAATGATCGAAAAATGTATCTATGCACTGACCTCTAACTCTTATTAGATTTCTTCGTTCAGAGATTAGAAGACAGCGACAGGTAGAGCGTTAAATTATGGCTGTTAAAACTACAATGAACCATAAATTATCCCGGTGTTCCACATTTTGATTAGTGCACTGCAGCGCTGTGTATTTGCGCAATGTGGGAAGGGTTACCTCTAATATATTAAACGAAAAAATAACAATTGTGTTTTTGCACTGCGACACTGTACAAATTTTCTGTCCAACCTTGATCAGCAGCTTTCTTTTGTGCAGCCTTTGCTTTAACCTCTTCTCGCTTAAATCGTCCAAACGTGCCGGATGTGAATTGTCGTCTGCCTTAAAGTGTTCATTTTAATTTCTTGCTACTAGAAACAATTTTTGCGGAGATTTGTGTGAAAGACCATTCATGATGCCCCCCCCCCCCCCCGGTCAATATAGCTTTCCTTTGCGCGCCAAAGAAAGCTATTGACACAGTCATACTCTGACCAGGAATGCGTTAAATTCCATCATCGTGCCCAGTAAGGCTGGCATTAATGTATTGCAAGCAAAGGAGTCTGACAAAGTCTAGAGGTATGTTGCATGGGGCAACAGAGGAACTGACACAAACAAATCATATCTCTTCATTTCAAGACAATATCTTTTCTTTATCTCAAGGCATGATAGCTATGCACATCGGCCCTGTGTCCAGGAGGAGGGGCTGGGGAATAACAGTCAAACATCTGCTTCCAGATAGGAAACACAAAAGGTAGAATGTTTCGAGGAGAAAAGCTACAGCTGCTACAGTGCAACTTACAGGTTTTCGGGGTCACAATATGATTTTCACGCTGCTGGTACACTAAAATTGGATCGATGCTATTTCAACCAGAAGACGTTGGATGTTCAGGCAATGTAGGGTATCGGTGAGGAAATAACAAATACGAAAATACGTTTGACTTGATCTATGTGGACACCGACTGTTCAAGTGACTAACATAATAATGTTGCATTTTGTAATAACTTTGGTAAACCTAGATAGACATTATGGAGCATTTTTGCTCATGAAAGGGCGCTGGAAAGTTCAACATGGCAGCTCTGAGTCGTAAGCGTTTAACTATCACAAATAGTTTCGTCAAATCAAATGACCATGGCATAAAGCATGTGGTTCCGATTCTTAAATCACATATACTAGACGTCGATTACAACAGAGCGTAAGCAGAACGGGTTTTTTTCAGCCAAGATGCCCATGACTTCTCCATATATACATGTTATCTATCAAGGCAAGTTCAATATAGAAAGGCCCACACGCAGACACTAATTGTTAAATTTGCGTGGGGTTGAAAAATGGAAATGAAATCTAGGTTTGATGCATACCAGAAACTCACTCAGCAATTTGGGTAGTTTTAGTAGCCCTTCTTAAAGAACACAGCAGAAGGGAAAAGTCAATTTGACCATGCCACTGAGGTCATCCTAGGGCCCACGCGAGGAGCCAAGATATATGGCTAGTTTGATCTTATAAACGTACGAGGCATGAAATGTAACAACCCTTATTTCCACCGATTAATCATCCTCTTTATTGATTTTTTGACTCCTTCCAAGTGCCCATGTCAACTTGCTTTGGCTATCTTGTGTACGATTTTCATTTTCATGAATTACCCCCCCCCCCCCTTTTTTTTACTTGTATTCTTTTTTCTTTTAATTTTTTGTGGACCCTGTTTTTTCCGTGCTGTCTGGTCAGTGCTCGTTCCTTTAATCATCAAATCTCTTGCTACTATGAAGTACGAACAAGTATTAAAACATTTTGTATTAACGTGTTCATTAACATCCCTTTCTCAATCAGGGTGCCGCAGGGGGTCTGGTGTAAAAAATATAAAGCTGTTCTGTATTGAAGTGGGAACTTGTTGATGTTCCCTTTGAACCGATGGGTCTGCAGGGGTCTTTCAAAGCTGTCCCTTATTCAAAGCGTTTGGAAACATCCATTTGAATTAATGTCGTGTTTCATGGGAGATTTTGTGCAGTCTTGTTCGGTAACGTCTCTTGTCATCTAATTTAATTTGCAAGGGTATATATCAGGTCTCCTATGCTGTATTAAAGTGTTTGGTTAAATTCCTTTTGAACTAGTTTGGTCTACAGGAGTATTCCCGATATGACTTTCTGTTAGGTGTTTTCGTCACATCCATTTTGAACTAAGTTAGTCCAGGGGGATTGGATCTATCTGATCTGTTATTTCGCATAAGGGTGTTGGGTGATATCTCTGTCGACTTGGTGTGGTTGTTGGAACTTTTCTTCTGTAACATACTGTATTAAAGAATTCATAAACATCCTTTTGAACTAGTTTGGTTTGTGGATGTGTATCTGATGCGATGCTTTGTGTAAGTCTATAGCAACATCCCTCATGACTGATCTGTCCCCGAGGAGTCTGTATGACAATCTAATATTCCCTCTAAAAGTTTTCATTAGCATCCTTGTGAACTGTTCTTCTAACCATAAGGGTGGGGTGATGGATCCTTTTTAGATCGATCAAAGGAATGGGATATGTCGCCTGCAGATGGCGCTACAGGTAAACAACCCCCCTCCTATCAGTACCCATCGGCTGCAGGCGGAGACACCTGGAAACTTAGACAAAAAATTTGCTTCGATCATTTCTCCACAATGCCATGTAACAAAGAAAGCAGGTGCTGTCACCAAGCAGAATAGTGCAAATACACGAGACCATATGCTTCAAACATTTTTTTTAATGTTTTAGAAAGACTTTGTACATATTTAGGAGATATTAACGACCTGCACAGTAATGACGTCAGGTCCATGCTTGGTAAAATCTGTAAAGAATTTTCTGCTGAAAGCGTGGAAGCTAAGGCGCTGGTCCTATACGAACCAACAAGGCCCGACCTGAAATATGTTTGGCTTGTTTTACAATCTCTGTGCTTTATTTTTCGTTGTTTATAAAGCCTTATGTGAGTTTGACGCACCGTGATCGCTGCCCCGCTGACGGGTCCCCCACTGGAAAGGGGGTAGATCCATCAATAAAATAAATGAAATATGCAGTTGGTGAGCTTACTAAGGTGAGATGACCACAAGACATTAAAGTTTGACACAACCGAGTCGAACACCAAATGACATTGCGAATAGCGAAACAATTAAGCAAATAATAATAATGATGATGATGATGAAAATGATGATGATGATGATGATGGTGGTAATAATAATAATAATAATAATAATAATAATAATAATAATAATAATAATAATAATAATAATAATAATAATAATAATAATAAGAGTGATACACACCAGAAAAGCAACTTGTTAGTTTATTTCCAGATGGTGACACTAGTAGTATGTTAGGTCCAAGCCTCCTCTCATCTTTCTTGTAATTGGATACCCCCCCCCCTCCCCCGACTGCTTCATTGCCATACACTGTGAAAATCACCCGTTGGAGATTAAAGATATATGTCCATTTCAAAAGAAAATCTTGCCCGCGTATATTATGTTGTTTCTCTCCTATATTACTGATATAAATGAACACAAAGCACGCTTATAGATCACTTGTATGTGTGTCCATGCATCTGTGTTTACCGACAAAACATTCAGGTTTATGCATTGAGGCTTGGATTTCACTCTTTTAGTGCCAACTGTAACTTAAGTCAAACTCCTTAGAACGAACTGGTCTGAAGTGTAATGAAATCCCTAGATTCATGTTCCTTGCATATATCCTTTCATTCAAATGTCAGCATAGATGTCTAGGTATAGAGAATATAATAGGCCAGGTGAACAGGTCAGAATATTCTTTTCTTGATTAATGTTTAACACAATGCAATCGAGTTGAACATGTATGCAAAAAAATGGCAACTAGATTCTAGTATGTCAGTGTTTGCTTTGGGAACTTAAAATGTATAAACATATCTACAGGGATAACACTGTAACTTCACGGTCAGTGGTACCAAAAGTGACAACATATGGCTTCAATTTTCGCTATTTAACATCAAGGAAACAATGTGTTGTATGTGAGGAAATTAAATCCGAAATTTTAAAAATTCAAGCTGGTGTTCCACAAGGATCAATTTTACGACCTCTATTCTTTTCGACACACATAAATGACAAAAGACGTCTTTCACCATCTTTAAATTCATTATATACGCAGACGATACAACGCGTTTCACTTCTCTCAGCCCTTGTAATTTGTTTGGTAATTTCAACGTTTCACGCCTTCTAAGATCTGAACTAAACAAGATAAGCATATGGCTAAAGGTAAATAAGCTATCTCTCAAGATTAAAAGAGCTATATTCGCGGTCTCTCATCAACCATAAAAGCGTTCAACAATTGACAATATTGAAATTGAAAAGGAAAAAAATTGAATGTGTTGACAAATCTAACCTTTTGGGCTTAACTTTGCATAAGCACCTCAGCTGGAACAGTCATGTGAAAGTGTTGCCTCCAAGATTTTCAGATGAAAGGCATCATGAACAAGGTAAATCACTTTCATCCCTCGTGTACTTTGCAAACTATCTATACCTCTTTTATTCTCCCTCGTTTCAATTACTGTTTGCTTGCTTGGGGGTCATGCGTTAGAAATATTAGTATTTAAAAAAAAAGACTGTTAGAATATTAAATCATAGCTATTAGAATGCACATACGGAAAAAAGTTTAAATCAAGAAACTCGTTGAAACTGGAAGATATTTATGTCCCTTCAGTTTTTAAAATGTATTACAAAATAGAAAAGTACTTGCTTCCTGATCACTTGAAACATAAAGTGTTCATGTCATCGGCCATTGTACGTGATCACAATACTATGAGAAACGAGCTATTTGTAACTGGCATGCAGCACGCTTTTGTCACCGAGTATGTGAGACGCCAGATGGGACATGTTTTGAATGCAACTTCTAAACCAATTAAGCAGAAAGAATATACACATGCTATCTTTGGCTTCTCCTGCTAGGTACGAAAACAATTCATTGATAACTATGAAATGTCTTGCAGTATATCTTATTGATTCATCTGTCACTAAACGGTCTAAATATGCTGATTAACTATGTTTAACTATAATAATTTTGACCCTTATACTGGAAAAGCCCCATGATAAGATATTTTTCATCATGTTTCAAGTATGGCACTGTGCTGCAAGAATTAGCGTAATGTATTTATTTGCTTACTGTATGCAACATAACTAAATTTTATATTTCTATTATTCTTATTTGAATGATAAGGTGGCACATGCGATAGCGGTCTGCCCAAGACCATTGCATTGTCTCCTGGCCAATATCACATTGTTCATGATACGTGTTTGATTTAAGTCTGTAACTTACAATACATATATGTATTTGTACACCAAATTTGGGCAAATTTCCTGAAGCCTGAATCAATCTTAAAAATACAACAGAGTTGCACCCAGCTTGTATCCGGAAAAGCTGCTGACATGGGGCATGCAGCTAACTAGAAAGATCTGATCAATTCTCATTTATGCCGTTTTCTAACTAAAAGTGCTCATCGAGATTTGTTTTTCATATTATATTCTACAGATGATAATTTTAAGTTTAAAAAAAAAAAAATCAAAACAACACTAAATAAGCTCAGAAACGAAACACACACAAAAAGAATAACAAACTCAAAACAAAACAAAAAGAAAATCCAAAAGCAGCAGCAAAACCAAACAAAAACAAAAACAAACAAAAGCAAAAAAAAAAAAACAAAAAAAAAACAAAAACAAAAAAACAAAAAAAACAAAAAAAGAAGAATAAATAGAGACGGAACCAAAACACCCCCTTAAAAACAAAAACAAAAAGCAAAGTATTTATATTCGTGCGTACGCACGTATGTGTGTATGTATGTATGTATGTATGTATGTATATACTATGTATGTATGTATGTATGTATGTATGTTTGTATGCATATATGTGTGTATTTATGTATGTATGTACGTATGTATGTATGTGTGTCATATGTATGTATGTATGTATATATGTATGTGTATGCATGCATGTATATATGTATGTATTTATGTATGTATTTATGTATGTATGTATGTATGTATGTGTCATATATATGTATGTATGTATATATGTATGTATATGCATGCATGTATGTATGTATGTATTTATGTATGTGTTTATGTATGTATGTATGTATGTATGTGTGTATGTATGTGTGTCATGTATATATATGTATGTATGTATATATGTATGTGTATGCATGTATGTAAGTATGTATGTATGTATGTATGCATGCATGCATGTATGTATGTATGTACTATGTATATATATATATATATGTGTTTGTATGTATGTACGTATGTATGTATGTGTGTATGTATGTGTTATATGTATGTATGTATGTATACATGTATGTGTATGCATGCCTGTATGTATGTATGTATGTATGTATGTATGTGTGTATGTATGTGTGTCATATGTATGTATGTATATATGTATGTGTATGCATTTAGTATGTATGTATGTATGTATGTATGTATGTATGTATGTATGTATGTATTCATGTATGTATGTATGTATGTGGAGCCGAGAACAACTGACATCTGAAGTTTCTATTCGAACTTAGCGGGAAGGCAAAACGCTTTCATGGAGGACTAAAGTTAACGTTTGCGATATTGCTGTCAATCACCATAATTATGCTATATAGCAACGCATACGTTTTTTGCAATATCATGCCCCGAACCTGACGCTGGTTTCATCTCAAGACACACATTCGACTTAAAGAAAGCAGAAAGTTCTGTTGGCATAATGACAGTTTCTAATTGCCAGTCTTGTCAGTTATTTGTTCTCGGGGAAAAATGCAGAAGTTCATTGAAGTTAACTAGCCACGGATTTTCACATCAAAGAGACCACGGCCTTTTACGTTCTCTCCTTTCTATACGGATCATCTTACGGCACCCAGACTGCTTTCGTGCGACAAAAGTGTTCTCTTTCATTAAGTTAATATAAAATCTGGAACTAAGATTGCCGTCTCTATTATGTGTTGACGTGCATGTTTGTTCAAAGGTTAAAGGCTATTGTCTTCGTTTAGGTCCTGATAAATGAGACCTTGTCTTGCGTATTGTTTTCAACTCCTTGATGTCATGATGCTCATCATGAAGGTTGTCGTTTGCCATGAAATTATTTTGGCTGAGCACCCTGGCGTCACATGACACTGACACAATCATATATCAAAGTTTATTAGATTCTGTTTGGTACAATGTAATTACATGTTAACATATGTTCCAATTTGTCCAGGAACACAACGACTCTGAAGTTTTTCGGCTTGTGCACATATTTGTGCTCAAAAGGTCTAACCAGAATAGACATGGAATCTATGAACATTTAGTTTTAATAAAATTATAATTGTTTGGGCTATATATTCTGTTTGTAGCATAAATGAGACAGGCATCAGTTTAATATTGTAAAAATCTTTAAGTAGCGAACGCTTATAAGCTCAGGTTTACCTCTGCATTACAATTTTCAAGTTAATATTCTTTAACATGCCAGAACGGCCGTTTTTCCTAAATGTTAAACCAAGACAAGCCGCTGTCAGGCGTACACTTATTTTGATCACCAGTGGCCGTATTCCCAAAAATTGGATCTGGTCGTAACTTTAATCCCCAAATTAAAATCAATGTGCGCGCCCTAAACTACTTAATCCTTAGCTCGATGTTTGATCAAAATTTCGAGGATTAGCCAATATATGCTCTTGGCAACAATACGAACTTAAGGATTTACAGGTTGATTTTATGAAATCAATCTTACTTAGATGCAGTATTTAGTCTTTCAATCCAGGATCAAATTCTGGATTAAATCAAGATTGATTTAATCAAATGGAAACTTTGATTCTAAAATTCCTATTACAGTTGAGAACATAGATATATTAATCCAGCAAGTTCAGATCAAACATTAGGCCAACGATTCAATAGTTCAAGGCCCAAAGGCACACTTACTTTCATTTTAGGATGAAATTCAGGATCAGAATAAACTCTTCGTGAATACGGTCCCAGGTGTTTCCACATGTATACTCCCAGGCATAGACTGCTGTGAAATTCGAGACTTGTTGAAGATTCCAAAGCTGTATTGGTGAGACAAAGAAAACAGGATCGAACATGAGATGACCCACGGTGATCTTAACGCATGCGAATTATCTTTATTGCAAAATGGTAACTTTTGTTGGTCGAATGTTTATCAAACTTCGCCATATTTATGATGGTTCCCCAAATGGCAGCTTTGAATTTAATTGCATGCAACATTTTTCTTTCTGTGCAAAGTGGCTCTAGCTTATTCAAGATCCATAGCAGTTCCTACTATATTTTGTTGAATCTTTTATAGCAAGGATTTTTTGAACATTTTTGTAACTTATTTTAACAACAGGACATTTCCAACAAATATCAAAGTTCATTTTTGCAACCAGACAATAGTAAATTAATTCACTTTTAAACCTCCTGATATATCTTTCGAATGAGTATGATCATGAATGCACACGCCAGGTATCGGAAGCAAGATTCAGATTTAAATTGGGCCATTTCTGTTTGTGACTTTGTAAAATTCCTCTCTTTAATCAAAGCGGTTTTGTGGCTTTTTAATATTTTTCCGAAGAGTATCAAAACCACGGACAGTCTTTTTTATGTTAATTTTATAATAATGTTTTTCTTTTTTTTCCAATTCCGTGATAATTTTACCTCTAATGCTGTTGTTGGTATTCGATCTTACAGGACGAGCACAGATGGTCGCAAAAAAAATTATTCTCATCGACTTTTGACAGATATGGTTACGGAAAATTTTCAAGCGTGACCTTGAAGAATTTTATGAAAGCACTGGTCGTTTCCATGTAAAAATTCGTTACCGGTCTCTGAAGACAACATAGAGTTTCATGAAAAATAAATTAAATCTGACAGTTTATGCACCGGCGTATTTGTATAAAAATTCTTTGTATTAAAGACAGGATATACACTAGGAGATTTTTGGGGTAACTGTTACTGATGGAAGTCAACAGATTAAACAATGTTATGGCAAATTTATTAAAAGCATGACTATATCCTTAAGGCTTTAAGTAAGGATAAAACGAAAGTAGTTCAGAGAATTGCTGAATTAACATGGAGATTTATGACAAAAAAGAGAATATTATGTATCTATATTAATATCGAAATGATGTTATACAGGTGTTGTTAAATTAATTATTCATTTTTCCTGAGTTGAGTTAGACCTATAGGATTGAAAAGGTTCTTTGGAAACCCTGTAGATGCCTGCTCATTATGTGAAAAAATAGAATTTTGTATACAAGTAAAACTCTACTTCAATATTCAACACGAAAAAAGCACATATTTGTCACAAATATACATGTTTATTAAAAAATCAGCTTACAATGTATTGATTTTTTTCATATATGTAATATTTGGGCAGTTTTCTGTAAAAATATTTATATTTGAATTTATACTTTTTCAATCTGTGAACTTCCAAAAGTACTTTTTGCACCGCAATATTTTTGTCACAAATATATATTTTTATATAAGAATTAGCTTACAATGTATTGATTTTATTCAGTTTTGTAATATTTTAACGGTTTTCTGTCGAAAAAATATATACTTTTAAATTTATACTTTTCAATCTATGAACTTTCAAAAGTACTTGCTGCACCGCAATATTTTTGTTGCGTCTCCTGTCCTAAAAAAATGCAGACATTAACTGGGTTACTGGATGTCTCCTTTTCCTTTCAATCTAATTTGGTGATTTTGCTTTTTTTTTTGGCGGGGGGGGGGGGGTGGTGGTAGTCACGAAAATGATATACCATCAGGTGAACAGGTTTCCACTGGGCACTGAAGGCACAACAAGGAAAGCTATGACACAGTCCTCTGGGGGTTAAAGGAAATAGAGGTCAACTTGATTCAGTTATCTGCAAAGCGCCCACGTTTCCCTCATTTGCCGGAATCTCAAGAATGCACGTCAATTGTCTTTTGCTTGTCTTAATTGCTCCTGTTAAGGGCTTGTTATTGTTCTTCATCGCGGCTGATGCACCCTTGATTACTTTCACACAAAACTCAGTCGATAAAAGGAACGCTATCCAGGCGGATCGTTTCAGCCAAGAACTGGTACTCCTGATATTTGCATCTGTAATGAACCGACAGCCTACTCGTGCCACTGCACTGTATACCTAAAGTGACATGTCAGCCCGATCACCAAATATATTCATCATGGGACGTTGTTGTGAGATAAACCTAGTTTTTCTAACGAGTGAAGAGAAAACAAAATTGTAAAAAAACTTTATTGCAGTTAGAGTGTCTGATAAGACATACAACGTGTCCACTCGTTTGCTTATCTGCTCATATGAAAATTCACGTGTAGGCACCTTATGTTTTTTTTTGATATTGCAATTAGTACCACACAAACCAAAACAAGAATATAATTTTTTCATGTCAGGATGCTTTATATCACCAGTTGTTGTCCCAATGGAGGAATACAAATCTTGTGCCACAGGAAAATTAATGGTTCTCATAGAAATTCAATACTCTACAAATTAGAGATCAGGAGATGTCTTTTTTAAGTTATGATCACAAAAGATTACTCAGTGATCTGATATCCAATCCCGTTTGGTGGTGAAGGGCACTAGCTCTCTCCTTTAATGCTGAAGATAACATTATCAAGATGAGAAGACCGATCCTAATTCAGATACTCAGAATCTTCTTTATTTTGATTTACTAGTACAGTGTGGTCCGTGTCGGAATGTACGTATCTTCACTCAGCAAGATATGTCGAAATCGAATTAATATTATATACATTTATGCTTACTTGCTTGAGTTTGACATGTGTCATGAGTTCTACTTTGTATGCAACAGAAATAGCTGACTTTCAATAAAAGGGTTATAAATTTATGGTTGGAAATTCAGTAATACAGTCCCCGATTAACTTTTATTTGGTATTGACAATAACTTCGTCGGCAACAGGGTACGTTAACAACGGATGGAGTCACCACTACATTCCCATTAGGTAAAAAAATGCACGTGAAGACACCTGGACAACAGAAAAGTATAGCTCATCTGATTGGTCGATCCTTGCTACCAGGAAGCGGTGTGTCATAAAATAATCCTGATTCCCGATGTGGTGATGGCAACATCTGTTGGTGCCATGCGCTGTCGCAAGAGGGTGCTATATGCACGGTCTGTGACACAAGGCAGAACGCCATAAATGCACCTTGAACTTTCTCTTCTTATTTCAATTCGTATAAGGTGAACAAAAATGATGATGAAGTGCTAAATTACGGGAAAACATTTGACACTAATCGGACAGATTTGACCAAAAAAAAAAACCAAAAAACCAATGAAACTTTACCTCCTCATAGGAGACGCACAGGAAAAAAAACAACACTTTGCAATATAGGTAATAAAGTATGCATTTGTCTATTACATATAGCTTTACATGTTAAGACTAATCACTGTTGGTTTTGCTCCAAATAAAAGAAATAAATAAAGTCATTAAATATATACACATGAATACCAGATATACGAGCAAAACAGTTAGACGGTTTAAAAATAAAACTAAATATCAATAACTGAAAATAAATCTGATGTGTTCATCGACGGTAACTTTTTTTTTAATTTCACGTTTTTACAGGTAATTTAATTCGATGTTAAAGTATAGAGCTGCCATAGTATAATTGGTTGTGTCTCGGGTCTATTTTAGTTCCAAGTGGAAGTAGGAGATATGACAGTGATTTAATGGCACTCAGTTTTTCCGTCCATGTAAACTGCTTTCCGTTATACATGTGCCATCAATGTACAACGATTAGGTCCCTTAATAATAATTTAACTACCTTGCATGTTCGAGAATACCGATCAAGATGTTTTAACTTTATGATCACTGAAAAAAACCGGTACCGACTTTATCTAATCGTGAAAGACTACATTAGTGGCAGATGGAAGTTACTGTACTAAAAATAATCTTGATCCTTAGTCATTTTGCCAGTATTACGGCAGAACAAAAAAATCAATAATGCAGGAAAAAATGAAACTGACAAGCATAACTACTATTTTTAACATACAGCAGCTGCATTGAAGACTACATACATACTTTTTTCGATTTTGTATCTAAGCTCTAAAACCTACTTTACAAAACCATGTCCATTATATTTTACCGATTCATATACATGTACGTATTATAACTCGTAGTGTGCAATGTGTCTACGAAAGTAAAATCTAAAAAATGAAACAACGACCTTGTCCATTTCACTACAGACCTGTCACTACAAGTTAGTATAATTTCTGAGTTGCAATGCCCTGCTGTGAAAAAAACTTCTTTTTTCCACTCCCTCCAAAACTGACAAATTTCATTTTACATTTTTGTTGACATCCAGTAAAATATTATTCAATTAAATAATAATAAATTAATTATCGTAATTCCGTAAAGCATCAACTCAGGGTTTTTGTATTAGAAATGCAAACATGGAACCGATAGTCAGCAGATTGACTTGTCCGAGGATTAGTGTGACCCAAAGGAGTCTTGCGCTGGTTCCCTTCTGATAACGCGATTTCACATAAGGGCTAATCAAGCCTTGAACTTTCTGCTGACTTTCCAACGTTACGAATATGATTTCTTTGTTATATAAAACAAATGGTTAATCCATGTAATGATTTAGAACTGCACATTTTTCAGTGTGTGTTGTGGACTTTGCCTTCTGATCATCAGACATGATAATGTTTAAACGGTACTTGGGCTTACAGATTTGGGTTTGTTCTGTTTTTTTGGGGGGTGTTTGTTTGTTTGTTTGTTTGTTTGTTTGTTTTTAATATGAAAAATGCATCACGTAGAAAATAATACACCTTCAATTAATGCTTAATGTATCATTGTCTGCTCTTAGTCAACGCGTCTGCTCTCTAACTTGTCAAAAAAACGAATCAACAAATCACCAGGAAAACCAAACGACAATGTGAGGCTGAATCCCATGAAACAAAAAAAACAAAAAAGAGATTAAAGTCCAACGTACCCGACTTCGGCCGACCGCAAATTCCCGCCAAGTGACACAAAAGCCGTAGGCAATGTAAACCAGATTCACTTTACAACCTCTCTGCACTCAACATAGAATTCACAAGCTTTTGCCCTGATCATATACAAAAATAAATAACCAACCAACCAAACAACTAACTACATTATATATATAGATTGTTAATAAATAAATAAATAAATAAATAAACAAATAAATAAATAAATAAATAAATAAACAAACAAACAAACAAACAAACACACACACATACATACATACATACATACATACATACATACAGAAAGAAAGAAAGAAAGAAAGAAAGAAAGAAAGAAAGAAAGAAAGAAAAATTAATGAAAACAATCCAATATATAATGCTGCACTACAGACTGTGTAAAGGAAGCATCATCAATAGATTTAAACAACTAAAACGTAACCCCGTCACGTCACATAATGGAATGTAGAAATTGGTTGTTATGTGAAGTGAAAACTAATGAAAACAAATAGGATAAAGACAGTGAGAAACAACGTATATAAATCCCTGTATTTGATTGAAGTAGAACAATGGTCAAGTTAAAGTTTTGATGTGCATATAGAATAAATATACCATTAAGGTCGATGAAAACGTCATAATTAATCATGTTACATTTTTCTTGTGTCTCTGTATGTGTCGTTTTAATCACGAAAGAACCGTTGATTGCACCAGGAAATAAATTACCAGGACTAATTTGGAGGCAGGAAGTTAAACTGTAGTGATATGTTTTTTATTACAACCTTTTTTTCATTTCCACAAATCGTGAAACCTGGCCAAACTTGATTCCGCCAGTGCCTCTCGAATACATGTTGTAGCGGCCATTTTTTTACCGGACACAGACTTGTAGCCCAGCTGCTCTCTGATTGGTTACACGGACTTTCAGCCAATCAGAGAGCAGCTGGAGTGCCAGTCTGTGTCTGGTCAAAAGTATGGCAGCGAAACAACTTCGATGAATAGGAGAAGCGCTGACGGAATCAAGTTTGGTCGGGTTTCACGATTTGTGGAAATGAACACAGGATAATAACGCGAGTGGATCAAAGAATATGGTCTGATTGACCATTGAGAACAGTTGTCATACGGCTTATGCCACGGAACAAACTCGATTCAGGATGGGATTCCCGTTTAAATTTGGCACTGGAATGTCGGACTTTTTGCCCGAAATGGATTTTGTGGGACATTTGCGACAATTATAGGCCTGTTGCTGTGGATATAGGTGGATTTCAATGGTTTATTTGTGTGATGTACCTGTAGAAAATAGTTTTGGAATAAACTGGTGAGTTACAGCTTGTTGGTGTGTACAGAAACGGAGAAATCATGCCAAACGTGAAGCGGGATGGTGGTCTAGATGTGAGCTTCGTTTCAAACCTTTCTATTGTATGAGCTCCATGTGACGACGTTGTGGCTTCAGGTCCATCCGCCACCATCTTATTAGCACAAATAATTGACTGCATAAATGAATACACAATATTTTATTGCAGATATGGCCCTATGTGGGTCATTGAACGCAAGGACGTTCCAATTTCCAGGTCCACCTTCTTAACCCACCGACCCCCCCCCCCCCCATGTATATCAGCACGGGAGCTTGACTGATGAACGTTACGAGCGCCTGTGTTCATATAGGTGTTTGCAAATTTGCACAGAGTCTTCTTTTACATGCGTAAAATCACGTTTAATTGAGTGGGTATCGCCAGCTTGCGCACATGAAGGAGTAAGCACGTTTGTATACTATGCAACTGCTGCAGTCTTGTATACATGTACATATATTTATCTTTATACATTGGTTAGAGTTTCATTTTGAGTACTTTGACCATAGGGATGTCATCAACCTATTTCTGCCATGTACACTGCAATACATCCATAAACCTAGCCATCTATGGTCTGGAGAATTTTGAATCTTTTACTGTCCAAAATGGCTTTTTATTAAATTTTTAAAAATGCTCTTGATTCACTTTGTTTTCTACATCGCTGGTTTCTTTTCACTGGACAATCCATATTTTCATTGTCACGATAACATAAATTTATATTTTGTTTCACTTCTGATCAACATTGCTATTGTCTTTGCACTCACACCAACATGTTCACAGACTTATTCTTTCAAAATATCTGAACCGTTCTTTCATTCTAGCGGCGACCCTCATTTCATCAGCACAGTAAACAGCCATATGGTTGAGCTGGTTCATCAACCTTTTGCCTCAAGGAATACGAATAGACTTTTGCTAAAGCCACGTGTCAGTGCTCTTTTGCTTTCAAGAGGGAAAGGTTCATATGTCTTTGTTGGTCTCAATAGTAGGCAATTGGCGGACGTGGGTTGAAAAGTGGTGTTGCGTTTCTGTGCTATTTGTAATAATGAAGAGACTTAAGCAGTTTAATGCCAGACATATGGTACTTGAATGGTACCAAACAGAAATAACAAATGGTAAGGAAAACTGTGTGATGCATTTTTTCTGCGAGATGGCAAATTGATCGTATTGCAGCACATGCCTGTTCTAAATAGTAGGTGGTTGTTCCCAGTTTGTTGTTGGATGTCAACGAGCTTGAGGGCAACCAAGCTGGAAAGACTGGTAAGTTTTAGCTGCGTTGAAGCTTATCCTCATCTAAAATCAAACACTGATTACCCCTCTTGTGTGTGTGTGTGTGTGTGTTTGTGTGTGTGTGTGTGTGTGTGTGTGTGTGTGTGTGTGTTTTAGCTGAAAATTTACACAGGTGTCACTGTTTAAATGGGTAAACACGGATTTTCATTGAACAGAATAATAGAAGCAGAAGAGTTTATAAGAACAATGGACATTCAACAGCAAAAATGAACGTCTTGAGTTTTGAAAGTTAGACAAACGTATTTATAAAGGCAGAAGGTTTATGACACTTATAGGAACACACAGGAACGTGCTTTTAATCCTTGCTGTCTTGGTGTATATTGCACGTAGACTAAAATATAATGCAGTCCCTAGATTGTTTCACCAGTATCCAACAAACATAGCACGTTTGTGAGCAAGAAGCCTCTAGAGGACTGTGACAATCCGTTGTCTTCACTCGCGCAGTTCCTGGAGTCATTATCTTTTATTAAATGAATGGGAGCAGTATTTACTATTACCAAGATGTCAGCCAATATGTCAGTTTCACCTTATTAGAGGTCAAAATTAACAGCACCTAAAAAAAAAAAAAATCAAATCAAATCAAAGCAACCTGACATATGGTTTTGGCGAAAGATTTTTTGAAGATTCTGCCCAAGAATGAACAAAAAAAAAATGCCATAAAAATCGAAAAATCACTGCATGATAGCCATTTGCAACAATGTGTTAAAGGCCTATCCAAGGTAGCTCCGCATCAAGCTTGCAAAGGCCATGGCAAACGCTTTCAGGGAAGTAAAAAATGTAAATGTGAATGGAAGACTGACCGTCCCATAAGTCCACCTGCTGCATTGTCAGCAGATGTAATAAAACTTGCAATTTGAAAAAAAAAAATACTCATTGCAATTTATTTGCTGTTGACATTATTAAAAAGATAGACGTACGTTTTATGTAGAATGTTATCCAATTAACCCCAAGGAAGCATTGTATTAGCCGTGCCAAGAATGCAGTACCGATGTTGTCAATGGAAAATTGTGGTGCCTCTGCAACTACGGTTGAAAGTGCTTTTGCAATTACAAACCAGACTCGGAATTACAGGCCAATGTTTCTTTCATTACTTTTTTATGGATTTGTTTGGGTAATAGACAGCTGTAATAAGTACATGGATAGGGTTGGACATACGAGCCAAGCAGTGGCTATCAATACACAGCGATAAAAGGTCACGGACAGTTACCTCTTACATGCTCCAGAATTGAGTAAATCAACAGCTTTCTTTAACAGCGTCGTTCTTACAGATAAGAAGGGGGTTAAGGGGTTTTCTATACTTGCGCACTGAGCATGTTAATTACCTCACTTGCTCACTGGAAGCCCCTTCATTTTCTGTACTTTGTCCCAGCCAATATTTGTAAATTTTCTTATTCCCCGTACCTTGTTCCAGGCCCACATTATTACCTTTACCAGCGTACTAGGACCCTTCCCCATTACCCTCCTTTGATTACACCAATCACCTCCAGCAATCCGGGAAAATGGTTTGCTGGGGGCATAGTACTCAAATAGGTCTCCTCTTAAACTTGCATTCCAGATGTTTTGAATGACAGGACTTAAGAGGAAAAGGAGCAGACAGGATTGAACTACGACAGGATTGAACTACGGAGAACTATGGACCGGCTGGAGCAGAACATTGCTAAACGGGACATCAGCAGTAATCAATGCTAAGACGCTCTGATCGAACCAACACGTTCTAATCCGATCACCATAGCATGATGATTGTATCTCTGATCTGCCGTGCCCGGCGTTTTAGCATGCAAAAGTCCAATTCGCTTAGCATCAAATTGTCTCTATACCTTGTAATTATCTGCAACTTGACACATCCAGTTTACCAAAATAAGACATCGGCCACAAGCACAAGTCGGTTTGATGTTTGTTGTCGGGTTGCACAGAGCCAAAAACAAGAGCAGAAAGGTTGTAATTCGATTGGAATCTGATCATCTGTATCTTTTAGATTAACTTATCCATCGATGCATCGGGAGATTACGATTGCATTACAAGTGGGCAGCCTACGACGTATACATGTATGTTGTGGGGATGTTTCAGATTCCCCCAAGAGAAACTTCCTATTGGCATTCTCCCTGGAAAACATATGTGGACACCTCCAACTGAATCTTTCCCAGTGAGATTTGAAATACTCTGTGTCATGAGATATGGTGTCATTGGAATTATTGATATCCTTAGGCGGACTATAAATCACGCCAGCCAGGGTGTAGAAGACATTGCCATAGTATTTTTTTCTAGAGCTATTTGACATCTTTTGTTTTGAGTTCGGAAAGAAGTATAAAGGGAAAAATTTTGTTTAGAATTAAAAAACGTATATAGGTAAAAGTATATTTTTTTCTGTTTGAAATTAAGTCCAGTCACAATGAAAGATTTAATAGCAAGTATATTTAATACTAATAATGATGATGATGATGATGATGATGATGATGATGATGATGATGATGATGATGATGATGATGATTACAAGTACACATTTTCTGCTGATTTACAGAAAATTGCCATTTTAAAAGTTTACCTATATCAGTTGCAATATGCTAAAATGCAAACTGAATACAAGGACTGTCAACAATTAGTTCAGAAGCATATAGGAACAAGTCTTAAGTATAGCATTTAGAAACTCAACATGTTCATAACGTATGTCTGTACGGACACAATGTATACGACATATGTTGCAGGCAAATTAATACAAATACGATATTTTATTGACCACGCGGACTTATTACAATCATTCGGCAATATGTCAGATACATAGACTTAAACGCATACAAAAAAAAAGAAAAAAAAACATCAATGTAAAATGATACCTGTAATATCAATTGTACATGGAGGTCCACCAGACCATCAAGGTAAATATGATATAATATTGGCATTGCCAGGATAAGAAATGGTTCCTACATTTTTCCGTACTTAGGAATCGATAGGGCTCAGCAGCCTTATCATTGCATAATGCAACACAAAAAATCTGTGGTGTTTGGGGGTTCCGTTTCCCTGAAAATTTCCTCTAATTTCAATAATTGTTTTCACATATCGGCTAGAGTATAAAAATAAATGATAATCTTGCAACTTCCAATGAATTTTAATTTTGCCCTGTCTGAATTTTTACTGAAGTTCACAATTATTTCTTTCAGGTTCTATAATGGAATTTATCTGAGTTCTTTAAATAATTTACACTGGATCAGGAAACTGAATTCTTCCTGAAGGCCATTAATAACATCACCCAATCTTCTAAACGTAATTTGGAAGGTTGCGTTGCCCTTGTATGATGTCGCAGATGCCCATACAAAATATTTAAATACAATCCCTTTTGGTCAAGCTTTTAAGCTAAATAACTTGCACAAACTGCTTAAACGTGTATGTTCACAGTATGTATACAATTCAAAGGCAAAATTTGAGTTAAGATTGGAAAGATATTCAACTTTCCAAGGGGACAGTCAATATTGCGGTGATTTCAACTCGCGACATGGTAAAAAGATGTAAAATTCGCTGCTGTGATTTTAAATTGGTCTCAGTGTACGACTATAATTGTAATTGTGTCTTTTCGCTCAGACCCACTTCCTGGTAGTTATTCCCCCTATTCTGCAGTCCGAACTCTCCGCACTCTATTAGCTAACCTGTCTCTGTCCAACCTATATAACCATGAAAGTACTAATGCCATACTGCAGACGTTCCTCTGTAGAATTTTGACAAAGGCTGCATTAGCCCAAATAGATATAAAGGGTGTTCAGCAGGTAACCGCTCAAAACATGTTCGGAGCCTGTACCTGTACTACCAGACTACTACTTGTACTCTTACTACTTGTCATTTTGAATGATGTAGCAGTAGTAGTAGTAGTAGTAGTAGTAGTGGCGGTGGTAGTAGTAGTCGTAGCAGTGGTAGTAGCTGTTGTTGTAATTTTTCAGCTGGTGAAAAAAAAAAGGCGACCAAAGCTCATGTTCCACGTACCGTTCAAAGGTTCTAGTAGCGTCCATCATGTATCCTGTAAGACGAATAATTTCAATCATGAAACCCAATTTTAAGTTTTTCTAGATAAAATTCGGTTTCCCTTGCTGTAATGTGATATGCCTTCGGATTTGAAATACGCCCATGTTTTTTTGTTTTTTTTTAAATTTTATTTTATTCAAATCTTGTTTTCAATTTTTATCAATCAATTGTTTTTTCGGAAATACTAGGGAGTATAAGAAGATATCTGAGCTTTCGTGAAGCCCTAGCATATAGCTAAAAATATGAAAAGTCTTGACTGTGCGTCACTGCTTCGTGATGGGTTTAGTTGCAAGCTAAGGTTGTTAGTCGAGGCATGATCTTGTCATTTTCTGCATTGGCTTATTTTCATTAGATTTTCCTACAATGAATGACATCTCATTTACTTCCACACGTTGACAATTTTATCCTTCGAAAATAACCATAACACTGAGCTGTTACTAAAGATGCCGCATGGGGATTACTGACACACCTCCCCCTGAGTGTTTGCCATTGCGGAACAATTTTTCATCAAACTTATGTCATTTTTCATCAAGAACAGGCCAAACCAGCGCGTATGTATGTTGAAAAAAAAAAGTTTTTGACAGGTACCATATGATTCTAACTTTTTGAAGCTAGATGAATATTGTTGCTTCACCCATGTAACAAATAGCATGGCATTTATGCCCAGTTGTGGGGGTGGGGGAGGGTGGTGGTGGCGCCGAACAATTTTACCATATAGCTTGTTTCCAATCTCTGCAAACTCAATTCGGTTCTTGGTCCAGAATCGATCATATCAGTACTCATTTGTTAGCTCAGCCGACTTGCCAGATTATGCTGAAACGTGGTGAAAATGTAACTTGTGCAAGTTTGTTCTTCAAAGTAGGCGGGAAAGTAGCTCAGCTTGATCAGCACATTAGAGGGGGGGGGGGGGGGGGGGCGGCAAGGGTATTTTCATGACTCGTGATCTTATCTTTTTATTTTCCGTGATCTGTGAAACGATAAAATTAATTTTCGGGATTCGTGATTAAGCCATTGCTCGTGAATCGTGAATATGCATATAAGCTGATTGATTTTTCCTGTGAACTGTGAAAACAATTTTTTTCCTGTGAACTATGATCAAGACCCCCCCTTGACCCCCCCCCCCTACATTTGGCTGGCGACAATACAGATATAAGGAAATGTGACATATTGGCCTATGCCTCAGTAATGATGGATCTTAGGCCCATGGTTACTATTAAACACTAACAAAAAGGTACCTATGGAGTGTCCTTTGGTGTTGTCATTGTAGAACTTGTATAACCTTGAATTGTAAAAGCGACATTGGTTTATGTCTAGGCAATGGTGATCCTAGGTCTTGACAGATCAAACTGACACATTGGCTTATATCTTGGTAGTGGTGGATCCTGTCACTTTTCATCTAAAAAAAACTGGCTCCAACACTGTAAGTTGGCAAAGACTATCATCTTGCATCCCGTGGCGATGGTCTTACAGAAAAGTGATAATGATGGCATTTTTTAGCTCCAGAACCATGTAAGTCTCTGCTTCCAAGGTCAGCACAGCACAGAACTGTCACAGTTCTCCAGGTTTATTTTTCCTACCGGAGTCTGTTGGAAGTAATCGCCGTGTATTCAGTCGTGGACAGCTTCATACATGTACCCTTTGCATGGTCCACGTCAAAACTTTTGTTGGAACACTATGAGCGCAATGTTCCCAAAGGGTGTCAAGGAAAGCTGTTGACCCAGTTAAAACCTGACACTGAAAGAGTTAGTATTCATTTGTATTACAAACATTAATTTTTATTTACTTTTAAGATTTGCTAAATATAAAATTAATACACTTACGTGCCAGGGCAAAAACTAACAAGAAGAAAGAAATGACAGGCGTGTACCGTATTGACCTCTGTGTCGCTTCGGACACTGTCCGAGCCATGCTGTTTTGTTTCACGAAGATATATAACTTGAACTTATCCATTGTTCCAACTGAAGAAACGAGAACAACCTTCCCTTGATTGCTGTGTTTTCAAGAGCACCTTCATTTCCTTTCCAGAAGGCAACAGGATATAAATGATTCCAGGTCGCATTTACGCTCGTTGGTTGGAGACTTCAGGCAAATTTGATATATGTGTGTCAAGATTGAATGTCATCGACCGAAACACTTGGAAGTTGGAATATCAATTGACAGTTGATGCTTTCGCGAAAGAGTTTCGATGTCTTTAATTTGTTCGCATCAAATAGTTTTAAAATTATGTCAGGCGAAAATCGGTCGTGCAAACACGGTTTGACCCATGCAAATCTAAAGCAATAGAAAGGTAAAATAGTTTTTAGGGCTTCCTCAATCAAAAGCAGCATTTGGCGAAATGATATATCAGAATAATGCATGATCGCAAACGTTTAGAGGCATTTTCAAATCAAAGGTTTTACGGGTGGCCTGAACGACACGTCAAACGAAGGGCAAAATTTATCAGCGACAATTGATTTAGTGTGAGAAAAAGAAATTGTGTTCATTATAATCAATTTTTATTTCGAAATCGACATGGACCTAGTTTCTCTATTGGGTCTCTACCCGAGTGCAATGCACATTCATACATATTTTGTTTTAAGAAGATCCAAGTTTTCAGCTAAGTGAGCCTTCATATTGTAGAGGAATCTAACTGAAAGAAAGTGATTTTGTGAACTGACGTCTGCTAATTCCATTTGGGTAGAGACTAAACACACGTTTCCCACACTAGCAGTAGCTTGGAAGTGAAAACGAATAGCGAACAAAACACCGTGTATATCAAATGATTTGTGACATAAACTCACATATTAGCAACTTATACTTTTCATATTTTGTCTATAAGATTCAATGCTAAATCCTTTGAAAATTTCATTCAAGAAATTGTTTGGGTTAGGCAGAATTAACATGTCGCACGAAGTGAAATAATATGACATGTATAAGTTACTTAATGTTTGCATTAAAATGTAAAGAAAAAAAATTATATATGCATTTTAATACAAACACATTTTAATTTTTGGGCTTGATTCAGAAAAAAAAGCCATTGCACCACGGAATGGTCTCACTGTAAAGAGGGGTCAGGAGAAACTGTGAATATGTTTTCCGGTTGCCAAGCGTGTTGGTTGCTTCGCACTGTGTCAACGCTGTTCAAGAACGACAGGAGGCCCCACGGAATGAGTCACTGTGTCACACTGAATAAGAAACCACGACGCGTAAAGCTTTGAACCTAATGTTCTTGGAGAAATAGGCTCCTCTTGCAAGCGCGAGTAGTTCAAGCGACTCAAAGAAGACGGTATCTCAGTACAAACGGACCCAATAGTGAAATGGCCCGAACGACATTATTGTTCCGAGCCGTCAAGGTCCCCCCCCCGCGGGGGGGGGGGGGGTACTCCTATGTAGGATTATACTGGGTATATGCCGCGGGAAAGGCCCAGTTTTGGTAACTCCCAGGACCAGAAAAGCCTCCCAAAATGTACAAGACTGAATTAGAATAGGAGTAACAATTATTTGAGTGAACTGAATGTCTTCATCATTTTCAAACAAATGTCTAGATCTTAGATATAGGCTGGAGATACAGGATGTTATTAGTACGTTTTTTGGGAGGATTTTTTTTTTTTTTTTTTTTTTTTTGTGGAAAATAAGAACATGCTAAAACTTGTTTAAAATTGGAATGTTGGTCTCCAAAATACACCAGGATGCACCAATGCAGCACCCCTTTCAGCACATTACAGGATCAAGAAAGGGTACCTTTTTACATCTGGTGTAGGATTAAGATAGGGTACTGTATAAAAATGTCTGTGGCTCACATCTACCCTGATGTTGAGTATGTGGCCCCCTGCCCCGGGCAGGGTTCAAGCCTCAATGGGTCCTTTGATTTCTTCTTTTTTATGTACAAAATGAGGAGAAAACCTCAGATATCTTCATGTACGTCGTGCTACCGTAAATAGCTCTGTAGACAATAAAACAGTTGTTTTTTGTATCGTTGAAAAATAAACCACGAACTATGCTTTGACCTCACAAACAAAGAGTGGCTTCCATGGAACCATGACACTGGGCGTTTAATTTGCCATATAGAGGGACCAAAGTTACTTTTTTTACTTGATATATAAAGCATTCATGGCCCTCTAATTCGCATCTCTAGAATTGCGTGGGCCTTGTTTTGTAGTTTACTGTGCACTCAAAAATGTGTCTATGGACGTTACTGGCCTGATTTATGTCGCTGTATAAATAAACTGAACAGACTTTATTGCCATAGCGTCCACTGACAATTTCGCAGTTTTCCCGTTACAAACTGTATTCATCCGCTTCTTTTGTAACTCATAATAATTTTCAAAACCCAGTGAACGGCTGTTCGCGGCATGTCTTGGGCGCGATGCGCTCAATTCACGCCAAGGAGAGCCGTTGGCGCCAAGCATTATACCCAAACAGGTCTCATTTAACCTTTTTTAAGCCGTTCGCTCTCAAATCGCCCCGAAACGGCCGGATGTAAATTGTCGTTTGTCTCAATCTTTTCACATAAAACTCTCGTCAACGTTAAACATTTTTGCTGAATATTGTAGATGATACATATAATGATGGCATACCCCAACTCAACAGCTTTCCTTGGCGCGGGTTGGGCGCGATGCACCAACAGTGCTTTAGTCAGCTGTTGACTCAATCTTGTGTTAAATAGGATAGTTTAAATAGAATTGAATTGAATTGAATACCCACCACATATGGCAATTTTGGAAGGATTCTTTTTAAAAGGGTTTGGATCAAGTATTGCGTACATTGAGAAACAATTTGATTACACGCATAGGTGCCATTCTACAAGCATCTAACCACTAAGCAAACTTGGTCTTGATCGACAACGACGTCTGCAAATAAACTAGTACACCTGTTGTGCCTACCTTCACTCATTTATCCAGGGGTTCTGATTCAGATCACCGTCGTGGTGACCCCTCATTCAATTCATACCAATATTTAAAGTTCGTCTTCCAACCGGTTGATCACAACAGGTGTGGCTAAGTCCACTCCGCGCCACTGTTGTCTATTTTATTGGAATCTTCGATTGTCGATAACAATATTATTCTTACAGTGTTGTTCTTTTCTATGTTTAAATGATTTCTTTGATAACCACAAAAAAATCAGTAAGACAATATGAACTTATAAATAGCACAAATAATACGGTCAAATTCGCCTCTTGCAGATGAAGGAACCCCATTCTTTCCCAAAGATGACATAAAACTGAATATGTCCTATGTTCTCAACTGCATGAGAAAGCGATGTCCCCTTGCTCCTTTATGTCCTAAACATACTGGGGAAAAACTGATTCAGAAATGAACGAATATGAAATAATAGTAATACACAAATGTTCAATCAACTGTCTAGAATAAAACCTAAAAGTAGCATACCTTGAACCGTTATCGCATTTTTCATTACTTCACTAAGGTGGCACTACCGGGTGGGAAGAAATACTAAAACGGAGTTGTCGAGAACATTTCGAGAGAAGCAATGCTCTTTGTTGTATCTGACAAATAATTCTACTGTAAAAAATAAAATGAGCATGGAGATTTTACCCCTCGCTTAGAAAAAATGCATTTTGAAAATGACAGCGGGAATTCTAGTGTACAATCACTTTCGCCGAGCAAAGCCGTTGACCTTGGGCATGTTTTCCTGATACATCGTGACGACAATAATCTCATTCAAAATGTTTCCCAATCACGGGGAAAACGTTAAAGCAGACCTCATCTTGTATACAGAACAGATTTGAGTGGAAAAAGACTAATTGAGAAATAGGTTGGATGGACATCCAGGCTGACATAATACTAAGCAACTGGATAAGATCAGATTCATGCTTACATAAAAGTCAGCTGCGAAAAAAAAAAGAAACCGCAGAATAATCAGGCATCATTCGGCATAATTACAAGCATGTTAAGCTCATTCAATTAGGGCTGCAAGGGAACAAGATTAATGATTTTAGAAACCCTTGCTGTCTATATGTTGTCAACATAGTGTCGTAAAAGCTGTTTATCTGGTCTTGTTCGTTTAGTTATTTTTAAAGTTCTTGGAACCAGTGAGGGCCTATTTCTGTGTTCAATACCGCATGGAGGCATGCAAAATTGTAATGCCGAAGCCATACTTTTCACACAGGAACGCCAAAGACGGGGGACTGATAGTACACCCGCTGTGCTCATGACGGTATTTCATTGCTTCTCACCGCTCCTCATCCAGCGTATATTGACGTAGGGTAGACTGCTTCATATTTCCCATGCCACAAGACAAAACCCCACGTCTTAGTAGTGAGTCCCAGCATGACCTTGACATGTGACTCATCGTTGTTTTGTTCTGTTCAGATGTTTGTGTGTTAATTATTATCCATTCCTTCATCCACCCACCCATCCTTTTATCTACATTCATTAATTTCATCATTCATTGACTCATTCAATTTTGGAAAGACCAAAGTTAGGCCGAAATGCCAAACTTGTGATAAAATACATAAGTTTGAAGACGTGGTTTTATATGAGTGATGAAATCATCGTTAATCTGACTGGGATTATATTGATATTAAGACCAGTTTCTCCATGTGGCAGCTTTTGCATTCAAATTAACAAATGTGCTTTAGTTTTAGATATATAGATGCTTTATGTATGTATATATATATATATGTATATATATATATATATATATATATATATATATATATATATATATATATATATATATATATATATATATATTAACCTTGATATAAGGTGACGTTAAGATAACATTAGGGGAAGATAAAAAAAACTATGTATTTTTTTCTGCTGCTGTTTTCTATGGCTGGTTGAGGTTCAAAGCCCCATTCAGGATAGCCCAGCACGTTGGCAATCTCTGAAAATTTTTTTTGTTGTATGTGAACTATTTCGCAGCAAACATCAGTGATAAACCTTGATGGTTAACCACAACTAAAAATTATCATAAATATTTGCTTCCTTTTCACGTCTGTAGAACTGTTCTTCTCATATAATCATGTTTAATAATCAAATTTGCTGTTGACAAAACAAATATTAATTTAATTTAGATTTTTTGTTAAATGGGCTTGACCAGTGTTTTGGTCAATATATCCTCGACTAATTTTAAGGTCACATAGCCCGGTGAAAGGTGGGGGGGGGGGGGGCGGCGGATGTGCCTGATTATACTAGCGTGAATCATTTGCGACGTAGATAAAGTAATTTTCTAAAGAAAAAAACATACACCTCCTAATTCTGAAAGTTTAAAGTGTATCATTGAGCTCTCCATCGTGTCAAATTTCGTGTAACAGAACTAAGGTAGGAAGAGTTGCAAATTTACACGCTGAAGGAATGTTACATAGATGGGATTTTTCATTAGTTTTTAATCAGTAAAACTAGCTGAACAATATATAGCAAACCTGAATGTCACGTGGTCTCCAAATGTATTGGTGTTATCATGTAGCAAAGTGTCTACTTCAGAGTATGTCTTTGAATCAATGACACGGGCAGGCCTTACTGTGTGATTTGAGTTTGGGACAGAGACATTGTGTTACTGCAGCTAGGGGCTCTCGTCGGAAACGGAAGGGGGGGACTTTAAATTAGGATTGTCAAAACGACATTACTAGAGATAATTTCATGGTGCTTGGGGTATAAACGAAGATTTGTATGTTGACCCATGGGTCCATGGAAACGTCCCCAGGGAGTGAATTCATCAAATGTATTTATAAGAAGTCTCGACTGCTAATGTTTGAAGACTCCATCTTCGTTATTTAGTTATTTATTTGTAAATCTGCTTATTTATTTATTTATTTATTTATTTATTTATTTATTTATTCATTCATTCATTCATTCATTCATTCATTCATTCATTCATTCATTCATTCATTCATTCATTCATTCATTCATTCATTCATTCATTTGGGATCGACAGAAATAATCCCAATTACAGACCAAGTAAACTGTATTTAAAAATACATGGATATATAAATAACATACAATCAAATCAGTTAACCCGGCAAGACCAGTGGCCCCACCCTAAAAAGTGGCTTATTTTAGGATATACCCCTCCCTATGGTAGAACAAATCACAACCCATTTTTTTTATTAAAGATTGGCACATTCTGCATTGGATTATGATGGTTGTGGACTTTTAATTTGATGACAGGGGTATTTCATAGCCATATCTTTGAAAATAGTAGTCATCACTTAAACTATCATTCCAAACAAGACACTACTGAGCATAACTTCAAAAATAAATTCAAGAAACAAACCAAATATGGCTCATAGTATCTGAAATAATATGGCAAGCACTGTACAAATGATGTTTGCATGGATTTGTTGTCATAAAATGTCGAAAAATGCCAAATTTGGGCAAACTAGCGCAAAAACTCCTTCAAGTTTGATAATCTACGGTGCATAAAATATTACACGGTGCTCAAAGTCCTTGCTCTAGGAAAACATTTAATGCACCAAAAATTGCCCTAATTGTCGAGCTAAAAGGCAATATGCTAAATATAGACTCACCATTCTCATAATTTAAATTGGAGAGAAAAGAGTTACCCCACCCCCTTATTTTCTGGCAGGTCTTTTTTTTTAACAGAACGGTCATAATCTAACTATACAATCAAAAGTAAACAGGTAATGGTTGAAAATCATAACAATGAATGCTTTAAGTCATGTCAATAGCTGTAAAATAAAGCATAAATCTAGAAAAGAAGATTCGCTGCCCAGCAAATCTATCTGGGTGCCTTCAAAATGAGAACAGTTTGAAATGCTATTCTTTGCCATTGTTCAACATAATGTAAATTTCCTGTATTAGCTTAATTTTCATAAATTAGGATGCTCAGCTTTGGTTCTTGGTTCAGGGGATGTGGCCATGTTCCAAACTTATAAAGTGAAGTTTGAATGAAACTCTTATCTTTAGTAATTTTGAGGCTATTCAACCTTTTAATTTTGTGTATTTGTCTAATTTGCATGAATCACAAGCCTAGAAGAACTTTGGTTTATTGTTCATTGGATGGGTTTATGCCACAAACCCTTAAATTGAAGTAGAAATGGCACCTCTATAATAGATTTGAAGCTATTGAATATTTAAATTTTGCATATTCACCTAATTTGCATGAATTAAAATCCTACAACTTTGGTTCATGGTTCATTGGATGCGACTTTGCCACAAACCTGCAAATTGAAGTTGGAATGGCATCTCTATGAACGATAGTTTTGGAGATACTCAACTTCTAATTTTTCAATGCCCCTTATTAGCATAATTTAAAATCTACAACCATACTGTCCACTATAGTGGCAATTGTCACAAAGGTATATATGCACATTGAAATTTTGAGTCCATCTGCAATAGTTTGGAAGATATAGTGCTTTTAAAATTTTTGTTGCCTCTAACATTTGCATAATTTTAAACATCATGACTATTCCAAATGAGATGCAGAATGTTGCAGGTTATGTCAGTCACCATGGCAAGGTTTTTTCCAATAGTGTCTGAAAAAAAAAAACCTCTGGACTAACTTGGTCAGAAAGAAAGACATTGGTTTTTTATTTTTTTGTTAATTTATCTGAGATGAAAGACCACCTGTACTATGTGACCACTTTTGTCTGCCATTAGGGGTGATGTTAAATTGCAGGCACCACTGTACAGTGAAACCTCTCTACAGTGCGCATCTTCCCGACCAGAGAAAAGTGCCCACACCTCAGAGGGTCAGCCCTTCTGGGCAGTATTGATGAGTATATGTGCATGTACAGTGTCACATATTATAGTTCAGAGGGATGTGTATACATGCAATACACAACTGCCTTTGTTCCTTTATTACATAAACAAATTTTAACAGATGCTGTCACACAACTTCATGTACATGTACCTGTGAACTGGGACATGCACTATACTGACTGAGCAGTGGCCATGAAGAACAGGCTTCATCTCACTGGTTACAAGAAAAAAAAAGATATGAAAGTGTCCATTGAGATGACACAAATTGACCCAAAATTCACCAAAATGTGAACACAGTCACTGAGGACTATAAGTCAGACTTTGATTGGTCCAGCAAACTCAGCTCTGTATGTAGTCTATTTTGAACAGAGGGTACACTTTGGCTTGTTCTGCCTAGAATTCCAGTCCCTCTGATCCCACGCCTCTGATCCCGTGGGACTGATAAACCTAGCAGACTCCTAGCCTCAGGCGAACTCTGACTAGTCAGTCTCAGCCATGGTGCACTTACAGCTCTGTCCAGCATTAGTGTGAACATGGATCAGATATGTTTCTGGCATGAATAGAAAGAGATTCTCCGTATTTTATTGAGAACCTCATTACACAGTGGTTGGAAGTCCCCCCCCCACATCCTACCCCTACCTCCCATTTGCCATAAGACCCAAACCTTTCAAACCATAAACCCAGCAGGCATGGCTGGAAGGCTGCCTATGAGACAGGTTCAAGTATCATGAATGCAAAATGGTTGCCTAGCACCATGGAGGCTTATAACATGCAGTACAGCAGAAGCCCCAGTCAAAATGTGGATTGTTGGGAAATTCACTGAATTTAGCATACATTAAAATTCCCCAGCTTTTGTTTGTATGCTATTGGATTTGCCAGTAGTCTCAAACCTATATGTGTAAGTTAGAACTTTGTGTCTATCTCCAATAGTTTAGAAGATAGGGAGCTTTTAAAATTTTAATTGCCCATAATTTGCATAATTTTAATCATCATGACTATTCCAAGTCAGGCGCCTAATTTCACTGCTAGGTCAGTCACCATGGCAAGTTTGGTGGTTTTCGGAAAAGTAGGGTCTGGGAAAAACCCCGGACAAGTCTGGTCGTAAAGAAAAAAGAAAGAGAGGAAGGAAGGAAGGAAGGAAGGAAGGAAGGAAGGGAGAAAGAAAGAAAAGAAAGAAAGAAAGAAAGAAAGAAAGAAAGAAAGAAAGAAAGAAAGAAAGAAAGAAAGAAAGAAAGAAAGAAAGAAAGAAAGAAAGAAAGAAAGAAAGAAAGAAAGAAAGAAAGAAAGAAAGAATGGCTGGATTGGTACCCAGACATAATAAATCACATACAGGAACTTACTTTCTCAACTGTGCGATGTTGCACCCGATACCGCCCGGCTCGTCAAAGCCCAGTGGTGTCCGGCGCAACATCGCACAGTTGAGAAAGTAAGTTCCAGTATGTGATTAATTTTTATGCTTTGGTTGCAAATCATATAACACAACCCTGTATCATCAAATACAAACAGACAGACAGGCAGATATAAACTGTGCCAGTGTTTGGGTAAGTTCCATGTACTATGCTTCCATCTCCTAAGGTTATGATGGAACACGGGATATGGATAAATTCACAAATGATGGCGCCATGCTGAGTCCTGGGAAAAAAGTGGGTAGTTAATGTGTGTTAGTTTCTGGCATTCATTGCAGCATTGGCAAGCTATTTGGAGATGGTGAACTATGTGACAAGTTCTTTTTTTTTTCTTTCCAAAAATTGGCAAATACTAGTATGTTAATAATTTCTGAAACACAGAGTCATTTTCCATATTATCAAAGTACATGCAAATTCTGATATAAGGTTTTTAACTGCAAAATTGTGATAGAAAATTATCAGTGTTTTGGACGAAATAATAGGTTTGATTATCATTCAATATCCAAACTCAAAATTTAAAAGAAGGTGACATTAAATTCACTTGCACTGGATTAATTAGTTTGTTCTTGTGTCAAGTTTTATTTTTATCAATGAGTAAGTATTATCAATTGAGGAATTGCGTGGTATAGCGACAAAGCAGTGATTTTTCTTATTTCCAAACATAAGGGGGTAGGGGTAATACTTTTTGGTGCTTATAAAATTTGGAGAAACTTGGGATAATTATTTCCATGTAACCTCGTAGCCTTATGGCTAAGGTAATTTTTGGTGTATTAAAATGCAATATTGGACAAGAATTGTTAGTTTTTTGACATATTTTTGGGAGATAAAAATGTCAAAATCAAAAATATTTTTGCATAATTGTGCAGTTTTCTACATTTTCCCCATCTTTAGGTTCTTAAATGTCTAGTATCTTTATTTTCTTACTTTTTCACATAAGTTTTTCTTTAGTATAAGCCTAATGACTTCAAGTTTCAGCAAATATTGCTGACTTTATGCAAAAAAACAAGCAAAGTGAGAATTTATTGATATATAGAGCGATTTTTCATTATAAATGGTAATAAGATACACCTGTCACTATTAAAAATAAATTACCACAACCATCATTTTCTTATGTCTCACAAACCAATCTTCAATAAAAAAAAAATGGGTTGTGTCTTGTTCTACCATGGGGAGGGGTATCCGAGTACTTTTGGGCTTTGACCACTACCCTAAAAAGAGAGAATAGTGTGCATGTTAAAATCAGTAGCGATAAAAAACGGAGATTTGTTTTTTAAAAAGAGCTCGAGAAGATGCGATATCTAGGTTTGATACATCCTAAAATGTGTCCAGAGCTCTTGGAACAAAACTGCACTTTCTCAAACTGCAGCGTGACTGAGGCATGAAAACAGGGGAGTGTTTCTAAAATGTCTTTTGGGAGCATAAAAAGGAACTTGAGGAAGGAGATGAGAACGTTTGACCATGACACGAAAGTAAGATCTTAAACCTTGCCGCCACATATATAACTGTGGCAGATTGGATCTCCTACACGCTACTTGGTATCCAACATCCTGGGAACAAACGGAGGAAATAGACAAAACGTTTTCTGGATGTGATATGTATAATAACATTAGGGTATTCACAGAAAAAAACGAGTCCAAAGATCACTTAATCAGCCCTGGCAAAAAGACTTTGAACATATATCATTAAATTGGTTCTCGAAATTAAGATTTGACGTAATAGTGAAACCAAGGCCCCTGTTTTATTACCTCCTTTTCAAGTTCTCACCTCCGAGCATGTAGTCGAATCATGTTACATTGTTCTAGTTCATAAAAGAAATCGTATTGCATTTACGATTATTAAGGCTCAGATTCCACAATTTAAATCAAATACACCAACCGTATATTTTCATACAAATCTTCCTGCAGTAAAAAAAAAAACAATCATTCATGCATGAAAGAACTTACATGTAACGTCATCTGCATATGTGCTGATTTGACTGCTTGTAACATCTATGGAAGGTCATTAATGAAAATTACAAACATCGAGGGCCCGAAAATACAGCCTTGAACCACGCAAATTATGGGTATTATCTCTCTCTCTCTCTCTCTCTCTCTCTCTCTCTCTCTCTCTCTCTCTCTCTCTCTCTCTCTCTCTCTCTCTCTCTCTCTCTCTCTCTCCCTCTCTCTCTCTCTCTATATATATATATGAATTTCCAATTAAGACAACCTCCATGAAGAGACCGTTTCCACATTAAGACCACATCTCAGTCCCTTAGGTGGTCCTAATAGGGATTCCACTATATACAATGAACCTGTTTCTTTGCATCGAGTGCTTTCGAGGGACAATCCACAAAAAAATTAGTACCCGTCGATCGTCTCCTCACAAAACCATGCTGGGAATCACTGATATTGCTTTCAATGAATGGTTATATTTTATTGTGTATAACACGTTTTATTACATTTGAGAGTACAGGCAAGGGTGAAACAGGCCGTTTATCGCTGACATTACGTTTATAGTCTGCCTTGAAAATTGGTATAACATGAGCTAGCTTAAACCTGTCGGGGAAAGCCCGGCACTGATGCATGACGGTAACTTAAAATTGAGAGGTCTTCGGCGCTTTTTTTCCTCACAGTAATACCAGAAATGTTATCTGTATTACAAGCTTTCCGCTGATCGGTTCCTCCGAGTATTTTTGTAACAGAACCCACCTGAATCTGAATGGCTGACAGTGATTGTTTGGTCTTGAAAGGTAGCTCTTCTGGTTCTGATGCATTAAAAAGATCTGAGTTGACTTAAACTGACTCAAAAAGTCAATGTACCAGTTGGGCAATATCTAGCGCATTTGATGCAATATATTACCTGATTAGAGATGTTTGTACATCTGTACTTTGATTCAACAAAGGACCAAAACCGCTTCTGGCTGCCATTCACTGATTCTTCTAATAATTGATTGTAGTCTGTGAATTAAAATCTTAAAATCTTAAAAGCTTACCTAATTTCAGAGTACGTGTATTGATCATCAGGATGACCAGTCTTTTTATTTTTTTCTTGTCTTTAATTTTTCTGTCTCGAAGCAGATTAGGTCGTTGTCACACCAAGAAGGATATTTTTGTTATTTTTGTGAACCTTGGGAACACATTCATCAATCACGCAATACAAATACGAATAGAAAAAAATCCAATCATTCATCGACATCGGTAATGTGCTGCATGGATGACCAATGATTCGAAGACAGAAGTGGTTTTTTTTTTCATTTGTTGAGAAACTGTCTTTATATAATTGTATACGGAGCGTGTTACATTGTTTGGATTAAGTATGTGCACTTGGACATCAATGGCTGAAGCCCTGTGGTCAGACTGGGTAGCTTGTCCAGTCAAAAAAAAAAAAAACAGTATCCAAGTGAAAGTTAGATAAAACCAAATCTAGAACCGTCTCTCCGCGAGCAGGTTCATTGTTGTATTGTTTGAAACCAAACGATTCAAGCAAATTACAAAAAAGGGGCTGGATTTGTGACAGTTTCTGGGGCTTGACGTTATTGATACGTCACGTTTTACAATCCAGTTTAAATTCGGCAAGTCAAAATCTCTCACAATAAGGGTGAGGGCATTTTCACTGCATCTTATACTGATCTTTTGAAGCCAGTCAGGCAAGTCTTCGGTACGTTAGGAAGTATAATCAGGAGGCACTTTATACGCCATGAATAAAAAAGTTCTCTGTTGCAAAGTGCAATTTCAACCCAGATATCCTTTCGTGATGTGTTACTAGTTTTTGGGAACGCCTTGACATTAACTTACGTTTAGCAGAAATGGAGATTCCTCCTTCTGCCGATTTTTTTATGTGATGCATCCTCACGATTTTTTTCAACGATAAATATTGCCTGAGGATTCGTCCGCAACCTCTGAATCTAACATAGCTGAAGTCAGCCACTATTCGGTAGTGACATAGATATCACATGAATTATCAATCACAAAAAACTGTACGCCCTGGAGTATTTCTCACATAGACCGTGTCAACTTTGGCAGTAGACCTTCACAGAAGATTCACCTAGTCAAGGAGTAAGTTTTATGACCACAGGTAATGTCAAAATAAAAGCGTAAAGCTGGAAGGCCACCTTGGAGATCCTCTAAGTTGTCCCTATAGCCAGGGAGGGGAGGCACCGGCAGCGACAACACATATATACATTCCAATTGAGAACTGGTATTCACGAGGTTCCCTGATACAAGTTCGGAACTAGGATGATTCCTGGTATCCGTGACTTATTTTGTAGAAAATTGGGAATCTTTGTATGCGTGCAAAAATGCCAAAAACCCAGTAGAGCTACCAGTCTAGCAACTTTGTTCTCCAGATACAGCATTTACAAGGGTAATCTTTGTTTGGACCCAAGACTTTTGAAAAAAAAATAGGTGAAAGTGAAAAAGGGGGAAGCTGTTGCAAGGAGCTGAATAGATACTTCAAGTAAATACATAGCGGTAGCATCATCTGTTCTGAAAACAGAGCGTGTGTAAGGATTCCCTAGGTTGACAACTATGACATTGAGTATTGGGTCAGGGTCACCAGAGAGTCCACGTATCCTCATCCAGAGTCTTGGCAACATACTTCAGCTGTACATGTTTGGTGTTGCAGCCTCATTTCTTGTCAAGATAGAGCGTTCAGAACGATTTTCTATGTCGACCTCTGTGAGTCTCAAATATAGCTCAAGGTCGGCAAGGATTAAACAAATCTAGGGTCTTGATAATATAATGTGTATATGGTTGCATATCAAAATTATGAGGTTCGCTTTCGTAAAAAAACATTTTGTACGCGACGTGTCAAAACACAGACACTATATTATGATGCCAGTTAACCAAACAGGTAATTGACAGGAAATATTTACATGCCTAAAATTGTGTTAAGCCTGACAAAGCTGTGCTGTATTTATCCAGAAGAATACAAAAACCATTTAAATTTCTGCACAGATCAGAACAATACGTTTAAGTACGGTACACATGCTTGAACTACTACATATATATATATATATATATATATATATATATATATATATGCACCTCAACTAAATTATCCTTCTGCCTGGCAGATACTGACGCAACCTTAAAAAAAAGCCAAACCATGTATTATATTATTGTAAATGTCAACGAAACCTTACTCGTTTAAAACGTAGTGTAGCCTTGAAACAAGCACTAATGTTCCAACCGAAACAGCAAAGCTTAAATGTTACGTTTATAAATCAACACTTACGGGACCAACTATTGGTGTATTTATTTACATTGTTTTCCTAAAAGAGGGGGTTAAGGGCGAGAGGATAAACGGTTTATTTGTAAGACTAACTAGTGCCGTGGCGAACCCAATCCATTTGAACTTTTCATAGCCAAAATCCTATTGTTTCATTAGCACTTTTTAAAAGATACTAGATACTTTAGCTCTGAAATGCACTAGTATGCACCAAGCTGCGCTATATTAAAAAATGAGGCCGGCATATTGAGTGAACCCATTTAAGTGGAACATCAAAGCAATACAGCGCTGTTTTTTGGGGGGTGGGGGTGGGGGTGGGGAATCAATAAAACACAATGTACAAACAGGATTAAATACAAAAAGGATATAGGATGATTTAGAATATTCAGATATATTAACAGAGTTAACACAATTGGACATTAATCATAAAAACATAAAATACTACTACTACTACTACTACTACTACTAGTAACAATAATAAATTCCGTTACCTTTGTATAAAAGTGACCTCTTCATCTAATCCGTGCAAGTCATCAGGTACTCTGTTACAGTAACACACACACACACACACACACACATATATATATATATATATATATATATATATATATATATATATATGTGTTTGTATGTATGTATGTATGTATGTATGTATGTATGTAGGTATGTATGTGTGTGTGTGTGTGAGAGAGAGAGAGAGAGAGAGAGAGAGAGAGAGAGAGAGAGAGAGAGAGAGAGAGAGAGAGAGAGAGAGAGAGAGAGAGAGAGAGAGAGTGAGAGAGAGAGAGAGAGAGAGAGAGAGAGAGAGAGAGAGAGAGAGAGAGAGAGAGAGAGAGAGAGAGAGAGAGCACGATTGTTTCGTTTCTTTCCCTCGAGGATACCCATAATTTGCGTGGCTCATCAATGTCCTTGGTGACATTTTCAACATAAATGTGCTTCACGTTATTTTACTGTGGAGTCATTCTGTTGCGTGTCTCCTTATATTCACACCACAGCGTGAATGGATCAAGACTGACAGATCGCTATGCAGGTAATCACGTTTAAACATCAGGTTAACAATATCACCAGATACCCAAGGGTTGCATCTGTCATTCAGTGGAACTTTACAAGCAGGAGTAGGTGAGCGTGGTACGTGATAGTTCATTCTTCCTGACAACCCATCTTTCTTTAGAATTCACGATATGTACAAATGTGTGTAACCATTCAGAAATACATAAGTAAAGTTAAAAGCTCGCTTCACTCTGTTTATATATATATATATATATACATATATATATATATATATATATTATATATATATATATATATATATATATATATATATATATATATATATATATATATATATATATATACTTTGAATCAAACCGCCTTAGTATTTGATCACGTGTAAACACTTGCTGGGTTTAACACACTCACTCAGCGTTAAATTTTAACGTATGTAAGCACAGAGCAAACAACAAAGAGCGCCAATTTCAAATTGACATACAGGGCATAAGCCCCGAGTTTATCTCCATAAAACCTGCCTCTTTTGACACTTACCGTGACGGTTTTAGTTTCGCAATTAAATAAGTCCAACAGATAAATTTGGGCTATACGAATTATTCTTTTCATAACTTTGATATGTAGGCTGTACACTGAACATTGGAGGGACCGTAATTAGCTCCCATAATACCAAAAAAAAAAAATCAAGGAAGAAAATATGGTTTTCCGTCTCATACAATATTGTCATGCCCCTCTCAATACACAAACACAAGAGATACAAAATCTATTGGCAATACCAGCTACCCGGGGATGGATCCTGAGACCCCCACCGTGTGTGGCGATTATGTAAACAAAAGTGGATAAACGGGTTGACCACTGATTGAGTCACTTTGACAATATTTGACCCAGGACTAATCTAACAGCGGTTAAATCTGCATTTAACCTACCATTAACGTTAGTTACACACTTATGGGTCGTACAAAAGTAGTCCCTGCTGTTGCGACAGACCATCTGTCTTGACAACGGTCTCTAAAGGTTTCTGGGTATTATCACAATGAAAATACTGCAGCATTATTTTAAGAAAGCAACCGGGTCAGAAATGTGCGAAATGTGACATAAAAGGGAGGGAAAACAGAACGGATTTGATGTTGTAAGTACACTATAACATCAGAATCTTGACAGGTGAGTTCGTTGAGCTGTTGTGACGAGTGCGTTAAAACATTGTCAGAGTGGCATTGATTGTGGCAAATTACTCATGATGGGTAACATTGGAAAAATTGTAACGCATATTTGTAGAATAAGAGGGTGTTATCACAAACTCCGCGGGCCATAAGATTCCATTGTGCCATGCATTACACGTAAACAAGTACTTTTCCTAGAACGTTTTTTCTTTTTCTTTTTTTTTTTTTTGCGGGGGGGGGGCTGATTTAATCAATGTGACCTTTGTATTTCGACAGCTTATTGGTATAGCAAATTACAAGATTATTGCACGTGGCAGACAAAGCAGAGCTTTTATTGCAGTGAAACCTATTTTGAAAAACCTCCTTTAAAATACATTTACATGCGGAAATAGTGAGATTTCATGACAAACTGTCCTTCCATAAAAGGCTGGAAAGGAGAACGTTCCAGCATTGGGCAGTAGTAATATCGTTTGGGGGAAAATAGAACAGTATCAGGTACTGGCGACATCGTTGATATGAAAACTTCCCTTTGGCATCATTGCTAAAAGACAGGTTTCTTCTTATAGTCAAACCCGCAGTAGAAAACCACCCATTGACACCACCTTGGATGTCACGCGCCGCTAAGGAAAGCTGTTGACTTGCTGACCATATTATAGTCTCCTAAAAAGTGGACAGTCACAGGCGATATAAAAAGCGTTGGATATATCGGGTAGAGGATTCGCTAGGTGGAGTGTCACACGCGGGAGCGGTCTTTTGACTCTCACGTGATCAGAATGCTAAGGCAACGGCTAGTCTTGGCGTGGGATTCACCCAACGTGCGCCAACGGAAGTTGCTGACCTGGAGTATGCTGGTCTGATGGTACACTTATACATCGATCTAATCTATCGCTCTCCTTCAGATTATTCTACATGAGTGAGAAATGTACAAAAACATATATGTATTAAAGGAAGGCTCTCATGAACCTTAAATTCTAGCTTATTAACATAGTCACACTAATTACTGAATACGTGTTGAAGTATAAACACATTTTTGTATCATATTTTTTATGGAGGTTAACCTTCAAATCTTTTCACACTTTATAAGCAAGGTGTCCACCATTGGATGAAACCATGCGAAGATTCCAAACAATAGAAATGTTGCGCATTGAGGTTTATGGAGCATCCATGGTAAATACCACTGAATAATGAACAGTATTGTTGATGCAACTCTGCCGAAAAATGTAACATAAACAGTGCAGCACACCACACATTCAAGTGTCCCAACTACTCTAGTCTGTCAGATTATCACCCAGGCATGTGAATCTACAATTAATTGACCCAATGTTTCCTGAAATTATTGTGCAAACACTTGCATAGCCTAGAGTTTGATAAGAGTTCTGTTTTTCCCATGAGCCTTGACGATTTACCCATGAAGCCTGAAGATTCCTTTGAAGTTCCACACACCCTGTACTTCCTGTGATCAAGAAAAATTAATGGATTTCCCTGTAAGAAATTAAGCAGACAGTTTGAGATATCATTCTTGCATTTTTTGATGTGTTCAGTCATTGTTATAGTAAGCTTGTTACACCGAACTTGATAATTCATCTAGCCTCCCTGTAAGCAGACGACATTTTACACCCGGGCGTTTCGAAGTAATTTAGCCTGAAAGGATAGAAATGGACATCAGTCAGACATACTCTGTAGGTAGCTCACAGGTGATGGTCTTAATTCTGAGTTCAAGACATAGCATTTAAATGGTGTAACTGAATGAGAATGAACTATACCACGCACTTTTCTGATGAACAAGTCCTGAAGTACTTTGTGTATGATGTAGCAGCTGGCATGTGGCGATGATGAAATACGGCCCTTTAAAAATGCTTGAATGTGTCTGTTGCCACCAGGTCTGCCTATGAAGCAACTGATTCTCGCACAAAATGGGACAGTGTGAAAATTGCACATTTTGTCAAATATCTCGTATGTACGACGCAATCTCACAGGTACGTGATTTACGTAATGTGCAAACACATACTGTCTTGTATGTATGACTTACTATACGGTATGTACAGTGTATGACTTGCTATTTCGTACGTACGACTTAATACGTGATACGTGCCAGATTTATCTCGCACATACGATATTTTAATCCCATAAGTATGAGGTATTTTTTCTTCTTGGCACTAAAACACGATTCAGTAAATTTTAAAAAATGTTTGCAGTTGAACTACGAAAGGTTAACTTAACTGAACATATAATTAAATGTTTCACGTTAAAAGTGTGAAGCCTGTCCGTCTTTTCTGTAATTTAACCAACCTATCCACTGCGCCAAACTGATATGAAGCCATTCGTTCCATGTTAAGACCGCGGCCCCCTGTCCAGACACTTTTTCGTGGAACTACAGTGAATATGTACTTAGTTTGCGCGGGTTGGCAACTAATCTGCGAAGCATGTTCTGTTAATAGCATTGTGAGTTCTAACACAATGCGACTCGAGAATGCAAAAGGAGGCCGCAAGCGCCCACGTACGACAAACATGCCAAGCAGCAGTTTGACAAAGTACCGATCTATCAACACAGGAGAGGCTGAACTTTTTGTACCGAAGGACGAAGAAAACAGTCACGCCAGCGTCATGAAAAGTTAGGTTCTTAGAGGATGTTGAAATATCACAGTGAAGCAGGGACGTCAAAAGCTACTAGTGATTAGCGAAAGTAGTCAAGTACTCACCAGCATTATTCACCGAGATGTCCATCATCAGTTTGGTAATTTCAAGTGATAGGTATGTACCTTTTTACTTTCCATGGAAGATCTGAACTTTGAACCTGACTCTTTTTTTTTAACATGACGAGTCAGTGTGTACTTATTTTGACTAATTTAGTTTGACGGTTTCATTTAATTTAGTAGCCCCCGCTACTCCTAATTTTGTATCTATTATGCTGTCTGTTTCATGATTTTTACTGTTGTAATTTTCGTGGAAAAACAAATTTTACAGACTTCAATATTGCATTTATGTAATATTTACAGAGAGTTTGAGTTTTTGTTTTGACTAACGTGAAGTTTGAAAGTACTCTGAATATTTCGTCCATGTATTATGGTCACTGAGTTACCATACCGCTTGGCTGTGAGACTGCTTTATCATTACGGCCAATTTTCGCATTACCACTTGACTATGAGACGACCTTGCGTATCATCGTCAAAGCGTTACCATTACCCTTTAATCGATAATTAGCCCTACCTGTGTATTATGATCAAAGCGTTACCACGACCCTACGTATTGGTTTGGTTTAAACATATTTTATTCCAAAGAAAGCAATTAGGAGGGCAGAGCCGTATACAAATCCTTCTTGCCAAGAAGAGACAAGAGCAGAGGACATCCAGCACGTACATTCCAACTTTCCGCCACTCGCTTCTACAGGGGACTCAACGAGGGGCGTACGGAGGAGACAAATAGAAGGGAGTCACCACTAAAGAGGGCACAGATAGAAGGGGCCATGATGCGATAACCATAAACATTACACTGAGTTAGTGTTTCACCTTGAAAGCGTTTTTTTTTTTTATTTAATATTGAACTGATAGAAAGATACGGATGTTTTCCTGTAAGGAACATTTATCATGGCCATACAAAACAGTACGAATCGCAAACGTTGCTACCGAACTGATGGGAATGTGGAGGATATCGCGGGCAATGACATGTCGTGGGCAGGTTAGGAAATAGTGCCAAACGCTTTCAGTGGTGGCGCCGCATGTGCATCTTGCAGATTCGAGATTCGTGATTCGACAACGCCAATCTTACTCAAGTGTACGCTCAGCTGAGTGCAGCCCATACGCAGACGGGAATGCAAAATTAACAAGAATCTCTTACCAATGTTTAAAAGTCTTAGATATACGACACAACATGTTTGCGGTCAGGACCAGTTGCTTTGGAAGTATCGACGCCTTTTAGAATATCAAGAACTTTTTGATCAAGAGTACTCGGATTGCCCAAAACTTAAATAGCATGGTCAGGGGGTTGGTGGATTTCAGCCGTTGGTGTATCTCTGTTACTTTGGCTTAAGAAGAAATTATGATTTTTTTCGGCTTTGGATGCACTGTCAGATATACGTTTCCCATCAAATATCAATGAGGGCATTGCCTGACGCTGGTTTATATTTGGAAAATATTTAACAGTCATCCACCATGCCTTATTTTTCTTTTTGGAATTTTTAAGAGAGTTGCTTAATTTGGTATTATGGCGCTCTTCAGCTAAACGGAGACGCTCCTAGTACTGATTGCGAAGCTGCTTATACGTAGCCCATAACTCAGCGATACGCGGGCCATTATTTTCGCCCGATGGTATGCGTGCATGACCTTACGCCCTTCGCAACGGAGAGGAGAGGTATACCAAGGAAGGTCATCGGGTCGAATGGTAAATTTCTTATAAGGAATACATGCTTTTGCGGCTTGCAAAAAGCCGTCAGTATATCATTGGGTAAAAAGAAATTATCCCAATAGGCAAGGGCAAGAACAGAAGGTTCAAGAGCTGCCTAAAAGAGGGCACTGCAGTCAGTGGAGGGCTAGGGTTGTGTATTCCCATTACTTTACATTACAGCTTGGAATTTAATAACTTGAAAACTACTGCAATAGAAACACCAAATTTCAGACTGTAAATCTTAATGCATAACTAAATACCTCACAAAAATCATATAACCACAGCTACATAAGTGACATATGTAGTTTATTCAGGGTTGCTTTAACATAAAAACTAATGAGAATACACAGCTCTAGCCCTCCATATGTTTGTGTATTCAGGTGTGTATTGGGGCGAATATCCACCTTAGAGCTAATTCTGATCTTTCCTATTGATTTGACTCAGATGAGTGCGAAAATGATGAAAATTTGGCTTGACGTATTCCCAAAAAAGTCTTGTAAGGTGGTTCAATCTTCCTTGGAAGCAGAATACAAGCAGACACGACACTGTGATCGCAGTTCGCAATTGGTGGCAAGACGGAAGGTTTAGAAGTAAAGTTGGGAATGTTTGAAATAAATTGATCAAGACAACGGGACCTTTACTTGTTATGCGGATAGGCTCTCTAATATGGGGGACAAGAAAATTAATTATATCAAGAACTGCACAGTATTGTTGAGGAAAAAATAGCCCCACGCCACCGACCCCATCCCCCATCCCAGTCCGCCGGGGTTGATCCCTGCGCCTTAAAGCGTGGAAGCCAGGCAGCGTAAGGTGACTATCTGGAGAGTTTTGAGACAAGAATGTTTCCGATACAGCAATAATATGGTGAACTTGGGTAATATTAGTTCGAATGCAACGCATCTTATCCTGGGTTAAGCTACGAGCGCTAATATGACAAATAGCAGTGCCGCGAAGGTTGTTATCAGGTCCGGGATTTAGATAAATATCGCCTGCTAAGAGGATCACAAATGGAGAAATTATGAGTAAATAGATATCAGGATCAAAATATTTTCTGTATGAAATTGAGTAATGCATGTAAACTGCAAGTATTTTTTTGGCGGCACGCACCGCACTGGAGGTTTACGAATAAGCCTGCAAGTAGAAAAGACAAAATTGGATACAGCATGTACATCTTTAGATAGACAGAAAAATAACAGTTAGTGTGGTCCGGGACAGCTGCACAGAAATAGTACCAGTATTCATAATAAAAATAGTGGATTCGTGACACAATCCCCCTCATCAGAGTGTAAAGTATGGAGCAACAAATATTCACAATAAAAATGTACTTAAGCCACAATGGGTTAAAGCAATGATGGTAAGTTAATATAGAATAAAAGTGAATTATTAATTTATCGTAAGCAGATACGTACATGTACATGAGACGTGGCCCAGTGCTCAGACAGCTATGACAATAAATCGTTAAGTGTTGACATCTTTGTACAGCTATAACAATGAATGACACGATACACAAGTAGCCAGACAAAGCACCTATAGAGAATATCTTGAAGTATACGTAGATATTAAAAACCGTGTAATGATAAACGATGGAGTATTTCAACTCAACTGTATAATGTAGTACAAGATTGATCAGCGACGAACGCGATTCCGACAGATGCATACAATATCAATAGTCAATCTTTGTAGGAAATTAGCGAATATTGCACCTATCTTAAATTGGAAAAAGAAACTAATGTAGCACGAGCAAGCGGCAAGTATGCAGCATGAGCTTATGACGTTTACAAAATAGCCCAAGTGCTGCTTGCAAGTCAAAGGATGTGTTCTCTTCAGATTAAAGGTGGGTATACTTGCAAGGACATTCAGTACCCAATAGTATATTACATATTGTGGAAGAATCGCCAATTAACACATACAGCGCTTCACTATAAATGTAAAAAAAAATAGTCAAATGAAAAATGTCTGTAGTCACCACGTTGATCATGCAAGTAGAGCTCGATGTGGCAAATGTAACTTGAAGTTTACAATACATCTGCAGCACCAACTGTAACAACTGTTTTAACATAATGAAGCAGCTACCCTGCGTATTATGGCCTATACCTTACCACTTGACTCTTAGGCTTTATCACGCGTCTCTACGTATTATGGTCAATTTGTTACCACCTGAGCGTCATGCCACCGGATGTATCATGGTCAATGCGCCGTATGGCCAGGATCTTATCTGAGGAGTGCACACATTCTGTGACTTCTGTTCTGCTTGGTTTAAACATATTTTATTTCTCAAAGTACACGAATAAAGTTTTAGAGAAATAATATGACAATTGGGAAAAAGGGCTGAGCCCTATCCAAATCCCTCTTGCGGAGAAGAGACAGAGACAGGACTTTACAAAAGAAGACAAAAACACACTTGAGGATGACAGTCACAAGACCAGGACAGATAGAAGGGCTCATAGTCTTATAAAGTCTAGATTGTAATACTGCCGTTTGTGTACATGTATAAATGAACTCAAACACTAATGACCTTGCTTTGCCTATCACTGATGGTTTAAAACGTCCAGTAGATGAAATGTAATCGTGGGTAGCAGAACAAATTAATTCATTATCGGGCAGAGAGCATGTACAAGAACCATAAAATATTGTTTGCAGAGTAAATGGGGCGAGAGAAGTGATGGCAGAATGTAATGTTGATCGTGGTACAGTATATAGAGGGCATGCGAAAAAATAATGCCATGTATCGTCAACGGATGATCCGCAGCGGTACTTAGGAGTGTCAAGAACACCAATTTTATGTAAATGAGAATTTAGTTGGCTGGCACCTAGACGTAAGCGTGTGTGCTGAACCGATATAAATCTATTGCCAAAGTTCTGCTTGACCACCTGTTTGGGCTCTTTTTGGCGCCACTAGTAGTGAAGGCGAAAAGATTAAACTGATAGTAAATAACGAATTCTTTAGAATAGGCGCTATTGCTTTGCAAACATATTTTAACAATTTTTCTATCTTATAAAATTCAGCCCGCATAGAATGCTAGTATCTCTGGTAAGTTTTACACCAAGAGACTTGGCCTCTTTGTGAGGATTTCAAGTAAGTTATTATTATCATCATCATAATCATCATCATCATCATCATCATCATCATCATCATCATCATCATCATCATAATTAGTATTAGTATCAGTATCATCATCATTATCATGTGTTACGGAATATTTGTTTTTCAACGACCCTGCAAGAATGACGTGGTAATAGTTCCATTGATAGAATCATGTTTCAACTGGTGTTTCGAGTCAGTTCAACAAACGGACTGTGCAGCATTTTTACGATGTACTGTTAAATCAGCGTGTTAATTGATTTCGAGATTTTGTTCTGTGCAAACGTATTCAGCTGTAGAACGTAGCACCTGACCTACATTATACCAATGAGAAGTGAAACAAGGCTTCACATATTGTTCCGCATGCAAGAGCAGTGATTACCCAGGCGGGCCAACATGCTGAATTTCCAGGTGCCATTTCTCTAAGCTAGAAGATGTGATAGACATGTTTCGTGATTCACATGCTGCGGGTGGTTTAAAATGCCTATGCAGCATCTACTTACTGCCATAATGTGAAATGTAACGAAAGTTTAGCCCATATAAAACTATCTTGCTCACCGATATTGTTATATAGTTATTTGTTCATTTGTTCGTTTTATGGCCAGTATACAGCGCTTAATACTTGATGTTGCGGGCAGTTCAAACAGAATACAGTAAGACACAGCTTCACAGTCTGTTAAACTTTAAACAAAGAGGCAAACAAACATACCTTCTGTAGTAAACGAATTTAAATATAGAACAAAAATGTGTCTTCGTCTGCTCGATAAAATTCTACAGTGAAAATAAACAACTATGATTTCTCATATATTTCCGTTTACATTATCGAAGCATCACGTTATATTTCTTACTCGTCTGTTCTCTTAGAGAAAAAAAAATTGTAGGCATCACATGCATTCATTCGTGAAACTAGTCGCTTCTGTTGTCCTTTATTGGCTAATAGATTTTCACAGTTCTATTTTGTTGATTTTTTCATGTAAATGTGTCAGTTAGGAACCTGCCTCCAGACCTACATTGCATCTGAAACATAGTGGCATGTTCACACCCCCATTATAATGCACATGGTGTTACCGTCTGTCTCGCCTATGGGTGTCTCTACACTGTGTCTAACTGTGCTTCTTGTTTTGTGATATTGCTCCGCTCCTATAATGTTTTTCTCCCCGAATTTTCTCAGATTTATGATTATGAAAAAATTCATGTATTTTGTGATATGTTTTCAGCATGTTTAAAACAAAGGAAAGTGAACAAAGATGAAGTTGATCTGACCTTGCAATAAGCACGTTATAAGTAAATTGTGATAGCTATCCTCAAAGTAATCATAGATCAGGAATAATCATGGTATCACCCGCAATATATCATCTGCCCTCTTTTGATCATCATCATCGTCATCATCATCATCATCATCATCATCATCATCATCATCATCATCATCATTATAAAGTGGGTTACGTGTGCACCGTGCACTTGGGGGGAAACGACCTGGCATCCAGCGAAGAACAAGAGGGCTGTGTGTGCAGCCCATGCTTAGCTGACGTAACATTTCGTAATACTAGTGGCCCTGTGACCTTGAAATATGGTTAAGTTCACCCATGTACTGTCTTAGTATGACCTTCACTAACATGGTCTTAGGTCAATTTGTTCTCATGTTATCAATGTTTCATGTTAATAGCCCTGTGACCTTCGGAATGAGGTCAAGGTCACACATGTACCAAGCAAGTCCCTAACAGAGGACCACTGCCATGTAAGACATGTATATATTGGCTGACATAGGTCTCAAATTATCAGCCGTGCGGTAAAATTCGCCAAAATGGCCATGTGACCGTGTAAATGAGGTCAAAGTCCCCCATGTACCGTGTAAATTTCGCCCACCTGCCCATAAGTATCAATTTTGCAATTTTAAAGTCTTGCCTGAGGAATGTTGGATAAGATTACTTTTTTGAGATTTTGGCAAAAAGAAATGGAGAAAAAAATCATAAAAATTTCAAAAATATCAGTAAAGTGTGTCCATATGACCAAACTTGGTAGATACCTGTCTAGGGTACCTTTTACCAAGTGTGAAATGAATCCAGACAATTGTTTTGGAGAAATATCGAAAAGGTAACTTACCATTGCAACCCCCATTGAATTATGTAGTAAACCACAGGAATACAAGTACAAATACCCGAATTGAAAAAATTCGTTAAAAATCAGGGATGCATAAGATGGTTACCTAATGAAGAACCTTGTTTTACCTTTCCACAAGAAACAGTTCCAGCAATTTTCAACATGGTGTGAGTGACGGGTTCGAAGAGGCATTCGAGAATAATGAAAACGCCAAAAATCATCACAAGTAGAAAAAATGCAGGGCCACCTTTTCAACAAATTAAGGTCTATGGGGTCCCCAGGAATGTTTTTATGCAATTTCAAAGCAATTGCCTAAGCACTTTTGGATTTTGGCGCGCTTTTTTGAGATTTTGTCCAAAAAAAATACAAAATAATTCACTAAAGCATGACCATTTGAGCAAGTTTGGTAGACACCCACTCAATGCACATTTCAAACAAAACTGCACGGAATGCGGTCTGTGCTTTTGGACAAGAGGTCAAAATTGCAAGTTACCATGCCAATCCCATTGACTTGAATGATAATCTACACGAACACATGCATTATCGAAACTGAAAACTTCTTCAAAAATCAGGCATTTAAAGTATTGCCATCTGACGAAGATGTGTGTCTGGCCCTTCCACGAGGACCATTCCCACAAAGTTTCAGCATAATCTGAGGGACAGTTTTGCAAATGACGTCGAAAATAGCCAATGCACATAAAAATTCCTTTAAAATACAGTGCCACCTGTTTAACAAAATAAGGTTTATTGGTCACCAGAAACGGTCTCAGCAAAATGTCAAAGCAATAAGCCAAGAGGTTTCTTCGAAGATTTTTTAAGATTTTGCCAAAAATGGACAACCCAAAAACCATTAAGGTAGATGGTGGGTTCTGAAATAGCATAAATAAAAAGTTATATTTTTGTTTCGTTGTTTCTAACAGGTTGTTCATTTTGTTTCTCGGAATTGCTCCAAACGTCACGGTAAGTCACAGAAGAGGTAGTTAGAAAAAAATTTCCCGGAATCCGCTCCTGGATATGATATTTTTTTCTTTTGGGGGGCCGTTGATTTTAATGTGATGGGACAATTCGTTTGTTTGTGAGGCTAGATACAAATTGCTTAGGTTGTGCATATAAAAATTACTAGAAATTTGCGTTGAAAGAAATTGTTGCCAATTCTTTTGCATTTCTGGCTGTAATTTGATACATACTCACTTCTTCTGCCCTGTGTTTTCATAATTGTATGAAAAAAACTTGTAGCCTTACCTCTATGATGTTGTCATTCAAAAAACAAACACATTTTGTGGCTTAGAATTCGATTTTTTTAACTTGGGAACATCAAACGTAACCACTCTTGGCTTGTTTGGGTGTAGGTTTACATGAAGCTTTCCATATTTCGGACCCAGTAAGGGGATTGTGCTAATTTGTTTTTACGCCAAATAGAGAATTTCAAAGTAGTCAGAACAATGGTAGTGATTCGTCTCTACTGGCCGTTTCATCTCTCCATGGCAAAAAATCGTGCTCCTTTTAAGTGACCATCGTCAGTGGCTCACCTGGTTTCCAGGGGTCATGGACTAATGTCTGTGCAAACAATGGCACGGTTCATTATCTTGCCCCTGCAAACAAACCCCATGTGGTCAGCAATGCAGAAAATGTCCTGTGTAAACAAAAGGTTTGAGCTTAATTTCGCCATATATTTTTTTTTGTTCATACATCTGAGTTATTGGGACCATGTAAAAGAACAAGTACAAACATAGCATCTAACACAATTATATCCAATATTTTATCAAAGTTCTGGCACAAGCTACCACTTCCAAATGACATTTGACTTCAGTTTACCAGACAAAGCTACATCTGTCAATGCCAATATATTTAACCCTTAAAGCGCCGATTTAACACTGAGTGAACAGCTTTCCTCAGGAGACAAACCACCCAAAAATATGTATTTTTAAAAAAGTGTTTAGAGGTTGTCCAGAGGTGCTGGCTTTAGATCTACCACCTAAAAAAAACCAAGATCCCTGAATCCAGACCATTTAACACCAAATTTGACGTCAATCTGGCCAGGGATATTGGAGACGAAGTCAAAAATTACAGAGAATTGTGAATAAAAACGGTCGACCTAACCATCGCATATTAACAACTGATTGACAAGTCAGCTGAGCTAGACCAGCTGTCATTCGTGTATCAGCTTGTAAGCGGCTGGCACATTTACAGCTCCGGGTTCCCGCCAAACTTCAAAGATTATAATTATTCATATTATTATTTTCGCTGTCTGTTGCCTCGCTTAAAAAATCTACACTTTGTACAAACAATGAGTTTTCAGATACCTGGATATGGCCATGAAAATAAAATTTACGCAAAGACAGTGACTTTTACGGAGAAATGGCCCAACGAAGTGCACTTCATCTACTTTTGGTCCATTAAGGCGTAACTTCCCAAGCAGGGCTCTTAATCCAAATTGTGCACGGCAATGTTTTTTTCTTCCTATATTGCCTACTTAACCCGCAACAATTACCAATATCATTCATATTTACATTCTAAACAGATATACTCAGCAGAGAAATGCTTCTGAGGTTTTTTTGGCATGGCTTTTTTTATTTGGAGGGGGGGGGCGGGTTTACTTACTTTTTGTAATTCCTGCACCCTTTATTCTGTTACTTCTGCCTTTAATACTGACTTAAGTTACTCGTTTCATTCATTAATCCCAATTGACAAATCCGTGGCACGACCAGGGATTTATTTACATAGATATATGTATGCCCTACTTGGTAATGACACAGAAACTGTCCTAAATACAATCATTCAAACTTACTGACACTCATCAAATAAGAGAGGCAATATCAATTAGATCCATGCATTTCTTCGTTAATTAGCTAGTCAGTAACTGCTCTTTATATTTAATATAAAGAGGCACATATTAGAGTTTTATTACGGGGCGTCAAATACGCATACCTATACACACTTTTACATAATATCGATCCCATATGGTCACAGATCGAGCCTATTAAACGAGACGATGCCAGTGGACTAGTAATATGGCCTCCGTTGCTTTTAATGCTGTTAACTCACTCGCACACTGGGTCAACAGACTACAACCAAGAAATCCACGAGTCCTTTGGTCGTGATTTTACTGCTTTTATTTTGCGCTTTTGTTAAAGGTTTCATGGGAAAGGAAGAGAGGAAGTTTGTCTGGTTAACATAACCCCGGATGTTTAACAGCTCAAAGCGGCGGTCTCAGGACGCCTGACTAGTTAAAGCTGTTGGTTCCTGTACTATAGCATGATCCGCTAACAGTTAACCTCGATCGTGAATGCCATAGATTATCTATACAACACTGACTGGGGTATTGTAAGGAAGCGAAAGCAGACCAATTAAAAAGCAATCAAAAATAGTAATGGGAGGTTGGCCGTTTTCTGCAAAAATCCTTCACACGACCTACCTTGTGGCTTCCAACAAAAATAATCTCTTATCAGCCTCTTGAATCAAAGAAGGCCCTTTTGTTGTTACAGGAACGATCTAGGTGTAATTACTTTTATGTCATTTTTTTTCATACATGCCCCTAGTCCTCTAACAACAACATACTTTCTATCAACAGCTTAATGTGTAGGCGTGCTTTCAGTTCCTTTCAAGAGCGTGGAACTTCATTAAAGCAAAAACGAGATAGGAAGGGGATGTAAGAGGTTTTCCACAAAAACGCACTTGTCATCTTTATGCACCGTACTTGCGTACTGGATGCCCCTTTATTTGCCACATTTCATGCGAGGTATTATTTAAAAATTTTCTTATTTTCCTTGAACCTTATACTTGACCAAAATTAATACGGCACCAGCGTAGTGGGACCTCCCCTTATCTCTCTTTAACTCTTTCAGTGCCAACTGCCACTAAAACAATCTGCGCTACATTACAATAATGGTGCCAAATTCATGTTCCTTGTACGGAAGACCTTTCATTGAGGTACCAGGATGCCTGAAGTTAAACAAAATATAATGGTCAAGGTCAACAGCTTTCCTTGGCGCACTTTGGACGCATTGCGCCCAAAGCCGCCCAAGAAAGTTGTGCATTAAGTCTAAAATGTGGCACTGGAAGGAACGACTGGTAAATGTAATAGAGGTTTACATTCTGATAAGTTTGAGAGAAATTTGTTTTGCCAAGTTGGAGTTACGGTTGGTTTTAATGTGTCTCATTCATGACCATGATAACCGTTGTTAGAACTTGCAGAGTTATTTTTCTATTGTTTTGAATATCCTTGAGAATGAAATTGTTTTGGAAACGGGATTTGTCTGCAACAAGGAATGTGAATGAGTTGCTGAAGAGTTACAATTCAAGTATAACAAACTAGAAGACGAATGCAATGGGTCGGTTGAACAGCAGAAGTTACCATGTACAGCGATAATGTTTAAGGACGTGGATAGCGTTGACCGGCGAATCTAAGATGTCGTCTCCTGCCGTTGGCATGTAAATTCTAATATTGTCTCCTTATATATGTCTGTGTACAATTAAAATTTTATCCTCTGTTTCCTCATACGGAGTTTACGGAGTTTTTCTCTGCAAGAAACACAGGCAGAATCTCCACACTTGGTGTCGATAATGCCATACAAGAAACGTCGATTCTTTGATTTTGATAAAACTATGAAGAGGGCGCTTCTGCGAATTACAGCCATCAAAAGGGTAAGGGGGGAGCTTAGTAGTCACATGGTTCGCATGGTCTATTTATCTCCTCTGTTTTTTTTTACATCAGAGAGTGATATCGCCTGGTGTGCACTTTTTTCGGTGTCTAAACACATGCATTTTGTGTTTTCCTTCTTTTTATTTATTTTCATTCTTTTTATTTCAGACGTTTGAAGTACTTCAATGCTTCTGTAAGTGGACAGATTCGCTTGAAGAAATCTTCTTTTCTAACAGTTATCTCACAGTCATAAAAGTGTATGTAATACTCGAAATAAAAGTTTCATATGAGATCGGAAGAAGAAAAATTAAAAGAAATATTTTGCTGCTATATTTAAAATTAAATTTAGCAAATTATTTAGTGCACTGCGTACTGTCCCTCACCATGTCTTCAATTAACTTTTACATGTTGTCTGGTATGGATTTTACTGGAGACGTATACCCCTTATTTTACTGACTGACAATTTAAATGGGCATAGACTGTGTAATCAGTTAAAAGCTGGAGAAAGGTAGTCACTGTGGTGAGAGAATGTAATAACCTGTCTCAATAAATCCGTCCTTTAATCCACCTGTCAACTGTTTTAATACAACAGTATATCGTCTTTAAGACACTTCCCCCATGCTTAAAGGCGTTCTTGACATTGCTTCTTTGCCCGTTGTGGTTCTACATCTGAGAAACGACTGCCTCTATTCACTTCTGATCTTTATCAAACATTATCAAAGTGCCAAACGAAATCCCAATGTAAGATAATGTTTGCGTCCCGAAATCACATGTGCAGTCTGTTCACTCCGAGTCGGCTTTAAGGATGAACTTGAAAGTAGTTCCAAGCTCTGTAAAAAAAGTATGGAAATAGCACCTGTGTGAGAAGAATTAAATAGCGCATTTGTTTCTACACATTACAAAATCCCACAGTCACATGCAACATATTCTAATGTTTCTCAGGTATAATGCACACAGGTGCACTAGTTGTAACTGCAAACACGCATTTTGTGCAAGTAGTCGCACAAAGTATGCAGTTTAACACTTACTCCAAATTTCGAGGAAGCAGGAGCGTATCACGATCAGGGCGATCGTAGATGTAAGATACATGTAAACTTGAAGTTGAAGAGTGCAACATTTTGAGTTGTGTTTGTGTAGGTTTACCTATACTCTTCACATTATCCATCGTGGTGTGGCAACATCGTCAATCTTTTAACTTGCTAATATTTGCCATAATTAACAAAAAATTTGAATGGGTTTTTGTGAACTATGACTGATTTTTTAGGCATCATTTCAATGCAGATGTGGCACAAGGCATAGACTACTTTAGCTGTTCCTTTGTTTTATCTTCATCTTGTGTTTATTTCATTTCATCCTATTTAAATATGTTTGTCCGCTTGTCACACCTTTCCTTGTTTTTTTTTCTTGAACTCTAATATACCTGTTTGTCAACACTTTTTGATTTTTCTACAATCCTCTCGCCTAATGTCTTTCTTCAGCCTTTTTTTAATATCTAACAAATGACACTGGTGCCTGGTGGAAGATGCGTAGACAGTGCGCAGTGATACTGGCAACTTTGGATCAAAATTACCTTTTTTTTTTTTCACAAGTATAGCAACCATATATACGTTCTGATTACTTCCCATGCATACATTTGTATCCATAGATTATTTGAGGGATTTGAAGGGTTTTTGGAGATTTTATAGCATTCTCTCTGACTTGGTAGGATTTTCACATATTTCGTGCAGAAGTCACATATTTTTTAATTGATTTTTTTAATTGAAATTTTATTATATATATATATATATATATATATATATATATATATATATATATATATATATATATATATATATATATATATATATATGGGTGTGTGTTTGTGTGTGTGTCATGGTGAGTCCTGAAATATCATAAATAACAAGTTATAAAATTGTTGAGTTGGTCCTCACAGGGTGTCCATTTTATTTCTAGAAATTGCTCCAAAGTCACTGAAGGGGTTGTTAAAATAAAATCCTTGGAACCACTCCTTAATATGATATATTTTTTTGATGTCCGTTGAGTTTAATGCGATAGGTCAATTCGTTTGTCTGTTAGGCGATATACAAATTGCATAGGCTGAGAAAAAAAAAGTTCCCAGAAAATTGCGTTGAAACAGAATGTTGCCAATTTTTATGCATTTAGTGCTGTAATATAACATATACTGACTTTCTCTGTTCTGTTTGTGTCTGTGTGTGTGTGAGGGGGTGTTTTGTTGTGTTTTTTGTCTTTTTGTTTGTTTGTTTTTTTTGTGTTTGCCTTTGTTTTTCTTTTTGTTTTTTCTAATATGTGAAATAAACTTATAGCTTTACCCCTGTGATGTTGTCATTCCAAAAAAAAAAAAGAATGTGGCTTTAAACTGGACCTTTTTTTTAACTGGGAGACATCAAACGTATCCACACTTGGCTGGCTTTGGTGTGAATTCACATAGGGCATTCTATATTTGTGGCCTAGTTTGTGGATTGTGCTATTTTTTTTTTTTTTTTTTTTTTACATCAATAGAGAATTTCAAAGTTGACAGAGCAATGGTAGTGATAAGTCTGAACTTGCCCCTTCATCTCACCATGGCTAATGGTTTCCTGTTTCCTATTAGCTAGTGGCCCTTGTCAGTGGCGCACCTGGTTTGCAGGGGTCACGGACTAATGACTGGGCAAACAATGACTTGTTTCATCAGCATGCCCATGCAAACAAACCCAATGTGGTCAGCACTGCTGACACTCTGCAGTGTAAACAAAAGTTTAGAGCTCCGATTTTCAGATAAATTTTATGTTCACACATTTGAGTTTTTGGGAGCATGTAGTTAAGGTATCAAGCTATCCAAAAACAAAAACAAAAACAAAAGTGATCACAGGTTATCCAAAGGTGTCGGCTGCAGATATATTCCACCTTAATATGTCACACTTGAATATGAAAAACACACATGGCGATAATTTTTGCTGTATAATCATAACACCGTAGGTGTCTGTTTTCTTACTTGTTATCCATATCCTCCATTTTTAATCAAGGAAACGTTATATATTCCGTACATTGTTTTTGTTTCTTCAGTGGTTGATAACGTCACCGAACGTTTAGGTATGACCCCAAAGGGACAACGCTTACGGTCAAACGGGCACCTGTGCTCATGACCAATAAACTGGAAAATATCATTGTGCTCATTAGTCTATATTTTCATTGTTCGATTGTTCGTATTTGTTCTAAATTTCAGGACTTTGCATCAAGAACCAAATTTATTTACAATAAACTTGAGTCACGAGGATTCAAAGGTGTACTTTTGATCAAATATTTCTACAAATTTTGCTGTAAATATCCCGAGATGGTTACAAAGGTTGGCTTCAATAATTTTAGAGATTTTAGACTTGCCTGTTTTGCTACTTAATTTCATCTTTTGACACCATTATGTTTAAACGTTCACCTTTCGGACATTTTAGGCTAGCTTGTTTTCTGTTAGGTAAACCCCCTGGGGCTACAGGTAGCAAGAAGCGGCCTACGACAGTTACAAGCTTGCCTAATTGTACTTGATATCTGGTTAATATTTTCATTGCATTCTTTTGACATAAATACAAAAGACTTCCATTCTTTTCTGACTTGCCCTATAATCCTACTGTTAACATCCAAAGATTATTAGAAAGTCTGGCTGCAATAATCTACAGTTTTTAGACTTGTCTGTTTTGCTACTTAACTTTATCTTTTGGCATCATTCTGTTTTAATATTCACTATCAGACATTTTAGGCTTACATGTTTTCTGTTAGGTAAACCCCCAGGGGCTACAGGTAGCAAGAAGCGGCCTACGACAGTTGCATGTTTGCCTAATTGTACTTAAAATCCTGTTAAGAAAAAATGTTTTGATAGCATGTTTTTGGCATAAATGCTAATGACTTCCATTCTTTTCTGACATGCCTAAATGCACATTTACTCACTATTAAAAAATTACTCAAAATTGACAGTATTTTCTCAAGTGTCACAAACCTGACACATTAAGTTGACACATTGACTCAGGGTTGGCAGTTAAATAGAGCTTAATTGTTTGAGGAGTAGGTGTCATCATGGAGTTTGTTTTACATCTCTGGTACAGGATGTACATTGTTGCAGTCCTTGTTAGGATTTTCCTTGGTTTGTACAGGTGGTCTAGCTGCAACTGTTTATTTTACAATCACTGGGACTGAATATAATGCCCCAGCTTGTTTCCACTTCAGTTAAACATTGGCGGATGGTTTAACTAGGAAAAGCTGTCCAGCTAGAAAGGGTACATTTTGGTTCAGGGGTAAGTCAAATTGTTCTTATCTGAACCTGTACTATGAAAATTTGGTAATTATGGTTTGTTTGACAGGTATTCTTCTTTGATATGAAGCTCTGCATTTACAAGCAAAACTTCACATATTTAGCTAATTCATCAATTGCCACGTTCATATTTATTCATTATTATGTGGGTTGTCTTTGCTGAATATTTAGCTTAGGCAAGGAGCCGCTACTCAGAGAGACGTGTACGGGTAAAAGGCTCTGAAACATGTTGAGTAGTTACCCGCTGAAGACCCTTTAATTTATTTGGGCTGATACAGCCTATGTCAAAATTTACAGAGGAACGTGTGCAATATAGACAATAGTAATTCCATATATATACAGGTTAGACAGGGACAGGTTAGCTTATGGAGAGTAAAGAGTTCGAACTGCGGAATAGGATATTGACTACTAGGAAGTGGTTCTGGGCAAAAAGACACAAATACAATTGCTTTACACTGGAAATGTAATTACTCGTAAACCTCTGTATTGTTTGCATATGACCTATGAACAAACACATTAAGGTCATTTGCGCATCTCAAACGATGACTCGGGCAGGCATATACTTTTAGTTCTTTTAACTCTTTTTCTGATTAACTGACACCAATTATTCTTGTTGAATGGATGCTATCCATACAGCGTTTGCTGTTTTGCAAATTACCTTGAGGGATCAAAGTCAGGGTCATTTAGTCCTTTATAAAAACAATATGTCACTTTATCATCACTGTTCCTCCATGAAATATACCAGGCAATCAATCCTGCAAAAATAAAAAATAAAAAAAAAGAAGAGTTTTACACATAAATGTGTCAAGTATAAATTTGCATCAAATATTTTGTTAGATGAGTAACCTATTCGCGCAGTTTTATTTATTTACTAGTATTTTGCTTTGGCTCCAGAACCCTGCATCTTCTCGGTTACTAGCCATCAAATATCATGACCGTGAGCTCGTGTAAGCAATACGCCTGTCTAAGCAAAGACCAATCCTGCCAAGAAAATGCTTTACGCAGGTCATGGGCTGGGGGAGTCTTCGTCTGTGATCCCCTTGCGATTACAAACCTCTAGCAAAGTCTAGACTTTGCACTGTTCTCTTCGATGCCCTTAATGAAAAACGGATCTCTGTCGAAAACGGAATGTAATACACTAAACGAGACATCCATTAATCCTCAAAGAAGAGTTTTTTCCATTGTTGCCATTTATTTGCTTTACTATATTCCAGTCACAAAAGGTACGACAAACATCTTCCTGAAAGTGAAAGAGACAGAACAAAGTAAACGCTAACAGACAGAGCTATATCATAATACAGAATCCAGGACCTTTTCTTTCATACTAGTTTCATGTTGATCTAAGAATTCAGGACTTGCAATAGAATGTCTACGTTCTGTATACAATCAAATTAACAAAGCAAACTCTCTCGATAGATACCTTTTGTAGTCGGAATTTGTATCACTCATGCCTCGTGACATCTTTGGTTGACAGCGCAGACAGTATATATTCCACTCATGTTTAATGTGACAGAGTTTCTGAGGGCTTCGCCCGCTGTAATGGCGACCCTTTGTATGCAATATTTATGAGAACATCATTTCCATTTATCACTTATCTGTGTCAAATTTCATTCGACACATTTTCAGGAAATTAACCACATATACTCGTATGTATGCTCTGTTAAAATAACTACTTAGAGCATCACGCCGTTTAGAAAATGTACGTTTTAAAAAAGAAGGGGAATCATTGCGTGCATAGCCATCTTTTGCTCAATCCAACCTGATTTTTGTGCATTCTACTTTTAGCATTGGGTGGAACGACAAAAAATTACCGTGTGTCAACCTCTGGCCCTCGCCATATTTCTTATGTAAATTAGCATACCATCAGCCATAAAACGTACACAGGAGGCTACAGTAATGTAATGGGCTTTGCTGACCCACCTGACCTCAAATGGCATGGGTTGCTAGGTTTCTCAAACATGCATCATGGGAACAAAAGGCTGTGTGTAAAGAAATTAAACCAATCCAGATCACCCCTATTCTATTTGCGCCCCATGCCATCCAACGTGTTACATTCACCGCATGACACAAAAGTTGTTCTTACATGTCACCAAAGCGTTCGATAAGGTGTTGCACCAGGGATTAATTTTTAAACTTCTCCAGCTTGGTTTCTGCGACAAGCTTATTGAATGGGTGGAAAGTTGTTTTAGCAATAGGTATGTCAGAGTCACTATACAAGGGCAGTCCTCCACATGGTTACAGATTGAGGCTGGCGTACCTCAAGGGTCAATCCTGGGCACTCTCTTCTTGTTGGTATATGTTAATGGCATGGTAAATGATATTTCCTCTGGTATACGATTATTTGCGGATAAAAGTATCTTAGAAATCATAATTAATCCAGCTGAGTCTAACAGAAGGTTGAATACAAATCTCACAACGCCTGGTAATTGGGAATTCACATGGAGAGTACCTTTTGATGGCGTAAAATCCATGTCGGTGATATTTCCCTCTAAGTGTAAAAAAACTAAAAACACAATCCTTTATTTCTAGATGATGTTGAAATACCAGAATGGAAAAGCTACACCCTTACCTCAAGCCTGTCATGGAGAGGACACATAGCAGGTATAACTAACAAAGCAAGCAGAAGAATTGCCTTATTACGAAGACCCAAACTCAAGCTCTGTCGAAAAGCCTTGTCTAGATTGTACACCCCCATGATCAGACCAATACTGGAATACGGGTGTGTCCTGTTTGACAATTGTGGGCAAAACTTGTCTGATTTACTAGAAAACATCCAGTACCAAGCAGCAGTAATTTTTACTGGAGCCAAACGCCACACAAATCGATACCGGATGCTCCTAAAACCGGGTCGGGTAACGTTGGCTACCAGGCGTAAGTATTTTACGCTCATCCTATTTTACAAGACTGGAAATAATCAACTACCTGCATATCTTGCTCAGTTAGTCCCAGCGTCGGTAGCGATGTCTATCTGATGGCCTCTCAGAAATTATTTAAATGTACGACAACTAAATTTCCGAACCAAGAGGATGCAACAGTATTTTGTCCCCTCTGCAAACACACTTTGGAACGATTTACCCATTGATATTAGGGAAACCATAGCTTTGACATCGTTCATAGATAAGATACAAAAGTTGATGTTCACAGAAAAGCCTCTTTTCTACTTCGCCTTTGTTCAACGATTCCTTACTATATGTCAGTTTCAGCTGCGATTAGGCCATTCCTGTTTACGTCACGACCTGTTTAGTGTCAAGACTGTTCCAGATCCCGCTTGTGCTTGTGGATGTCTATCCGAAACAAGCATATTTTTTTCTTTGATTGGACGAAAAATGCTGCCTATCGCCCAAAACTGTTTGTGTAAGATGTTGCTTCAGTCGTAGCCTCAGGAGTAAATTCCTCTCTTTCTCAGTCTTGACTGCAAATATTTCCCCAGAATGTTGTTGGAAGGAAGCTCCGACCTGGTTAAACATTCTAACGAGAAGCTTTTTCCTGCTGTACAATCATGCATTAGTAGCTCAAGAAGTTGAATACTGACTCCTGGAGCACTGAAATAACACTTACTTATGAATATGGTACTCATTGCTTTGTATTTAAGTATATATATATATATATATATATATATATATATATATATGTGTGTGTGTGTGTGTGTGTGTGTGTGTGTGTGTGTGTGTGTGTGTGTGTGTCTACGACTGAACACTTAGACTATGTCTGTCCTGTGCGTTGCTGTACATATAAAATGTGTGTTAAACTGTCACTGTATGTCTGGAGAGCCTCTAGATTAGTTGTCATATATAACTGTTAGGCAACTCAGGGAGAATAAATATATTTACCATACAATACAAGGCATGACCTATGTAACACACTAATGTACCCTGGTAAACAGGGTTTGTACAGACACATACGTGCAACTGCAATTATTTTCATGGATTGGTGGGGCCCTTCAGTGACTGGCTCTGTAGCCTGGTGCCCAGGCTACCATACCGCTCACTACGTGGCGCTTTGCGCCCGGGGGGTGGGGGGGAGGGGAGTCCGTGTAGAACAGCGAGGCAGGGGACCATCATACTGACACTGCTGGGAAATTACTAGCACTTAGAAAGATCCCCAAACTGACTGAACTTTCGGAAAGGAACGGAAAACAATTGTCAATCACGTTATAGATTTTAAAACAAAAAGGCACCAAAAGCACTGTTGCTACATTAGCACGATTGTATGTGGAACGTTTGGCCTGTAATTAGCAACTTACTTACAGTGTTTAATTGTAAACAGAAGTAGTGTAATTTCAGCACTTGTCCTAATACATGTATGGCCTAATATGTTTATAGAGAATCTGCATCATGGCTTAAAGTTTGGCCTTTGTGAAGATATAAATTGTGAACTTCATCAATACAGAACTTTATCATTTGCCTATAATACATCTACTGGAATTCTAAAGAACTGTCCCTATGCATTGTTGCATAGCTATGTCATGTGTCTAAAAACAAGTAGATGGGTGCCTTGGTAAGCATGCTTTCAAATGAAAGAATAGTAGGCTGATGTCAGATATTCTTAAACCCTTAATAATGCCCCCCCCCCTACATTCTAGATTAACCTTCACGAAAGCTTCTTTTGACAAGAATACTTGTTTTCTATCCCGTATCGAGGTGTTTGTCCTGAATTTATCAACGCAGTGCGGCATATAGCTGTGGTGCTGCCTTTGTCCGGATCATAAAACAGCGAGGCATCCGCATGTTTGGGCAGCTCTCTCCATCACACATGAAAACATATGCTGCTCTTGTCTAACAGGCTACTGGGGATAAAATTGATTGTTTAAAAACTCGTAGTCATGCTCTCCAAACACTTACTGAGCCCAGTCTTGATTTTCTATAAGTACCCCAGTATCATGGCAGCCGATTGCCACCCTTGTGTAGCGAGAGGGTCGATCTTTTGGCGTGAAATTAATATGCATTCCCCGTACTAAATGAAGAGGAGCCTTCAAAGAAAAGGTCCTGATTTGCAGCCCTTGGAGAGACAAAGCGTTTGTCTGTTTTGGGGTTGTTCAGGGAATGAGTGTCCAAGCTTGCTAGTGATGGGCCAGACTGATTAAGCCAAACATTTGAAATAAATTTGTGAGACAAAATGTCTGTAAGCACTGTCGAATCTTTCTACCAAGACCATTAAAGTCAACAGGGAAAAATTGTGAGGGAGCAGTCTTAATGTGAATGCCAAAATCCGCATGGAGACATAATCTTACATTCGTGGGGCATGGTAAAACCAAAGGTTTTGTCTCTAGTACTGCAATAGTAACCCAAAACACACACACACACACACACACACACACACACACACACAAATATATATATATATAGTTAGCTTACGCTTGTTGTTTGTTAGTAAGTTAGACGGGCAAAATATGCACAAGTCAAAACTCAAAATACCGAGCCTGTTTTGAATTTACACTATGTTAAATTTTCTTGCAACATGATTAAATCATGGGAAAGTCATATCCTGGTGTACAAGACAGTCTTATAGACGTAAATTTAATCGACTTTACTAGCTATAGCCTTTATATAATAATCATACCTCCGCACTGAAACCACAGATGAAACACTTGTGAGCTGAAAACTGTGGAAAGAGTAAGGATAAAATAAATGTCAAACCAAACAGTTAACAACGCAATCGAGCATAATTGGAAGCGTGAACGTGAATGATTTTTCTTCCAGCTCCACTGACTTTGAATAGTCCCAATCACTATACCTTAACTGTCCACACAATATGAAATCGCTTGCTCTCACGTGATGGAGAGGCTGATATTGTATTTGTGTCTTTTTAACCGGAACCACTTTCCTGGTATAGACCTTACCGTATTCCGTAGTTCGAACTCTCTACGCTCCATAAGCTAATCGGTCACTGTTTAACCTATATATATATAGGGGGGGGGGTAATATTGTCACGTCCTTATGTAGAATTTTGGCATAGGCTGTATTAGCCTTAATAAATTAAAGTGTCTTCAGCGGGAACTACTTAGAACATGTTTCGGAGCCTGTACCCGTACATGTCTCGCTGAATAGCGGCTCCTTGTCTAAGCTACATTTTCAGCAAAGACATCCCACATAATAATAAAAAAAATATATATGAACGTGTCAAAACGTAAGCTTGTGAAGCTTTGCTTATAGATGCAGAGCTTCAATATGAATAAAGAATACCTGTCAACCAAACATAATTACTGAATTTGTATAACACAAGTGCAGATAAGATAATTTGACTTACCCTTGAACCAGCATGGATAGCTCACCTTAGTTGTACCACCTGCAAGTGTATAATTGAAGTAGAAAACAAACTGGGCATTATATTCTGTCCAAGTGATTATAAAATGAACAGGTACAGCTAGACCATATGTACGAACCGAGCGAAATCCTAACAAGTACTGCAACAATGGACATCCTGCACCAGAAATGCAAAACAAACCCCATGATGACACCTATTCCTCACTTTGAAATTCTCCAGTCAATAAAGCTCTTTCTAGCTGCCGACCCTGATTTTATGTTTCAATAAAATATGTGAAGTTGTGACATATGAGTAAATACCGTCAAATATGAGTAATTTTTGACATTCAGTAAATATGTACCTAGGCATGTCATAAAAAAAATGAAAGTCGTTAGCATTTAAGTTAAGTACATGTTATAAATATGAAATGTGTACGTAACTTTGCAGTATTATAAATTTATTGTTCGCCCGAACCTTTAAAACAATGCTTTCTGTCTATACTTTGGAAGGGCATAAAACATTATACAAAAGGTTGTCCCCAAGCTGATCATTATATTAGGTCTGATGTAGAATGTAAACGCGAGGAATTCGCCAACTATTTGCTGGTCACGCATGAAGCCAATGCTTGGTGAATGAAGTGCAACACAAAGAGTGGGTTTGGAGTCAGTCGCACATTGAGCCTTTCGATTATATTGTGATTGCTATTGATTTTGTGAAAGCGGATGAGATATACTTTACATATCCTTTTATACTTAAATATATGCTTTCATATCAATTCAGTCCATATCGTTACTGTATGACTTTTCAATCTGACATAGGGAAAAAGGACCGAGACACCTTTACTGACTTATTGATGAACGTCATCAATGGTGATGCCTCAGGCGGGCGCCTTTAACCCAGAGATATCTAGTGTAAAGATGAGTATCAACTTAATAATATGCTTTCGCTTTATGTCACACGAAGCTGACATATTGCTGACAGATGCGAAGACAAGGAGAAGCAGAAGAATGAATTTAATATATTGATATGCGACCAAACCACAGGGCAAACCTTATCAAGAAAATACATTAGAGATGTAAAAAGAAAAATATGTTAGCTGTTATAAATTTAAAAAAGAAAAAAAAAATCTGTAAAATCTATATGTGTCTGAGATAGGGAACAAACATACAGGAGCCTTAAAGAAGGCTTCGGTTCCAGACGGTGGTTAAAAAACCTCCGAAGTCGTTGATATATTTTGTTTCCTTTCTGTTTGTTGTTTCGGGGAGGAAAACTGGAAGGAAGCTATTTGATAACCAGATATATGCGCTTGTAAAGCAAGAGTAAAGGAACCTGCCGCAATACGACACTAAATGTTCCGACATTCAAATGATATCCCGCAGATATTCGCCTCGTCTGAATTACGGCGACATTCATTTTACCCGAGTCTTATTCGTATTTGGAATAGTCTAGATCCTGGAGTGCAAAATTCCCATGCATTGTCTTATTTCAAGAATAAGCTACAGAGAGATTAATTTGTCCCAGCTTACTATTGTGGCGAAACAAGAAAAGCCCAAATTCATCATGCCAGACTGAGAATGAAATGCAGTTTATTGAATTGTGATCTGTATAAATGTAATTTAATAGTAAGTGATATGTGTCCTTGCAGAGAATCTCCAGAAATGTCTCTCAATATTTCACGTATTGTAAATTGTATTCTGCACAGAGGGCGGAGCTGTTTGGGTCGCTTAGTACGTTTGTACACAGAGAAGGTACAGTACAACTTCTACCATATGGGGATGACAGTAATAATTTCAATTGGAACAAGTCCTTGTTTATCAACGTCGAGAGGTTTATTCTGAGTTCCAAACGTTTCTAAATACTCTGATTCTTAAAGGCTATTTTTGGCATTGCGTTTCCTTTACATCTACTGTTACTTTGACTTTCCTGTATTGTAAAATTTCTGGTCTTTCAGAGAACAAAATGTCTTACTTTGTCGAATATATGAGTGCAAGTGTCGTTTAATGCAGTAGGTGTTCCCACAGCTTGTCATTTAAAGTAGTCCTAAGCACATAGTCATAGTATTGTATTTTCAAGATTTGCTTTTCCTGTGTTGTCAAGCATTACTGTGATCATCGACTGTAAATCTATGTACGAGAGAGGAATAAACATAAGCTTCGGCTTGCTTTCCTACCCCCATCCATTGTTTATGATGAATAAAATATGTTAAAAAATGTAATACAGGTACACGTATATCTTTTCGACAAAAACATCAGAAGCTTGTTGCAATCTCAGAGCAGGTGCATATACGGATATATCCATTCGCAAAGCGATATCAGAAGCTTACGGTAATGCCATGCCAGGTGTTCATACCGACACGCGCGTAGCCCTTCATGTTCCAAGCCTTGGGATTGAACTCAACCATGGCGACACAACACGTGCTGCAGCATTTGCCTTTGTAGACTGCGAAAGGTAATTTTGTGCACGCGTGTCGAGCATAATTGATGCAATAATGTATGCCGAAAGAATTGTAATCGTTTCGTTTTCAACGCTCAATAAGCAAAATGTTGAATACATTGCTCTACACTTTTGAAGCTTCAAAATATGTCGACATCTATTTACAATGTGCAGACTCCGGGTATTTTGTCCTGATCTGGTATAACCGTCAAATTGGAGAGGTATTATCACTTATGAATCAATAATATAACGTTTGATGGACAAATTTGTAAAATTCTAGACTGGAACAGCCAAATGTATTTATCAATACGTCATCAGCAATTAACTACGAAGCATGCGTCGAAGTCTTAAGTTCGCGGACACGCGGATTTATTTATTTATTTATTTATTTATTTATTTATTTATTTATTTATTTATTTATTTATTTATTTATTTATTTATTTATTTATTTATTTATTTATTTATTTATTCATTTATTTATTTATTTATTTTTTATTATTTATTTATTTATTTATTTATTTATTTATTTATTTATTTATTTGTTTATTTATTTATTTATTTTTTATTATTTATTTATTTACTTATTTATTTATTTATTTGTTTATTTATTTATTTATTTATTCATTCATTCATTCGTTCATTCATTCATTTATTTATTTATCTATTTATTTATTTATGTATTTATTTATTCTTTCATTCATTCATTTATGTATGTGCTTGTATTTACCTTATTGTTGGTAAATATTTGAATATAAAAAATATAATAACACGAAAAAGTGCAAAAAAAATAATATATATAATATAAGTTCTTGCTTATAATGACAAGGCTCATATGAAAAAATATGTACACCAATATATGTTGAAAACGACAAAATTCAAATTCAGACTTAACCCACGAAAGGGATCCATAGATATTATTTTATAAACCTTCCCAGAGAGAGGACACCAGATAAAACCGACTGTCCAAAAGTGCAGAGTGAGCTTACACAAAGGTGCTGCAAATCAACGTGACGCTGTGTATTCACTGAGAAATGAACCAACCAAACTGTATTCTTAAAACAGTTGGCTTACTTAAATTGAAAGCTTAGGTTGTTATATAACTATCAAAGTCATACAGCAGACAAACAAAACCCTTGTTCTGGGTGCTGTTACTGTAGCCAAGCATTAATTGATACAATGATGTAAATGGGGTGTTTAATGGAAAACGTTGCGACCTTTTCGAGTAATTGCACATGTCTATTTTAATTTACTTTAAATTCCTTTGATTGAAAACCTGGCCGTAATTGTCGTCAACTAGAACAACAGAGCTGCACGTGTAGCTCTCTGCCTACTATAATTAATTATAACAATGGAATGAGGTGAACGAAAATAATTCGGTATTTAGGAAAAGGAATTCCTATACCCTCAAGTGACAAGATGGACACGACCCTCCATGCCATCTAAACGTAAAACCAATTAAGTTGTTGTGCATGATGAATTATATTTCTTCTTCCATATAAAGATGGTGAAAGCTGGACCGGGGATTTTACGTAAATTTTGGTTCGACACCAGCAGTTTGGTAAAGCAACTGTTGGGTTTCCGAGAAGGTTCGATAGATTTTATTTTTGCATACGCTGCCGCGAGCCATTTGGCAATATTGCTAGTCACATTCCAACTCTGTCAAAATCAAACACGAAAATTTGACTGCAATCAGTGCAATTAATCTACCGGCAGGATTGCGGTCATAGGGTAACATTTCATAAATATCCAGAATTCCTTTAACTTTGATTCGGCCCCAGACATTCAGTCATTAGGTGGTAATTGGACCGACCGCTGATAATAGTGGGGTGAGTGGACTAAAGCTGGCTGTTTCTTTTCCAACTTTATTTGAAGTCATACGTTAACGGAAATACACGTCACTTGTTTTCGGCTTCACTGGTGGATAAAATCTCACTCGAATAAATGTGATGGAGTCCAGATGCTTAACAGACTTGTTGACAAAAAATCATGTCTAATAGTTTTTATTCGGATTTCAAGGGTAAAGGTCTCACCGCTCAGAGATAATGTCCTTTTTTCTTGGACATGCATTGCAGACAAAAACATTTCAATACTCCCATGGTGAGCTGAAGCTGAAGAGGTCCCCGTAATGTCATTCAGTGTTATTACAGTTGGAGGGATGTATCACCGCCTCCTATAGCGGTGTTGTTAAAAAGGCCCGGTTGACTCCTAGTAAATTGAGCGAAAATAACCGAAGACATGCTGAAAGCATACTGTGAAACGTGAAGTACCCGAATTACCATTGTGCAGAGGGCATGGTGAGCGGGCCACTAAATTTTTGTTAATAAGATCTGTTCCCGGCAGGCGAATACCAAAGGTTCACTTTCTGTCGTCCATGTCGACGTGTCTCTGTAAGAAAAATATTCGGACTAGGAGAGCTAGGGTTGCAAAAACGTGTATTCAGATATGATGTCCCATTGCGCGTACAGAACAGACAAAGTCTTTTCAGGGATGGAGATACAGGAGCCAAAGCACATCACGACAAAAGCGAATCAATATGGCTAATTTGCATATATTTTGTTTCGAAGTGTATTGCATGAAACACATTCTGCTTTGCAAAACTATGCTTGTTGCAGGATTTATAACATAACAGTACCTAAAACATCGACCTACTATTGGGGTGGCAAAATGAATAAGAAAAATAAAATAAAAGGATACACACCCTTTGAACAGCTCTTTAACCCTTAAACCAGCAAAAACAGGCGAAAGTCGCCTGCTTTTAGTGTTTTGAATGATGTGGACAGGAATGAAAAGCAATTCGGTAAAATGTTGTAGATCAGACCTGGCAAAATAACATTCCTCACACCAAGAAAAGGTCTTGAATCTGTCTCAATATTAATCGGCAGGTAAAAAGTTAGCTTTTGACACTTCATTTCATCCTTAACGGTAATGGAGAAATAAACTAGTGAATGTATTAAAATGTAGTATTTGAAAAGTAGGCCTGTATACATTGTATTGGCCTAGATATATTTGGTTTTCAAAATCTTGTGGTGGACTAAAGGCTTGCTGTCGCACGCTCACTAAGATGGAGGAGAATATTACAGCTTCCATCTAAGTATGGCTCTCATTTCCATTTATAGTCATTACGTCATCGCACTGTCTTGGCGTCTGTGCATGGCCAGTAAAATGTCAACTTAGGTTTTTTTTCAATGCTTTTTTTTTTGCGCAAGTAACTCTTTCAATGCCAGGTTTTTGACCGACTCAACAGCCCTCCTCGGTGCGACTTTGGGCGCAAGAAGCGCGCAGAGGAAAGCTGTTGACCTGGACCATCATATTCTATGGGACTATAGTCATGCTGGTACTTGAATGGAAGTTTTTTTTTTCTACAAAGAATATTAATATTATATAATTGATAATTCAGGGATGCTCATTTTGAGCATTTCTACTTTCGTGGCAGTTGGTAGTGATAGAGTTAAACTCGAGAATATTAGGCTCCCTGATTTTAGAACCCCATTTTTTTTTTTTTTACTACTTCTCTAAAACGCTATCGTTCTGAAGTTCATGTGTAGAATTACGGCATGTCTCTGTCGGGATAACATGTCTATCTATTGATGTTTTCATACTATATTACCCCATGGTCGACAACATGCGGTAGGAGCTGGTTGAACAAACATTCAGCTAACCGGCCAGACAGCAAGTTTAGGGTTGGTTCGTTGTTTTTTATTCATAATTAATTCTGAAAGCAACACTTTAATCCAGAACAATTTTTAAAAATAATTAAAATGTATTGTGACAAGAAGAAACAAAGGTAACATCGTTCTCTTCACTGAAGGTGATACTGTTCTAAAGCCGTTACATTCAGTCTCAATTATAGTACACCGGCTGTTTACACTATCTTTTTATGAGAAACACTATCAGATATATCGCAGCTGGACTTAATTAATTTCGGCCAGTCGGTGCCCAATAGCAACCGCTTTGCTATGTCATTTTGTACAAAGTGCTAAATCGCCTTGGTTCATCACATGCTCCAGCTGCCATACGGATCAGTGCAAACCCAGTAACAGATGCCCTGAATTAAACGAGCATTGCCAGCATTTCCTACACAATGCCCCCCCTCTCCCCCGACTTTGCATTTGGCATGACATGCATTTGAATGAATCTGCCTCCTTGAGGATAAAATACTAACATGGACTTCTCATTTAAGTTCACTTGAGTTATACAGACAATTTCGCCATTGTATGTAATGGATCATAAAATACTGTAAGAGTAGTCATATCTTTGATCCCATTTAAATCTTTGTAGTGGCGATATTATGTAGATCCTGACAAAAACCTCAAAAATTTGTGTCATGCCAAAAACAGTTTTCCGACACATAATTATTCTTCTGAGTGTATGATGGTTTAAGCCGAAATGTTAAACAACATGCCAATTCAACTGCTCATAAGTGGTTTTATCATTTTGTCAATGCAATTTGATTTCGCACGCAATAACTACCAATGTCAACGAGATTATTAGTCTTATAGATTGCTGGGCAATAAGTCATTTGGAGAGAAGGTAAGGGTTTTGTTGGTCATCTTCATATCATTTCACTGTGATAAAGTAGTGGTCCAACACAACCGACAAAGCAAATATTTAATTATCTCATTCAAATTTAATTTCCTTGCAACACAAAACGTATTGTATAGTGTTTTTCTGGGCTATTGTAAGTTTGATTTAGATATTGCACACCGGACTTGTCCTGCTGAACAATAGGCTCCTTTTAGGGAGCTGGGGGATTTCAAGAGTGCGAAATATTGGTACAATATAGTATGTAAACACCAAAAGATAGATTCAAAGGAGTACGTTTGGTAATTTAGTTACGTTTTAATCTCTCTCTGTCTCTCTGTCTCTCTCTGTCTCTCTCTCTCTCTCTCTGTCTCTCTGTCTCTCTGTCTCTGTCTGTCTCTGTCTGTCTGTCTGTCTGTCTGTCTCTCTCTCTCTCTCTCTCTCTCTCTCTCTCTCTCTCTCCCCCTCTCTCTCTCCCTGGCTGATGATACCTCACATGAGACATAAAATTTAACCCTAAATGCGATTCTAAATAGAATATAAAACCTCCAAAATACTTCAGAAGAAGTGCCGGGAAAAACGATCAATCGCAATACGTAACATTGACATTAGCTGCGATGCTGCTTTGGCCCTTATGATTAAACAAAGGCTCACCCGTATGTGCGGGAAGATCCATGCGGCATGCATATCCATGTGGCATGGATGGCAAAACATGTTGCTGTTGCCTAGCAGGAAGGCCAGGATTTTTTTTCCCAAACGCATGCGGACCTAGACATCCAAAGGAGTCATCGAATAGTCGGATAAAATATTGCTCAGTCCTAAAAATGTAAGTGATACTAGGTGCTTCACGAATGCACTCAGGATGGATCATTTTCCTTTGATGAAATGACCACAATGTCGGGGTTTTTTTTTTGCCCTTTCACATTTTTGGGCTGGAGTGGGGAGCTGAGTTAGACCAATAAAGGGTTATATTGTGCTTTTAGAACACAATTTTGTGAGTTAAATACCATATTATCGGTTGGAAATATCACAAGGACTCCTACTGTATTCTAGACCAACGGTATTGGACCAGAATTAGCAGCCAAGTGGGATGCAGGAAAACATTCCGCACTTTGCTGCGTATCTTGGCCGCCCATGTCCGTATCCATTCTTCTTCAAGTGACATTAAATGTACTAAATAATTTTTTTAAGCCTGAGCTTAAGTACGCGTCGCGATTACCTTAGTATAAATATATATATATATATATATATATATATATATATATATATATATATATATATATATATATATATATATATATATATATATATATATATATATATCGATTCATCCATGAATAATGCACTGGCGTTGGTCATTATCTAATGTCTAAATTCTGGTATTTTTCCTGACAAGCTTAAATGGGGGGCAGACATTTTACCTGGGTGCTGTGTGTATATATAAAAGACAACACAATATGTAATAAACAAAGGCCGATATCACCACCTCCTGCCTTCTCCCAAGTATTTGAAAAGGTCGTATACAAACAAGTATACGACTACCTCGTTTCTGTCTTGAACTGTCAAAGGTCTAACATTCTTGACCATACTATACTGTTTCTTATATTACACTATTACAAAGTGCCTGGTACTCCACTTAAACGGCTCAAAAGTTATCCTAATAATAGATAGCTCCACGTCTCATATGATGTTGTTTCCTCCTCAATCAAACCAATTACAACAGCAAGGGTCGATTCGGGGACTTCATCTTTTCATGATGTACGTAAACGATATGCACTTAGCCTCCACAACATTTGACCATCTACTCTACGCTGATGATACTACACTTGCGTCCTCACTTTACGCTTTCCGCTATAATTCCTGTTGGAACAATCCAAATGTCTCCTCAGGTATAAGCCTTGAATTGAACAAGATTTATAATTGGTTAGCATCAAATAAAGTATCATTAAACATATTAAATCTAATCTGAATCTATACTTTTTATACTCCACAATGCCATGTAATTTGTCCCTTAAGGGGCTAGTGCACTTTAGCAGAATCAAAAGAAAAATATTCGTTTTTGTTAAATATCTGATTGTATTTTCTACATTTTTTATTTGGACCCATAAAAACTGTATATATTATGAAGTAGAGATCTACATGAAAGAAAAACAATGAACTGATCTTTTTTAACTGTTCAGTCATTAAATGTTGATTAGTTTTTAAATTACAATAAAATTGTCCATATTTTGATTACAAACATAAATTGGCTCCAATGCATTTTTAGATAAACATTTGGTTTTGATCAAAATTGAGAGAGCATATTGTTGGCTGCGAAACCGTATGTCAAAATTTGTAAAGATTTAATTCATATTCTAAAGTTGTTCAATTTTTTTCCAAAATTTAAATACAAGTTTAATGATTTATAAAAATATACCTAGGCGCTTTTTAAAACATTCTGATATACGTTTTTAAAACACTTGAACTAGCTTCAATTTGATCTTACAAGCTAAGTTGCACGTTACTTTTTGAATATGTTGTTTCTCATTTTATCTGTATTTTGCAATTTTTATTAAAATAAAACGCAATAATTGAAATAATTAACTCTGAAATGCAATAGTAAATTTGAATGAAGGCAAATATTTCTTGTTCAGAATAGTCACACGCTTGATAGTCTTGCATGAAAAAACAATGAAATAGTTACATATTTCTATATGAAAGTTGCAAAGTGCACCAGTCTCTTAAGCATTAATGAAGTTGATACACCACCAAGAAGAAAAATTGGAATATTTAACATATTAGGCATAATAATCCAGGAAAACTTAATTTAGATAAAATATCAAAAAAGATACGCAGAATCACTTGAATAATGAAACATGTCCATAGAGTCTGACACTAAAGATTCATGTTTCAGTAATATTATCTCTTTTTCTTTTCAAAACATAACTTATGCAAAACTTACCTGTTTTTTTTTTCTGGTGAAAGGATTTTGAATCTCTAGATAAAGCTATGGTACAATGTTCTGCTCCTCTGGAGCCGTTATTCAAATTCCTTAATATTCTCCAAATTAAAGATTTAATGTAAATTAAAGCATTCAAATTTTGATATTGATATTACAAAAATGAATTAGTTGCATTTTACCGACATGTTTTCTTGATTTGCCAGTTACCCATCTGTATATTACATTCAAAATCCTGATGTTCCTCGACCATTCTCTCACCGTTAGCCAGAGAAGTTCCGCAAACCATTGTATCTCTTTTACACACCACCTTCCTCATTGATTCTCCCCAAATTATAAAAGAGAACTGTTTATTCATGATCATCCATACGATGGTTTCTCTCATTTTGTAAGCCAACACTCGGGTGCATGCAACATTGACAATTTTTTATAACCCCCCCCCCCCCCCATTCCATGGAACTACTCGTTTTAATATGTTCTTGATACACTTCTAATAAATGTTTCTAGACATGTGGTCTCAAAATTGTATTGAACTACACAGGCGGGCCTATAATATATATCATCTTGAGCACATGATTATAGGAATATATGGCATCTAATTTCAATTTCAAAACAAAACCGTGCAATTATTTAACGTACATGTTATGTTTTGTACATACATGCACGTTATTTATGCAAACAAAAAATGTTCTGAATAGGAATCTGAATGCAAACAAAGTTAGTAATGATTAAAGAATATGACAACACTAACACCGGCAATTGTGCTCATCCATAATGCTCCAACGCCAGAACTTGTGAATCACCTACTGTTTGCCTGTTGAATGTTCGGAATAACAACGTTTCTCTGTAAAGCCGTTGTACCACATGTGTACCAATAAAAGTCCACGATACCTGATATACGAAATCTGTAGAGGTATTTCTACAATTGTACCTATTCACATATCTAGTGCTAGTAGCCACTACGATTAAAGCAAATTTATCAGTTTGATAAAAAAATATGTCGTATTATAGAAGAGATAGAAGCAAATACGTTCGATTATTTGCTGCTGCAACCATAATACAATTTCTGATGTAGTAAATGAAATAGAATAATAATGTTTGATTGGATCTTAGTTTCTGATTTACGTAATAAAAATGATCAATCTTATTTCCTTTTTTCTCAGTATGGCATTTTTCATATTTTTTGCTTAAAATACTGTGGGAATATTTCGATTTGATATTTCTCCTCTTGACTTTAGGTATTAAACATAAATGTACAAAAGATTTGTGTGTGTGCGTGTGTGTATGTGTCTGTGCGATTGGTCGCAGTGTGTGGTCAATTAAATATACACCTAATGCGTCCTCGTGTCTGAAGTTCACCTGACACGTGGATATATGGAGGTAATAGAAATAAATTTTAAAAAACGTTTTTTCTTGTACTAATCACTATTTTCAAACATTGCAATTTGTTTTCAACTGTCCAGGAAAGACAAGACCATATTTCCTAATCTTGTGTAGACTAACATAGTGACTTGACTGTGAATTTTATGTCTCGTACCACATGGGGTGTACGTGGTTAATTGTTCACGCGAAAGATGCATGTAGAGCAACAGTTCGTACCTGTACTTTTATGAAATTTTGAATCTGAAACTGGTATGATAATTCGGAAGAGCAGGACTTTCCAATATGTGAAAATGTGTCAAAAGGTTAGTTTTTCTTTTCTTTGACATATCTGATCATTTTCATCGACCCTTTTTAGTTTCCTCGATGACGACATCAACAGCAAAAATAAAAATAATAATAAATAAATAAATAAATAAATAAATAAATAAATAAATAAATAAATAAATAAATAAATAAATAAATAAATAAATAAATAAATAAATAAATAAATAAATAAAAAAAAAAAAAAAATAACCATCGGAAGGAACTTAAAACCTCTTCGCTCACGACAGGTAAAATATGATGACCACGGGTGAGCTGGAAAATAGGTGAAGGTCGCTCAATTTTGAACTTAGCCAAGCTTCGAATGAGATGCGTCTGCATAACAAGTTTCATAATAGTAGTTCAATTACTTTTTTTTAAGGTTTTTGAGTCCCAATGGGTAAGGGACTGATGGGCGTGACGACAATGTCTCGCTGGCCAGTAAGGCCCGAAAAGGGGGGTGGGGGTAGAAAGCGGCATTTACACTCTGCTTCAAAGTCTTATAACTCACACTATTCCTTCATGCAGTTCTTTCCTATCACTGGTAACTTAAGGTGGAAGGTCTGAAGTCGGCACTTTTGAATAACCTCTAATCACTTTTTCATATTTTTGGTAGTCTGATACTTAAACACCTGCTCCTACAAACTCAGATGTGTGAACATAAAATTTATATCAGATAACTGATCTCAAAACTTTTGCATATGATGAAAAGTTTAAACAGTGCCGGGCACATGGCTTTGTTTGCATGGGCATGATTATGAACCATGTCATTGTTTGCAGAGTCATTAGTCCATGACCGCTGGAAACCAATTGAGCTATTGACAAGGGTCACTCAGAGGAAACCATCAGCCGTAGAGAGAAGAATGGGCCAGTTCAGACTAATCACTACTGTCATATTAAAGCCTTAAATGCGTAAGAATTGGCAACTTTTTCTTTCAATGCAATTTTCTCGGAACTGTTTTTTGCTGAACCTCTGCAATTTGTATGTCGCCTCACAAACGTACAAATTGTCCTATCACATTAAAATCAACGGACATTAAAAGAAAAATATCATATCCAGGAACGGTTCCCAGGATTTTATTTTTCTGACAACTCCTTCCGTGATATTTGGAACAATTTATAGAAGGAAAATGAACAACCTGTCAGGATTAAATTAAAAATGTATAACTTTTTATTCATGCTATTTCAGGACTAACCATTGAATTCGATCCTGGACATGGATATATATTTTAAATTTCTTCTGGTTTCAACTGGGAAAAAAATTTGTGTGACTTCTGCGCGGAAAATGTGAAAATCCTACCAAGTCAGAAAAAAATGGTATAAAATCTCAAAATATTCCAGTCCGGAAAAAAAAACTATATGGATACAAATCCATGGGTATGTAGTAATCAGAAAATATATAGGTTTAATGCACCTGTGAAAAAATTAAATGGGTAATTGCGATCCAAGATTAACAGTCTCACTGCGCACTAGCTTCACAGCTTCCACCTTAAGCACACTAGTCATCTCGACAGTATTAGTTTCTATGATAATAGCAATCCGCTGAATCATTATCACTGTATGTCCAATTGAAACATTGTCCAAGACATAAGGAAAGGGTAATGCTGAAGTCCTGATGTGTTCAGGACAATGATGACAGTTTATTTGACAATGATCATGGCTTGGGCGGAACGTTGAGCCAGTAGGACACGAATCTTGGTTGTTTGGCGAATACAGGCATACATAATTATGTGTCATTTCTCAGCTTTGTCGCCTCTGTCTTGTTTTAGTCATGATCCAATCCCACATAGCCTATACCACACGTACAACTCATTCACCCTTTCCACCTTGAATTAAGACTGGGTCAATAGCTTTCTTTGGAATGGGTTGCTCACGAATCACTCCAAATGAAGCTGTTGGCTTGAAGTACGTTATCCTGTGAGGTGTCATCTACAATTCTGAGTCAAACTGTTTCCATTCATTTTTGAAATTATATGAGAACATGGAAGCAGGCGACCGTTTTACCAGCAGTCGGTTTTGGGTCGGTTGAACTTGAAAGGGGAGAGGGTTAACAGAAAGGTGTCACGTCTATGGCAATTTTCTGTCGAGCCTCACTCAGCGCTAGACAACATTGTCAACGAGGCGAAATCTTTCCATGTCACGTTTGACTGTTTTAATACTTTCAACAGTCGTCATCGGGATTGGGGCGTGAGTTTTGCATCCAATCCGACAGCATGGAAAAGGAAATAACCCTAAGAGAGAAGGGTGTTGGTAATTGGATAACGTGCATGTATGATCCAGCCAAAGCGTCATTACACTGCGTTAATCTGAGACATTGTGGGGAAATGAAGCGTAAATGACCGGAGCAGCAAGACACCATTACAAGAACTTTATATGTTTTCTTCTCAGTACATGTACAATTAAAACCTCTCTAAGTGATAAATATGCTACATCACTCCCAGGGCTAGAGTGGGACTTGGCTGTATCTACACAGCAACTGCCGGAGTTAATGGCATGGCTATTGCAGAAAGCAGACGTCCTGCATTGCGACCCATTGCACGGGAAGAATCCCAGGGGCTGGGTCTGTGGTCTTGTTAAGTGGGGGATCATATCGGAAATATAAATAGATGACTTAGACTGGCGCGATACAAATGTGTGTGCTACATCCCGACAAAACGGTCTTTGAATGCATTTTAGAACTGAATTTAGGATGAAATGAGCCTTATACATTCGGACAAGGTATTCGTCAAGGGGAGTCGGTATATCTGTTACTGCGTGCACATAGATTTCCTTGTACATGCGAGACTAAATGGCTATCTCCACTATAAACCAAATACATATGATAATGTTTAATAAGCACTAAATACAAAATGAATTGGTATAATGCCTGCTTATTATGTCTTTTGTGACAAATATATTGAGTGCCAAATTGAATTTAGTGCGAAAATGAAACCGGTCCCCGAAATCTACTGCAAAATTCTTGAATTCTCACTGCCAACTCTACAACCAGGAATTTTAGTTTTAAGTAAATTACCAGTGTGTTGTGCAATTACCATGATAAGGCTCAAGGTCCTGTTAAAAGACTTGTAGAGCAACGTTCTGGCAACCCACTGACAACATTCTGGGAGTACTGAGGAAACACTTACATACACTGGCAAGGCAAATTTACTTTTGGACACAGCCTGACTATACACTTGGATAACAGTACACTGGGTAGAAAATATAATTACTAGACACCCGGTACTGAGCCCAGTTTCTAATCACAAACTAAAAATACACTTGGTTTTCGGTGGCAGGAAAAAAGGGACACACGTTGAACACAAATTAAAACTGCAGAGGAATCAGTCAGATAATCTGACAATAAACTGGATGTATCTTGCCTTTAGAAATTATAAGAATTTTCATCTTTAGTAGCCACATACTGGATCCTTATCAGCAGCAAGTGAAATAGAAATATGGAGTTCCCTTCTCTCAACTGGCTATGTACCTTTTATCATTCATTCTCCAAAATACTTTGACGATTACTTTCAACGTATTTTAATTTCAACACTAAGCCTAAGGTACCAAAATACAGGACTCACATTGTACGCGCCTAATGGAACTTCCCTTGATTTGAAACACCCATAATGTTAGCTCACAGTTTCTGTCTTCATCTATATTCGAATAGGAAACCAATATTTTGAAATGGATTCGTTGCATTTTTTTTGCTGACATTATTCGGCTATAAGGTCAGAATTTCCACATTTACACAGAGAAGACAAACGGAGTGAACATGCAAAGAAATGGCGAGTATTAAAGAGTTAAAGGAGAACTTCCATAATTTTGTTGATTTTGAAAATTTTACTGAAAAAAACTGGCCTTGATCAAAGTGCATACACCTTGTGGTAAATATGTTCGGCCTACTTGTCTTCCTCCTTTAAGCTTGTATGTGTTTTTAAACATCCAGGAAGAGAATTAGTACAGATGAAAAATCTATATGCAATTGGGGATTGGTTTTGCATTCGTAGCGTCTTGTGACCTCTTAGGACTCTGAGTAATATTGGCATTGGAGGAGATTTGGATTGTATTACTATGGCGGACCGTGCTTAGAATCATGCCAGTTATGTTTTACACCCTTTGGGCCTTAGCCTTTTGGATTTTCAGCCAATAATACCCAACTGTAAGCATGCAGAGACTTTAACTTAATCAAGATATTTTAGGATGATGGGCAGTAGTTTCACGTTGTGCCGTTGTCCCCAGTGTTGGGCCGGACTATTATCAGAGTGCATTTCCAATCATATGTCAATGTCTTATCAATGTGTCATTTGCTAAGTCTTTCGAGTTTGCGTTCGTATACGGCCAATATTTAACTTTTTTATGCCAATGTGTATCCAGATTGATGCCCATCTGTTGCCAAGTTGTCTTGACACTGTACGGCCAGAAACGTACCGGGCATACATGTAATGCTGCCAAATCTACTTTGATGCAAGTGTGCTCCCTATTGAGTGCCAGAACAATATTGATGCCGTCTTGTAACTGTGGTGCACGTTAAAACAAATGTGCATCCAGAGTTACCTGCCAAAAGGCACCCTTCACAAGAAAAAAAAATATTTTGCGGTAAATTGACCAGGACATCTTTGCGATAAACTGTTACTGTCAAGCCAGACATAGAAGACGCTGCAATTAAACTGACGACACACAGGTGTTACAGTGGGGATCCTTGCCAGCGTATGGCGACACGCCTACAGCACACTGGGACCAGTCTGGTCATTTATCCCACTGGGTGGAATCTAGAAATAAAGGTCGTAGTGATTACGAGTAAATGTTGTATTGCGATTTCCTTATTGAAGAAGCCATCTTGGTTTCTGTTACTACTATTGCTACTACTACTACTACTACTACTACTACTACTACTACTACTACTACTACTACTACTACTACTACTACTACTACTACTACTACTACTACTACTACTACTGATGATGATGATGATGGTGATGATGATGATGATGATGATGATGATGATGATGATGATGATGATGATGATGATGATGATGATGATGATGATGATGATGATGATGATGATGATACTGTTATTATTATTATTATTATTATTATTATTATTATTATTAATAGAAATGCTCGTTAGTTATGGAACGTATCTAACCTGGGGCTCCCAGCATTAGTATTACAGGAAACAGACAGGTGTTAGACATGACATGAGAGATATGCAGATGAGATTAAAAGTTAGTTGCTCCGTCGTCCTTTTTTTTCCATACCAATTATCTAAAATTGATCCAAAATTGGCAGTCTCTTTGTTCTGCACACACACACACGCACACGCACACACACACACACACACACACTCACACACACAGACACACAAACATATATATATATTATATATATATATATATATATATATATATAATAAATTCTCTCACGATCCTCAAATATACTCCCGTCTATCAGTAGCATGGTGCGCCATAGTCGATAGTGAGTTTGTATTATAGTTCATAGACCTTAGAAATCCCTTGCTTTAGCATTTTCTGGTTGAATTGTTCCTTTTGAAGCCACATAAATGGTCTGCTGGTTCTTTGAGAGATTCTCATTACAAGATCTAACTAACTACGAGAGGAACTGACTGACTGAGATGGCTCATCTAAGGCCAAATAACTTTGTACCAGTGACATCAGCTTAAACACATTGACCATAGATAGCATTACAAGCTAATGTTATGGGGAAGTTTGTTTTGTTTTGCGTTTCATTTTCTTAATCGGGCTTGATCCAGAATTGTCAGCAAGGTTGTGTAACATCATTGGGCTGTTGATCTTGTTCCATGTATATCATGAATCACCTTGGGCATCGCATTTATTGGAATAAGATCGCTTTTGTGTAAAACACCTTGACCATTTAGAAAAGATAAATCTTTGTTTTCATGCCTCATTGACATGTCCAATATTCATAAAAGCGGTGATGCTCCCACATGATTTCCAGTCATCTGATTGGAGAAGTCGAGAATCGGTTGGCGCTGATCTGGAAAACGCGCAAATGTGCAATATATTATGGAAAGATTGGATCACTTAACCTTTGGCTTTTAACTCCAGCTTACAGATCAAGTAAACTCTTTAAGTGATAAGTTGTAGACTCATTCGAGAGCTAACGACATGGAAGAAAACTATTGACTTGGACAAACTCTGAGACCACTCATGAACATGCTGGAATGGAAGGAACGCTATACAGAATTTGAGCATGGAGTTATTATGAAAACTCAGATGAATAAACTTGTCTAATGATTAGTGGCCAGAGGGTTAAATATTTCCGTTCTACTTCGAAGGTTGAAATTATTTGTGAGCCAGCAGGTGCACATGTTATAACTCATTCCGCTTAGCTCCAGAGAATAGTCAAGTTTAATTACAAAGAATGCCGTCCTTGGAATCGGTACTTTACCCAGCAAGTGCAAATTGCCAATAAAGCAAACTGTCAAGTGATGTTTTATATAAGTAAATGTACTGTGAATGCCGAGAGGGCTTCATACAGAGTAAGATCGTCCCCATGGGCACTTCTTGCACGGAACAGCGGCACGAAACGGAACAAGACCAGCAGATGGTAAGTTCATTGTTGGTCTGCTCAAAGGCTTGTCATTTGCCTTTGTATGAGATGAGATATGGGTGTATTGTACCGACAAGATTATTCTGTCTTGACTCCATCAGAATAATGAGAACAACGAGATCTCTACCATGTGCTACAGTCCCTTAGGTTTCCTTGAAGTTACCTTTACTCTTCAGAAGACAAGTCCGGCTTGTTTTTCACGACAAGCACGCGAGGTTCTGTGAGCACATGTACTGTCTCACAATAGAGCCAAGGTCACTCTCAACGTAAAGTAAATATAAACATGCGGCTGTTTATGCACCTGAATACCTAAATTTATCTAAAGGCCGAAGTGATTACATTTTCCGTTATACTGTAGAATACGTTTATTTCATAACTGTAATCAAAGTTCTAAAAACAAACTTTAGACAGGTATGTCCGGTGCTGCCTTATTTTCGTAAATTTATCAAAAATCAATTGAAAACTGATCAAAGGATATTTGGAGATTCCGCGACAGTAATTATATTCAATTTACTGTTGCGCTAAAACTTAATTACCGGCATACATATTCCTTTCTTTGAACATGCAAAGTTAATGGCTACGTTTACTTACCACGCAACATATTATTTTCAACAATAATCCGATGTTAAAAATAAAAACAAACCCAGTGTGCCCCAATTTAATCACTGTCAGCCGTTCAAAATAAGGTTAATGACTCTACAAACTGTCAGCTTAAAAAAAACGCTCCAATATCACCAAAATATGATGAGGAATAAAAATCAAACAATATCTATTAGTTTAAGTGTTGAAAGCCAAGGTAGGCAGTATTATCAATAGGTGAGTGGAACTATCGTGCCAGAATAATTCTTCACCACAATAGACCTAACTGTCAGTCCTTTTATGGACGATGCATTTACTGCTTATTTATCTATTTGTAGTGTGTGTGTGTGTGTGTCTATCTATCTATCTATCTATCTATCTATCTATCTATCTATCTATCTATCTATCTATCTATCTATCTGTCTGTCTGTCTGTCTGTCTGTCTGTCTGTCTGTCTGTCTGTCTGTCTGTCTGTCCGTCTGTCTATCTGTCCGTCTGTCTATCTGTCTGTCTGGCTATCTATCTATTTGGGGGGCGGGGAACATGTTACCAGTTTTAATATCTGAAAAACGATAATTTAGCACAGTACAGAATGAGAATTGGGAGAACACGAGAAAAAGCTTTGGGTTTATTTTCCAATCACTTTTTTTGAGAAGTGCAAAACGTTTTAGTTTTTTTTTTCATACCCAATGTCGACTGAAGCCTATGTACATTGGATGAACATAGTGCAACTAGATGCATATTCTTTACAAACCGACCTTTTATCCCAGTACCAGCAATGTCTACAGTTGTAGAGAGTGTGAGAATGTTCCAAGTCAATAGCTTTTACTGGCGCTCTGTAGCCAAAGCATGGCAAGGAAGCTGTTGACTCAGGCTGAAGTTGGCATTGAAACAGTTAATTCAAAACATGAGACAAATCGTGATAGTTGTAAGATATTATTTTACACTTGTTCCATGAGAACATTCGGATATACAGATTAGTTAACCTGAAATCATATCACCTAAAGCAGTATGGCTTAATAGAAATCTTTATTCCACTACACCAGACAACCTGTTACTACTGTTGAATTACTGTTATCAAAAATCAAACAAACAAGAAACAAATACAAATACAAACAAACAAACAAACAAACAAGTAAGAAAAAAACCCACAAAATAAGGAACCAATTCAAATTTTATTTGCGCTTGACAAAATATGCGTCTGACTCAACGAAATTCGTTCACAATTGAATTATGCTTTTTTTATACTTTTTTTCTCATGTCTTGTATGTTTATTGGCAGTGGAGGCACCTTATTATTCTCGGGGGTTATAAGCTCAGTTAAGAAAATCATATCTCCGACTTTCACTTCATTAAAGTAGCTTTATCATATTTGATGATGCATACTTTCCCTATCACTGGCAATAAAATTAAAAATCAACCCATATTCCCGTTGTATTTGTTGGAAATGCGTTTAGCAGAAATTTTGAGAGGTTAAAAAACTTTATCTATAAATTAAACCTTGATATATATATATATATATATATATATATATATATATATATCCTTGAACAGCGTCACTGTTAACCTTTGAAATTAACAGAGATATTAAAAAGAGCCCCTTTCGACAAAAATTACGCACTTTGCTTTAAAGCGCCACCTTCTGCATTGAACTCGAGTTTTCATTCTGTAAACTTTTCATTCTGTAAACTTGAACTGCAAGTCATGGATCACTTTATACTCTGCATACTCTGGTCATATTTAATACATACATATTTTGAAACATCTAAAATGTGAAGTTGAACTCTGTGATGGCAAAAATGACCAACACCATCTTCAAGGAATATTTATGTTATGTCATGTTATCGCATGTCACATTATGATGTGTCATGACATATCATGTGCTGTAATGTAAATTCGTGTTTTGTTCTTTTCTGGTCTGTTCTATTCAGTTAGCGGTAGGCATCATCCGTGCACCTCTTTTTCAGACATTGTACACCTCTTCTGACATTAATGCCTTATTTCAATTGAATCATATGCCAATCAACGATCCATATTAATAACGACGATTTGAATAAAAAATGCAGCGTCTTAACACGGATATGGCAAAGGTCTTTCATATATTCCTCTTTTATTTGTATCAGTCAGCTGGCCAGAGATCGGTCTTCATCTCCTTGTTTACGGGTTGTGACCTGGATAACTGGTTGGTTTGGTGTGCAACTGAAGAAATCGTTTCTGGCGGAAACACGTTTTGTTGCATGCTGGCACGACAAGAGTACAGTTGTTTGCGATAGTTTGGTGACTTACTTAATTGTTGCATTATCGATTTCAGTAAAATATCATCTAAAAATAGAAGAGAGCATTGTTAAATATCATTGAAGTTTATCATACATGTTGTTTAGGCGTGATCTGCCTTATGACTAACCGACCACAAGAAGAATGGATTAATAAAGTAATGTATCGTTGCCTCGGGTGTAAAATTTTACAGGTCACGAGACACCCATTTTCGTGATGGGGGCGTTTGTTCACAATAGGAAGAGTTCCCTATTCATGAAAAAAGAAATGTCAGGCACTATATCAAGTGATCTACTGTTGCTTATATTCATACTCCATTATATGGAAATGACAACCCTGCCGAGTTTTAGATTTCCTTTAATAACATTAACCTTACATGGAATAATATCATGAGAGTTTTAGTGGGCCCGGTGCGCCCTGAATATCATTTATCACATGAACTATATGTCAGACGGTATACTCCATTTAATATTCAACAGAAACTGAAATTATGATAAAGCTTGTTGTTGTGAAATTCTTCTGCACTACTCATTGTCCATATTTTGCGTTAACCGATTGGAATAGCATTGACAATACTGAATTTATATTTTCTTAGTTTTTGCAGGCCTAATGTTGCCTTAATTATATAAAAAAAAGAAGCTGAATCCAGGTAGGTTTGAGCCTACGGAAACACAGGAATAGGCCACTTTGAGATCCTCTTTATCAATAAGTGGGACAGCATAGGCAAAATGCTAGTAAAAGCAGTAGGACTAAACTTACGATATTAAGCACTGCCGTTCCTATTGGAGACTGAACGCAGCCATATTAGTACAATGTAAATCCCATAAGGCAACAGTGTGATGGGGTTTTGTCCTCTCGACCAAAATGTTATATTCTAAAATTTACCAAAAACCTACCTAAGCGGGAAATTGTATACTTATTCTGTTTAGTCAAACATACTGTCAGTCGGAATGTTATTTGTTAACTTATACTAGCACAAGTGCGTTTACCTACCTGTTAATATCATGACATTTTGAGATATAATTTTAGGAAAACAATCTGCATCTTTCTACGATATACATACGAAAATAACATTGTATTGGCTTCATTTTCGGTTTTTCTAATCTGATATCAAATGAAAGTTCCACATCACTAAATTCTTGTATTGAGAAGTTTCGTATGACAGTTTATATATTGACAAAGGTTGTTTTTGCCTCAAAGTTGACACGACGCTCACAGAATACTTTAAAGCACAAATCTGTTTTTTGCATTGCGGTTGGGAGTGTTTTTCCCAGGCACACCAGTCGAGAGTAACCAGCAAGTTCAAGCATCTGCCCCTTTTTCTATAATCATGACGATGTTATATTTCTATGAACAGATTTTGTTGGGAGTCTGAGCGTAATCCTGTCGGGTTCATAATATGTCTGTGGCGATAACTTAATGAGATGACCAGGGAACGGTTAGAGGTATCACAATCCACTGTCATCTAACGTAGGTTGAAGATCGGTTTTTAATCTGTTAATGTGACCCCGCAAATCTCTAAACAATGACCTACAGAAAGCTTATGTGTCCTATGACGGGAAAGACTGTACATCTTTGACTGTCGACGGTCACACTGAACAAGTAAATTGAGATGTACTCTCAAATCCTGCACAAAAAAGACAGAAAACCAGAAAAAAAAACAACAACAGAGACAGTTATTGGCCGTAAATGTGTTGGAAGTTGACACGTCGCACGGTGTTGTGACATGTTCGCTGCATTTTCCGTCTGCCATAGTGAGAATCTATACGTAAGGTGTCAGATGGACAACAAAACAACAACAACAAAAACAAAACAAAAAACAAAAAAAAAAAAAAAGAAAAGAAAACCAACACCCACCCACCCCCAAAAAGAATATAAACACTGAGCGTGTTAGAAGGTATTTCGATCTAACTTTTATAGAAGGTAATGACATTTTATTTTTTTTTCTCTGTCACTGGCCGCAGCAGCCAGAGAAGCTGAAGTGATTTTTTTGACAGTTATTGGTGCCTATTGTAAATTAGGGCGGGGTTTTCCATCTCAGTTAGCAGACGATATAGCTTTGCGAATATCACTTTGGTAAGAGGTGCCGGTGAAAATGATTGTGTCGATGATTGTATTGGGCATATTATTAGCTCAGCTGACTTGTCAGGGAAATGAGCTAATAGGATAGTCAGTCAACCGTCGTTCTACTGTCTGTCCGTCGTCTTGTCACATTTCGTTTCGATTTCTTCTCCAAACTGTTGGCCTGAACCTCTTCAAAATTGGTGGGGATCTACATGTACACATGTTCTTTTATAAAGTCTATACCAATTTTATCAATAGGTCATGCTGCAGTGATTTTTTTTATTTTATATGCATTTTTGTTCACTTTAAGACGAAATCGTAAAATAATTCCCGAAAGCACTCAGACAATTGCTTTGAAATTGCAAAAGAACATTCATGGAGATCATTAGACCTAAAAATGGTCATTGGATTGCGTTGTGAGTCTTGAATTTTGTGTGATGTGGATCCCTGTAATTTGACGAACATTTTAATTCGGATTTGTGTCCGTTAATGTATACATTCCTATTGATTTCTATGTACGTCAAGGGGAATTGAAATGCTATGGATCCCTGATTTTTGACGACTTTTTCTTTTTTCCCCCAATTCGGGGACGTGTAGGTTGATGCACATACTCTTTTGGAATACAATGTACGTCAATGGGACCGCGCCATGCTATCTCTCATTTTCGACTTCTCCAAAACCGTTAGCCACATTCACGTAAAACTAGTTGAGATATACTTTAGTGGGTCTATAAGAAATATGTTCAAATAGTCGTTGCTTGATTGATAACGAATTGTATGATTAATTTTTAGACAAAATCTTTTAGAACCTTCTTTTTCAAAACTACATGAACCATTGTTTCGAAATTGCATAGAGTCACTTCGGGGAACTCCCAGACCTTATTTTGTTCAAGAAGTGGAACTGTGATTTTTCATTTTTTTTTCAACAAATATTTAGATATTAAAGCTATTTTCAATTCTACTCAAGAATCACCGCTCAAATTACGCTGGCACTAGGTGGAAGTATACCTTGTGTGTAGAGAGGTCAAATAAAGTTGTTAAGTAGGTTATGATAATGTAGAACCCTGAATTATAACATTGTTATTGATGGTAGGGGTGCTGTGTGTGTGCTTTTTGGTATTTATTATTATTATTTTTTTTTAAAATTTTGTTGTTCTTTTTTTTCTTGTCGTTTTTCGTCTTTGTTCTTTTTTTTTTGATTTTTTGGTTTCTGTTTTCTTGTCTTTTTCGTTTTTACGTTCGGGTACCTGTTAGTTGATGCACACATTCCTATTGGGTACATGCAGATCCATGGGGAATGAAATGGTAATTTACATCTTTGACCTCTTGGTCAAAAGCATCAGCTAGATTCAGTTCAAATTTGGTCTAGATGTTCTTTGAATTTACTCCTATGTTCACGCTCCAGTGATTCTTCTTTAAAAATAAAAGTTCAGTTTTTGATAAAATCTGAAACAGTTCTTCTCCAAAAGAGTCTGGCCAATTGCTTTAAAATTGCAGCGGTACACATCTGTGGTCCTCTACAGCTTGTTTGACAGGTGGCACTGTAACTTGTTCAGCACATTAACGCACTTTTACTTATTCTATTTTATTTTACTTGATTTTCTCAAGATTATTTTTGGACTTCCCCAAAAGTGCATGTGGGCGTATCTTCAAAGTTGGAATATCAGCACCTCTGACCTATTGGCATATGCCTCGGTTGTGGTGGATCGTATGCCCATGCTTACTTATTAAACACTAATAGCAAAGTACCTATAATGTTTCGTTAGGTGTTGTTGATTTAAACACTGAAAGGTCAAACTGACATCTTGGCTTATACTACATCGGTAATGCTGGATCCTTGGCCAATGGTTACTATTCAACACTAATGAAAAATACCGATACTGTTTCTTGTGATGTTTTAATTTTGACCTTTAAGGGCCTTGGTCAAATAAACATACTGGCTTTTATCTTGGTAATGATGGATCCTGTCTCGTTCCATCTCAAAGTGATGACTAAAACATTCTGAGGGAGTGAAGACTTCGCTATTGAAAACTATGATGATAGCCTTACAGAAGGTGACCTTGATATTATGCCAAAAGGTCGCAGGGCCATCTCAGTCTCTGCATGCGAGGTCAGCTGAGCACTGGGACTGTCACACTATTCGAGTTTCAAGTGTAACATATGTTTCACGTTTAACAGTGCCGACGATTTGGACAGTCGAGCTGAGTACAGTTCATGTGTGTTCCAAAAGCAAAGTCCACTGTGCAATCAGATGTATTTATTTGTGAAAATATGATCAAACTTCAAATGCTGAAGATGCATATTTCAACTTTGGTATAGAGTGGACTGAATTAACGATGAACCAAGCCACCATTGCATGAAGTAATATCCTCGTTTTCTTGCCGCTTTTCAACTTATGTACACTTTCACATCTCATGCTCATTTTCCCTATACATATTCATTAGATGGTTTTATGTGCACTGTGTTCAACACCACAGTGGATAAATATAGTGCATTAAAATAAGCCTATTTTTCAATCTCCTGGCTTTTACTCATAACAATCTATAGTTGTGGTAGTGGGAGGCGATAGAAAGGACCGCCGTCGATCGCTGCCAATCGCTGCAAATCGCCACCCGACACCATCCATGTTAAAGTGCAATTATAAATCACCACGATTACATGTTCACTACGGAGAGTTTCTTTCAAGGTTAAATCTGTCCACTTATCAGATTAGAAAACTCAGACTGCTACTGCCTGGTTCTTATCTAGAACTACACGTGTATCTTTGAACACGATTTTATTTGCCATAATCCTACAAGCTTAAATAACATGTTTTTTTTTGTTCTAGTCGTCTCCAGTTCTGCATCGGTAAAAATTTACTGTACAGAGATCTCCATGTGGTATGCAGTGATTAAATCAATTGGTTTTCCCGATCAAAATGTAGAATAAGTTTCTAACGTAGTCACAGGATTAACTGAGCACTCTGCCCACGCTGACGCCAGCTCGGTTCTTGTTCTTGGTGGTTGCACAGAAGATTGAAACACAAAGGCAAACAAAAAAAACAAGAGAGAGAGAGAGACAGAGAGAGAGAGAGAGAGAGAGAGAGAGAGAGAGAGAGAGAAGAGAGAGAGAAAGAGAGAGAGAGAGAGAGACACACACACAAAAGAAAGTCGGATGTTAACATTATCACTATCAAAATATCATGGGAATTGAATGGATAAAATAAAAAAATTAAATTAAATTAAATTAAATTTAAAAAATAAATTAAATAATTGATTAATTAATGAGCGAATCAATTTAAATCTGTTTATCCCGTCTTACAATAAAATGACAGAACCACAATAATATTGCCGTAGTTTAGGGAAGCTATCGTTTACAACTGCTCAGCGGCCACACAAACAAAATGACGTCATTGATGTTGCAAGGATGCCAGATAAAAAAAACGCCACAAGGAGGAGGGCTGGGGAATAAACAGACATAATAGCTCCCGGTGCCACATGCGGTCTGATTATCTTATATAAAGATCTGGTCAAAATTGAACATTTTCTTTCAAAATAATTGAGAAGTTGCGACGTCTATTTGACTGCAAGTTACAAAGGGTGCTCAAGAACGACATAGGAATGAACTTACATGTTTTAATGCCATCCGCAAAGTTCTTTGACGGTAAAACTACCAGTAAAACGTCAAATGTTCAGCTAGAATTTGAGTTTGATGGACCTGTCTTTTTTATCCTATGTGACCGATATTGCTTTGTAATTGTTGCGAGGGGATATGATGATGGGAAATGTAACTTAATTGAATCTAGTATAATATAAACATATTTATTTTCTCTGGATTGCCTAATAGTACACAAAGACTAATCTGGAGGCTCTCCAGTAAAGACAGGTGTCATTAAGCCAGCTGACTGTGGTGATACGAATACGTATATGGTTAATGGGAAACCAGCTGCTCCTTTAATGTAACGTCCATTTTTTTGATAATTTGGTTCATTTTGAGATTTTGGTAGACATACATATAGCCTACCACTCGTCCAAAGTTGGAAGTTCTTATCCTATCACAATCTGAAGAAGCTAAGGAAATGCATTGAATGCTAACTTGGAAGTCACTAGAGCGTGTTAACCTTTGAATTTTGATTACAGATTTGGTCGAGTGGATATGTGCGTTTCCCATTTCAGCTAGGCGACTGGTGCCAAAGGTTGCAGGTTCGAGTCCCGCTCGTTCCGAACATGAAAGACAATAGGTACCTTCACCAAAATGTCCAGTTCATCTGGATATTTTTCTAAAATCATAGAAAAGATTTTCTAAGAAATGAACAGTTTTTTTTAATGTATGTCAAGAAAAGAATGCGCCAGCTTGATTAATTTTGTCAAAATCAGCCATTTTGCAATTTTTGTATCAACGCTGTAAAAAGAAGATTCAGTTGTGATAAATTCCTGATACGCTTTTGTAGATACATGTATTGAGATTATAATGTCACAAATTTAACCGTTTTATCTTGTATATTTTTTTAGAAATATACAAAGTTTCACAAGAATATGTTTGTACCCAAAACGCTTGTGTTTATGCCACAAATTTCAATGTAGAGTTCCATCTTTAGTAAAAACTGCTTCTGCAAAGCCTTGGATCAGGTATGTAGGTTTATCATATGAATGCTATTTTTACATGTTAGTGATCTTTGGCCCAGAAGTGAAGTCACTATGCTAGGTTGGACATCACCTTTAGAGCCAACTCATCATTACATAACGCAATGAATGTTGCTGCGTTACCACGTGAGAAAAAAATCCAGTACTTAGGAGACAAAAAACTCTAAATTCTACAACACCATTGCTCTTTGTAAAGTCGTAAGGAATCCATCTGACGAGGCATTGGACTGGATGGATACACAATGTATGTATGTATGTATGTATGTATGTATGTATGTATGTATGTATGTATGTATGTATGTATGCATGCATGTATGTATGTATGTATGTATGTATGTATGCTACATGCATGTATGTATGTATATATAAATGTGTATTCCCTGTTGATGAGGTAGGGAATGTGGCAAGCAATAAGTGACAACCCACGTTTGCACCTGCATGTGTCGTTGCTTATTGCGTTGTGTGCTCACGGATGCTCTGGGCACTGTAACGGTGACTACTGTAGAATAGGTTGCTGGAAATACTCCAAATTTGATTTACGAATTTTCCCATGATATATTAGTGCAACGATCCTAGATAACAAAAAGGGTGCATCAATTAGTATGGTTGCATTGGTTGTTATAAATTATATTGATATATCAAAGATGAAAAATATCTTCACACCTTATCGCCATGCATGAATTTACCCTATTCCTGACTGGAACAAGAGTTAGGTGACAGCTAAGCACCCAATACATCTCAGTAAACTGTTGGCAGCATGTATTCTGTCCACGAGGATGTAAAATGTTCCTTCAAATTGTTTTCTATAGGCTAGAAAACATTTAAGTGCTGGCATGAAAACTAATAATAATGAAACAGGCGACACAACATATGGATGCTTTTCTAACAGTTTGAGCGACAATATTATGTGTCACTGTGGTTTAATTGCTCTCACAAGAGCATCTGGATCCAGACCCATTTATGAAAAGAATGTTACTTCCCTAATGGCCCTAATTATTAATAAGACGACCCTTTACATACATTGTTCTTTTTGAGTGGTATGAGTGGATAAAAAAAATTACAGACTGAGGTGACCCTGGTTAAGCCGTTTATCATATGGCTCAGTTATTGCGTTCTAAGAGTGGGCTAACTTGCAGTCACAAGCGTAACCGATTATTTCATATTTATGGATAGAAAGCTATATTTCAAACTGAGCTTGGTCCATCAAATAGGAGGTCGTAAGAGTTTTGCAATTGGAAACAATAGGCTCGCTTCTGTGATGTATTTAGAGTCTGTCCGTCTCTTGTATTGCATGTTTACGGTGAGCATTCTCCAAAGTAAGAGATGCTGGTGCCAAATCTGACATGCCTGCAGAAATTACAATTTTAGGTTATAGGATTAATTTTCTTTTCACTAAGAAAAACGTGCTGGTGAGTCCAAGAAGGAATAGGATTTTAATCCTGAAGCAGAAAAAAATGACCCATTCCTCTGAATAAAATCAAACACATTTTGACAATTTTAAAAGGCCCTTTCATGGAGCTAAAGAATGAAAATATGCAAACCGTCCTGAGGATTACTTGGGTTACTGACTGACTTTAATAGTGGTGATTGCATATGCCAGGAACTTGGGACGCTCATCTATAGGTATTGGTGACATACACGAATATCCTTTTAATTCACTCTCTGTTTTTTTCTGTTGTAATTGTTTGGCCTCTGGGCTGGTGTACGGCATCTGATGATTTAGAGGTGTAAAACTGAAGGGTTATGCCATTGTCCCGGTACCGTGGCAACAGCAGAATGTCATAAAAACGCGGTGCCACCCTGACCACAGTTCAAGCATCACGGTACCGTTGTTGTAGATCGCGATGATGGAAATTCGATAGATTGTGCGCAATAGAACCGTATACCGTGTGCCTCAATTCACACAACCCCCTCCCCACCCCCACCCCCACCCCAAAAAAGAAAGAAAGAAGGAAAGAAAGAAAGAAAGAAAGAAAGAAAGAAAGAGAGAAAGAAAGAGAAGAAAAGAAAGAAAAAGAAAAAAGTAAAAACTCAGTGCTTCGCAACATTCTCTATGCTTCCGAGTCACAGAACATGTAAACTGGACGCCACTGCTGGAGCCTTGATGGCTCGACTCTAGAATACTGAACGCCAAAGCCGTGAAAGCAACCGATCTATTCCTGGCGCATTATGTCACATGCTTTTTACAACAACTTAAGTTCTTGAACATTTAAACGGTAAATCTGAAAAACCATCGACAACTGTATGCTCATAATGCCATGGACTTTTACATTTCAGCCTACGGATTCAAATTTCTTTTGCCATGAGTGAATTTGTCATAAGTGCAGTCGGTAGTACTTTATTCCCCTAGGCTACGAAATTGCTCTAAAAAGACAAACTGAATGTCGCATTTAGGAGATAGGGGTTGATGTAAAGTAATGACGGTTCTCCTTAGATATCTAGGCCCCCATCTGATAAATATGGCTGCCATATAATACTACAGCACTAGGAGAGTCTTTAATCGTCAGTAACTGCAGGGAAATTGCGCCGTCACAAGTCAAACAACACTTTTATTGGCTCGATTGCACCGTGATTATAGAAATACGTACATCCTTCAGTCACGGTACCATGAAAACAATGTTACCCTAGGCACACGGCACCATGATTTTAGGCAGTCCGAAATTTGAAAGAAAAAAAAAACAAACATTCAAAACAAGAGGATCATGATGATCCTGTGCTGCTGACTGGATCTGCTTTCATTCAGGAAACAAAATTGAATAGACCTGACTTGTCCATGATAGTACATGTATTATCAATTGACATACCTTGCTGTTTCAATGGCTGCCGATGTACAGTGGCAGCACTCACTTACAGTCACAAAGTCTGATATCGCATAACTTTGTCAAAAATTAATATATCCTTCATTATTTTCGCAAACTTTCATTGTCTAATGTCCAACTATATTTTGATCAAATTTTAAGCAATTCTATCATGCTGTTCTGGAGAAGAAGTCGAAAATAGCCTTAACAGGCAAAAATTCATAAAAAATAGGAAAAAATCGCAGCGCCACCTCATGGCCAAAATGAGAACTAGTTAACCCCAGGTGACCCTATGAGCAATATCAAAGCAATTGGCCAGGTAGTTCTTGAGATGAAGATTTTTTTTTCAAAAAATGAATTAAAAAATTCATTAGAAATAGAAAAATTATTGCATCATCATCTCCTTCGCAAACTTGGTAGAAGTTCACCTGAGCAACATCCATGTGCAAAATTAAAACATTCCATACAGCGGTTTTTGAGAAGAAGTCACAAGGGTAAATACAATAGTGTAATACATGCACTGTATTGGCATATATATATATATATATATATATATATATATATATATATATATATATATATATATATATATATATATATACAGCTGCAGCACTTCCTTACAGTTGCGAAGTTTGATATCCCATAACTTTGCCTAAAATTAACATATCCATATTATTTTTGCAAACTTTCATTGCCTAATGTCCAACTATATTCTGATAAAATTTAAGCAATTCTGTTCAGCCGTTCTGAAGAATTAGTCGAAAATAGCCTTAACAGGCAATAATTCATAAAAAAAAAGGAAATAATCACAGCGCCACCTGGTGGCCAAAATAAGAACTAGTTGACCCCAGATGACCCTATGTGCAATATCAAAGCAATTGGCTTCGTAGTTCTTAAGATGAAGAATTTTTTTTTTTTTCAAAAAAACAAAATTAAAAAGTTCATAAAAAATAGAAAAATTATTGCATCATCATCTTCTTCGCAAACTTGGTAGAGGTCCACCTTAGAATCATCCATGTGGAAAATCAAAACATTCTATGTAGCGGTTTTTGAGAAGAAGACGAAAAAATAAAATGTCTAACGACAGACGGACAGACGGAAGGACGGAAGGACGGACGGACCGACAGACGACGGACGCAAACGGATTCTATAAGCTCTCAGAGCTAAAAATGGAGCGGCTATTGCAAGTGGTTATTTGTGATCACTTGGCTCTACGTGCACCAAGTTCTCCTCATGTTATATTAAAACGGGTGCCACAAACACCAGTATTACTCGTAATAACGTAGGTCTGTGGTTAATATATTAAATAAAAAGTTTCTGTGGATCGATTCGTATGATCAAATTACGAGCCAAATTTAAACGGTCCGAATCAGTTGAGTGATAATTGGAGTTTCGGTGGGACATTTAAACAAAAAGCGTCAATTTGTACCGTTTTAGACCAGACAAATTTGCCACTCATCAGCTTATTAAATGAGAGGGAAGAAAGATGTAAATACAGTGCAAAACGTACCGCCCACCGACTGTGGTTACTAAGCCAACGAGGCAAGTAGATGTGGCGGAAAATTAATATGCATGTCTCGTCTTAAGAATTCGAATATAGAAAAAACGCAATTTGTGACTGTCACAATGAAGCACCATGCAGCCATTTTATTTATTTATTTATTTATTTATTTATTTATTTATTTATTTATTTATTTATTTATTTATTTATTTATTTATTTATTTTTCAATGCCACAGCTTGAATTTTAAAGATCAATTTAATGTGACGGATCTGTTAAAATTAGTTGTGGTAATTTCTGCAGCCTTTGTTGCATGTTTTGCGAAAGTGCAACAATCGCACAGCCCTGTCAACACTGTTCAGCAAACATGTAATTCATGGTGGCAGCCCGTGGGATCTTAATTTAAAACTTTAGTCATAACTTTGAAGGCTTCCTGAGATCAGATAATCTGTTGTTTATTTTCATCTAATGGGCAGGATTTCTCTTCATTGTACATTCAAAGGGAAGGCTTGTCTGCGTAATCTCTGTGGCAGACAGGTTTGTTTTAAAAAACCTTGGTACTTAAGCCGGTTAAGTTAGATTCACATGCCATACCTTTGACTTCAAGCTGGAGCTAGCGTCTTTCTTTTTTCTTTGTAATGATTTACGATAATATATGACTGGAACCGATAAATGTGCAAATCGCGCTGACATGTCCGCCTGGTCCTAAAACCTTGGTACAAAAGCTAAGTTACATTAGATTCCCATGTCATACGTTCGACTTTGAGGTGGAGCTAATATCTTTCCTTTTCTTTGTTTGATTTACGATAATACATGATCTAAACTGATTGCAAATGGTGATGACATATCCGCCTGGCCCAAATCCTTTGTACGTGAGCCGGTTAAATAAGATTTCCATGCCATACATTTGTGTTCAAAGTACAGCTTATATCTTTCTTGTTCGATTTTTGTTATATACATGTATGATAACATACGCTGGAAACCAATGGGTCCACAAATGGTGTCGAAATGTCCGCCTGGTCCAAAACCGATTAGTCCGCAAATAGTGCTGACATGTTCGCCTGGTCCAAAAAGTATGTAAGCCAGTTAAGATAGATTGCCTTATCACACCTTCGAGTCCAAGGGGGAGCTAATATCTTTGTTTTTTCTTTGCTGTGAATTGCGGTAATACATGACCGAAACGTATTGGGCCTCAAATGGTTCAGACATATTTGCCTGGTCGAAAAACCTTGGTACGTAAGCCGGTTAAGTTAGATTCCATTGTCATACCTTTGTCTTCAAGCTGGAGCTAACGTCCTTCTCTTTTCCTTGTAATGATTTATGATAACATCTGAGTGAAACCGATTAATGTGCAACTGGCGCCAACATGTCCACCTGGTACTAAAACGTTGGTACATAAGCCAGTTTAGTAAGAACCTCATGTCATACGTTGACGTTCAGGTGGAGCTAATATCTTTCTTTTTTCTTTGTTTGTTTTACCATAATACATGATCAAAACCGATTGGTCTGCAAATGGTCCTGACATGTCCGCCTGGTCCAAATCTTTTGTACGTGAGCGGTTTAAGTGAATTTCCCATATCATACCTTTGTCTTTTAAGTGCAGCTTATATTTTAACTAGGCCTACTCCTGGGAAAAGTCTGATGTGAAACTCAGCGCAAATTCACGGACGATTGGCAAGATTGGCCTCCCTACGCCCTACCTCCATTGTTCGTTGGATATGAAATAGTCTGGTACGGACTAGGTTTACAGTCAATCAGAGTCAAAACGTCAAGTAGGATCATACCCCATTTTATCGCAGTAGGTGATTCTATGAAATGTTATGAGACAAGTACATAGCCAAAATTACCGTTGCTTTAAGACGAGGTGTGGGACGGAACATGCCTTCTCCCCTTTACTGATGAAAATACAGTAGAATCTCCAATTAAAACCACTCTCATAAAGATGTCATTTTATATTAAGACTACGAAATTACAGACCCCTTTTGATTCATCCTTGATTGAATTATATCCCCATTGAGACCACTCCTGTATTAATACCACATTTTCAGTACCTTAGGTGGTCTTAATAGGGAGATTGCACTGCATTGCCCTCCTGTCAGGTGCTGCTCTCAGCACGCCATTCCACTGCAGCGAGGATCACGCGTCGACAGTACCCGCGTTGTTATTTAGATCATCGTTCACGCAAAGCGGTAGCGTTGTGCGTGAAGCGGCTGTTGCTGTCAAATACTGAGAACGCAAAGCAAACTAGAAAAGATGATTTGCTGCATAGCAAATCAGTGTGTGTGTCTTCAAAGCATATTGGTGTGGCAATGTACAACTATTCCATAACACAGGAGTACAAGTTGGAATGACATCTCTATCTATTATAGCTTTGAAGTTATTCAAGATTTAAAATTTTTAATGGTGCTATTTAGCATAATTTAAATTGCTACAACTTTTAGTTTTAAGTCATCAGGTGCGCAATGGTCAACAACCCCCTAGAAGAAGTTGGTCACATGTAGATTGCGCAGTGTTACAATACCCAAAATTTAAACCCAACATGAACCAAATCAGATGAAAATTGACCAAGTTATGCAAGATGAAACTTTCAAAGGGCCAAATGACCTTGACCTTTTCCCTTTCGAGGTTACATGTTCTAATGAAAATGTGCAGTGTTGCAATACCTACAATTTGAGTCCAACTTGATTAGAATTGGATGGATGAAACTTTCAAAGGTCCAAATGACCTTGACCTGTGACCTTTAGAGGTCACATGTAAAATTCAAAATATTTAGTGTTACCATAGCTACCATTTAAGCCCAACATGATCAAAATTGGATAAATATTGACCAAGTTATCGCTAGAAGAAAGTGACCATGGAAAGTGGCCTTTGACCTTGAAATGACCTTTGACATTGAGATGATCTCTACCTGAAGCAAACCTTGACCTCAAAAATGACATTTTGGCTTAAAATTGACCTTTGACCTTGACATGACCTTTGACCTTGACATAATCTTTGACCTTGACATGACCTTGACATTTGAGATGACCTTTACCTTGCTACGATCAAACTCCTATACACTCTGAACCACATCTACTATAGTATATAAGATATTGAAGATTTAAAACTTTAATTAGCCCTCATTTGCATAATTTTGAAAAGCATGAGCTCTCATTATAAAAAGGCCAGACTTTATCCATAGAAGTATAATTGTGCCAAGTTTGGAGTTTCTACATGTAATACTTTCCAAATCAAATGTCGGAAAAATTTGCCTGTAAAGAAAGAAAGAAAGAAAGAAAGAAAAAAGAAAGAAAGAAAGAAAGAAAGAAAGAAAGAAAGAAAGAAAGAAAGAAAGAATTCCTAGAAAAACAGAAAAGTGTGTGTCGACACACACACTTTAAATAACAAATATGTGAATCCAGCAAAGCTGCGTTGACAACAGCGAAAATACATACGTAGGCTTACCACAGAAAAGAGAAAGACCCCTTTAATAAGGAAATGGTGATTGGGGTAGGAGCGCTTACACATTGAACTGTGCCAAGCACATTTAGAGTCGTCCTTAAATGGAAAAAACTACGATTTTCCCTTGCGCTTGGGCTGGTCCAAATGCAGGTGACGGTACTGTGGGCCAGTGTGGTGCGTGTTGACTTCTCTTTTAAGTAATTCTACAGCCATGCCAGACCTATGCCTACTTCTGTGCCTGTAACAGAAATCACTCACAAGTAATCCTACCACTTTGCATACAATCCAGCATTCTTCTCAAGAAAACCTTCCTCAACTATCTTAAACTGTGATATATATTATAACAAGTTACTAGGCCTACGTCTCAAAGATCGTTACCGGACTCAGCTCAGAGGAATTTCAAGGCTGATTAAGGAAGTTGCGGCGCCTCATGCATGATAGAGTAATGACTGGTAGTACTGGATATACTATTTTAGCGATACGAACAAGTAGATCCCAGGTTCGCTACCGATACTAATTTCATATTCCCAAGAAGCTTAATTGATGTGTTGTCAGTTTTTGTTTGTTTTCATTAGTTATTAGGGGATCTAAATTTCTGGACTCTTAGTGACTATAAGGCCGTGTTTTTTTTTTCCAATATTCAAAGGTAAAATCAAAATGTGGCATGGCATCCATTTATATAATTGCTTGCCTTTCCGGACTTATGTCTCCAAACGCAGACATGCAGTTAACCATATGAAATTCAATTTGTGGCCGACCACATTTAATTCTGAGTGCACTGGACAAACTTGGTGACACACACACACACACACATATGTATATATATATATATATATATATATATATATATATATATATATATATATATATACATGTATGTATATTGGGAGTCGGCTGTCAGATTTACATTTTCACTTTGTATTCGCAGTTTGGAATCTCTTATTTAAATCATGGGAAACCTGGGTTCAATTGCTTCATAATGGTATACAGGCTATGAAATGCTGCTCATATTTGAAAAGAATTTAAACGAGTGTGTTAGCAGAGTCAACTTAAATATTTACTGAACCGCGGATTCCCTATGAATTTCAAAAAACAAAAAAAACAAACAAACAAACAAACGAACGAAGGACGTGGTATCCCACGTTGTAGATCAGCGAGTGTTGCCGTTCGAAAATTTTGTGGGGGCCGCGCTACTGCGCGGAATTCATTCGTAATTCTCTAAAAAGGGACACTTCAGTGGCCTTGCGTGAGTGGCTTGATTAAGACCAAGACAAAAAAATATATCCTTGTGTGCGCTGATTGCAATAAAATGAGCCTGTTGGGTGATGTTGCTTCAAGTAATTACCAAGCGTGGCCACAGCACTGCTGTATCGTGCGCACTTGAGGCTATCGACTCGACAGTCGCCTTCATGGGTAGGCATCAAATGCCTGCAAGAGGAGTTTGAGGGCCTTGAAATGCTGTTTGTATGTAACAAGTCTCAAATGCCCAATGCAACTGCTGCATACGGATAGCAAAAATTTCTGAACGGAATGACGTTTTGCATATTTAATTGCAGGGAGTATTTTCTCCATACTAATGCAGCTGGATTGGTAGAAAGGTGGATAGACAGTTAAAAGTAGACAAAAAGAAGACCAATGTCTGTAGACAGTTAAGGTACACATAAGATGTTAATTATAACTTTAGGTATGGGAGGGACCAGAGGTTAGCACGTACCTCATTATCAACATATTGTAGTATCGCAACTGTCGTGTGGATGCTTCACTCATCAAACTAAAATATAAACACGTTTTCATGCTAAAGATGCAAAACTGTACCGTTAGGCTGCAGTCAGTAGACTTTGACACCAGCGTTGCTTTAGATACCCAGGCGACATCACTTCGCCATGGACTGGTTCAACTTATTCACCTTTCTTACAAAATATTGGTTTATATTCTTCCAAAAGAATCCATGTAAGGTTTTGTTGAATGCAGGAGTGTTAAATTGCGTCTGTCTTGCCCTCTCGAAGCTTTGGGGCAAATGTCGAATAGGATTCCATTAGTGTCATTCTCTAGTCATATACATTGTATATATACCCCTTTGAAGCCGGATCGACTGTAGCACTGTGTCGTCTGGCATATAGTCCTGAATGAATGTGTATTGTTCATCAATGGTACCTGCACATGTATCAACAGATGGGCCTATGAATGAGGCATCTCATCAATGTAACAGTGGGCATTCCGAGTGCCATCAGCAATTCATGACCAGATCATATCTGCTACCACCACATGTGCCAATCCATACCAAAATACTGCCCTCCCATCCCCCACCTCCAAGTGCCGCTGCAACCTGAGACGGACTGTTTATTGAGAATGGGTCAACATTGCGCAAATATAGATCACCAGACGGATCCAATCCATGCGAGAGTGATGTCGCCGTTGCCAGTGTACTGAAAGCAACGATGATAAAACAGCATACTGAAGCCTATCGTTAAAGTTTTGCAACTTTTTGCATGGAGATCTCTGTTTACGAATTTGTCAGCTCAGAAGAGCGTGGCAGCTGTGATATAATATTGAGTATTGGGAAATAACAGTTAGATGTTTCTGAATAAAATATGAATTATTGCTTATTAAACTAAGATTCTATATTATTCCATACCCGATAGGCGGGGTTTCGTATATATATATATATATATATATATATATATATATATATATATATATATATATATATATATATATATATATATATATATATATATATATATATATTGGTCTCTGCTAGACAAACTTGGTAACGTTAAGTCATTAAAGGCAAGGTATGGAAAGAAAAAAATGCTATAAGGATGGACGAAGAATTTAAGCAACACAGGTGTAGCAGCAGCGGAAAATCTGTTTATCATCTCACTATGTCATTATGAGGTCAATCTTCCTTCTACGTCCATACTGTCCATGAATGTTAGTCTTGTGTCAGTAGCGCCTTTTGACGGCAAGACGATGTACATGATCCACACGATGCGTACATACAAAAGTGGAGGCAGGATTCATCGTATCAAAACTGAAATGTTTAGCTAAACAAAAGGAAATTGTCTGTGACTTAATTTGTTTTACATCACTTTATTCTCGTCTTTTAGTTTTAGGTTTTTACATTATGACGATTGTCGTCAGACAATAGGCCCTCAGGACTATTGGAGTTACACCTCAACCCATGGGCATGCTACAACAATACATATAGCCTTGCGTAACGCGACTATATAAATAGTTTATCTAGATTCAATATGATATACAGTAAATTGATTTTGCTTTGTAGACAGTACAAAAAGATAATGATTGACCTATACGTTATACAAAAATACCCATTATCCGTTTCACCTTTAAAATTTTTGACTTGATTTTTATTCCATATTTTTTTCAGATTGTACTGTACTAATTTTATTTCCTACTAATTTACCCAGCTCTCTGCTCCATCGTCCACGCAGGGGCTTTTTCGTGCCTCATTAACGGCCGAATATGGCCTAGTTCTAGTCCCAATTGATATTAGTTCCATTATGCAGATTTCTCAAATTGATCAACTATATCCAGTAATTTTCGTTCCTAAATGGGTCAAATTGTTTCCCAAAAAGGTATTCAAATACCCTGTTTCTATACACATATTAAACACCTGCCGCGTTTTAGCGCTTTTGCCCCCCCCCCTAAAAAAAGTACTATGGCACATTTGTATGAACTGAATTTTTTTCTGTAAATTACATTAGCTTACAAAATCTCTCTCGCCAATGTTATCTTTCTCAAAATGGATGGTGTTTTGTTGATTTATGGTACATAACAAAGATCACGAAATAAGTTATTAGGATTATATTTTCTTTATGATCTATTTTTGTCAGGTTATTATGTTTGAATGAGAACCCAGACATTCTGTTTTCCTCGGACGTCTTTCCTTTCTTCCTTCCTTCTTCATTCCTTCCTTCCTTCTTCATTCCTTCCTTCCTTCTTTCTTTCTTTCTTCCTTTCTTTCTTTCTTTCTTTCTTTCTTTCTTTCTTTCTCTCCTTTTGTCTGCCGTCCGGAGATTTTCTCAGACACCAGAAGGACAACATTTGTAAACATTTGTGGTAACATTGGATCTGTGGTGAACTTGTGCCCCAATCGTAAAAAATCAGATATTCAAATTCGTGCAAATTAGGAGCAATTAAAATTTTGAAAGTTCCTACCTTCCAAACCAAAGCAAAAAGACATAAACACCCAACTTATACATATAACTTTGTTACATGTGTCAATTTAATGGACAGTACACATAGTTGTATTATTTCAAATTATGCTAGCTGGGGTATTAAAAAAAAATTCAAATCTTAAATACCTTGAAGACTATTATTGAAAGAGGTGTGATTCAAAATTCAACTGATAGGTTTGTGAGATATCCACATCCAATGAACCACGAACCAGAGTTGTAGCATTTTGGTTTATGGAAATTAGGCAAATACACATATAAAATTTTGAGTATCTTAAAACATTTAAATAGAGATGTCATTTCAAATTCAATTTATGGGTTTATGACATGGCTGCATAGAATGAATCATGCACCAAAGGTGCAACATTTTAATTTATGCAACTTTAGCAAATGCACAAAATTTAAATTTCGAATACTAGAAAGTACCAACAGTTAAAGACAGAGATGCCATTTAAACTTCAATCTATAGGTTTATGATATAGCTGCATCCACAAAACCGTGATCTAATGTTGAAGCATTTTCATATAGACAAATTAAGCAAATCCACATTGAACACAATACATGCCGCACTACCCCACCTGTTCCCAAAATGAAAAATCTACTGAGCTTATTTACTTCAGAAGATACTTTAAATTTGCTTGCAAATCTATCTTTTCTAATTTGTCTATTTAGTGTGCAATGGTTCTGATCTGGAGTTACGTTTTTCCGCTAATATCCAAACATTATGTTCAACAATACCCTTTGCTTGACGTGTACGACCATTTCTTTTGGAAGAAAACTTTTTTGGGGATGGGGGGGAGGGGAGACTCTAATTGAAGTTGGAAGTGGTCATCTCACTCACCATCACCATCATCATGATGCGAAGTTATATCATTTTTCAGTCTTACCAGTGAATGAATGTAAAGTCACAGCCCACCCGTTTCCTACGATACACGTTTTTTTCTGACTGAATGGAAAATTATGTCTGTTTTTCCCAGATCATGCATTTTCTCAAATCTTGAACACGAATTGTGTTCTGTAATATGGTAATACACTATAAAGCTGAGCGACATAAAGTTTAGTTTGACCCGAACAAACTTGCCATTATTTCTCGTCACTGTTCTCCTCCTCCTTTACATTATTACCACCGTCAATGATAGCACTTCAACGATAGTTTTTGCAACGTTCCTTCCCATGAGAACATAACTAGATTTTGTTTACAATTTATTGATTAGCTGATTGTAATTCATGGTTTATTGTCCATAGTCTGGTTCGTAGCGTGCATAAAATTCGAGAACCGGCTATGTCGAGAATACTATTCAGTGAGAAGAGTTCCTGTGGCGGGTGATTCCTCGTGCCTCGCAATCGGGGTCATCAATCAGACGAACGAAGCCATTAAAACAAATGGTATGCTTGAAGCGCTCTTTTTAATCTATATTCAGTAGTTATAGTTGTGAACAACACGGGACTAATTGATGACTCGGAACAACTACGAGTGCACACACAGAACTGCTGCCTTTAATAACGTTGATTTTTGTACACTTCACATGACGCTGGTCGCTTACACCTCACCAGGTCTTATCCATTTACCGCTCAGCGTACATCGCTCATCGCATTAACTGCAATTACATTCATAACATTAAGTATCTCCATATCAAAATCAAACCTTTAACATAGTATATCACATATACAAGTCACATTCATATATCACACATAAATTCATATGATTACATTTAATCGAAAAGTCCAATTGTATACATTAAGCGCGGCCCTTTTGTCACATATTACCGTGAACAAAAATTGTAAACCACACAAAGTTGATCCAATTACCGTCAAACTTCAAAGTACTTTATGATAACAAATACTCAATCATTTTCAACTACGACGTGAAAAGCAAATAACTATGCTTAGAATATTACGGAATACCTACCCGGCATATTGCCACCTTCAACACGTCGTGCACAAGTACCAAAACTAACAATATCTATTCTTATGTGCAAATGAACGGCACAACCGTATATTACAAAAGAAAACCCGCCAATTCTAGTTTGAAACCATCACATAAAATAACAATAATGCTTTTACTTGACACAGCGTGGCATATACGCTTGCATCTTACTTGACACAGCGTGACATATACGCGTCCTGGCAAGTCTTACTATAAACATACAACGCGCACATGTAATTCACCAAAGTTTTACCAAACAATACATGAAGTTTGAAAAACCTCAATATATTTCATAAACTCGTACATGTAAGCGCACTTTAACGGCAAAAAGCATGACCCAGTAAAACGCGTTTTCACGAGTTGCCTTTTTTTGAACGATGCGTACATTTAGTTAGGAGTTCATTTAAGTATGTACATTTACATTTTAATATCAAGTTTAACTTCTTAATATACTTACAGGAACACTATTGCAGTGTCTGCGTTACAACCACCCCATGTTAGTAACAGAAGTAAACTGTGCATTGGCCAAATGCACGCACCCTACGTGCCTGTAACAAGTGCAGCTACAAAAAAGAACCGCATGAATAAAAAACCCAGATATAACTATCAAATTTCACGTGGGCAAAAGTAACGAGTTGAATACTCGTCAAAAATTGGAAGTAAATCGACGGGAAATGGACAAGCACTTACTATTAGCTCCCATGTGTCCGTTAATTATGTACAATATATGGGGAACATAGTCCCAAGGCGCCCGCAAGCGGGTAACGTAACCAGAACTCTTCCACTCCCAGTGAACAGCGACGCCGGGTGACAAGCAGGGGGCCGCAACAAGATTCTTCGCCTTTATATATGCGCCGGAACGCGCGGGAAATAGCTGGGTCACAGTCAGTGAGGTCGGACAAGTACAGAGTAAACCCACAACGAGACAAAAAAGAGGGGAAAGGCAGCAGACAGGGGTGAAACCTGCGTCACACAACGAGGACAACAACAACAAAAATCAAATACGACTCAACTGTATTTGACAATAGTTGCAACTTTGGAATGACAAAAAAGGGCAAAAATGCTTTGTTTCTATGTAATTTTGAAATCACCGAAGACATTTAAAAATTGCTTTGTTTAAAGTTTGTTTGGTAAGCAAACGATATATCATTATAAATGTGTCAAATATTGCAAATGGCTAAAAACCAGGAGTAGAACTATATTACTTCAGAATTCAACAAGAGGATATCGACAGTTTTATCGTCCAGTCTTTTATGTGATCTCCAGCTTTCACGATTAATACAGCTGCAATTAATGGACAGACATTTGCAAATGTCCCATACATTCTCATCGCAAATCTTGTCATAGTTCCATTGAAATGCAGTTCACCTGGACTATCGTTCTGTATGATTAGTATTTTAAAAATGGAAGCAGGCAAACAAACTATAAATTCACACTAGTATTGAACACTGTTTATTTTAAACATAAGTTGAAAAATCGACAGTTGATAGTCTAGTATTTGATGACCTAAGCGACATTTGCAAGACTGCCTTTTTGACGCAGACTGCGCGTTGTATGCACTGGCACATTCATCTGAACCTTGGAGATAGCACAGTTTGGGGGCCTAATTTTCATAAACCGCCACTTCGCTATCGAACAAAAGCCAATTAGTTCAGCCGAATTTGTTTATCACCAAGGTGTCTCCGCTTGGAAAGGTAACAACCAGGTTTCGGTATGACCAGTGGCAGCATCTGCGCTGCACCTGCCCATTATTGCAACTTACGGCACTTGAGGGGATACAAATTTGGAAATTTGAAGCAACTGTAAACAGGTTAAAACTACATCAATATGCTGTTTTTTTGCTTAAAGTCACACAGTGATGTATTAATCACCACAGACACCAAAGGCAACGGACAATGTCTAAGAATACCTCAGTCTCTAATTCAGTTGAAAAGTTACAATTTGTCACATTTCCCTAATGCGGTGTCTCTTAGTAACCCACACCTGAGTGCTAATATGTCTTCATGTACCGCGAGCCCGAACGGAAAAAATAAAAACAGTATATTTGCTACAAAGGGCCTTACATGTAGAGCAGGTTCTCCACAGCCAGTAGACAAGCAAAAGACTTGGCTGGTTTCAAAACGAGTTATCTTTCGTTCACTCTACAGGGAATTAGCAAAGTTGTATTTAATTAATGTAAACTACAGTAATATTGAACTGTTTTGTGTCCTTAAAGTCCTTTACCTGTATTTAGTTTTCTGTGAATATACTTCCACCTCACTTGCGTGTGTGTACTTATCTGATATGTGTATGGTTACAATTATATGCAACATTTATAAGGGAGCGGCGGACTTCATAGAATTTTAAAATGAGTGAGTGGCCCAACGTATATTTATACGTAAATACACATACATACATAAACCCATACATATATATACATACAAATAATGAATAAAATACCAAATAGGCAAGAACGGTATCCAGTGTTGGATGGATGTCAGTTGTTATTTTGAGACTATGTTAAACAGAAGGCGACACGTCCGTTTCAATGTCACTCCCGCATAAATTGGTCGGGACAGATATGAGCAAGCTGTGCCAGACCACAAAGTCGAACGTTTTTGCGTGAGCACCTTGAAAAGGCGTCGTCCAGATTATTGTGACCAGCTTTGATATGTGCCCTTATTTTATTCATAGTTTGACTCTCCCTACCATAACGTTGTCGTGTCCACTGTGACGGGTTTTTGTGCTCGGTTGCGACCGACCACATTTATATGCAAAAGCTGTAAAGGAAATAGCCATGTACATGTACATGTTATATCTAGTGCGCATGTCATGATTTCAGTCCGCCCAAACACAGAGCCAATCATTCAGGAAGCATTTGCTTCAGATGAAAAGCAAAACTTTACCCTAGTGTTATCCGTTACAACCATCAGATTTGCATGCTCAAACATAATATCGACTAACTTCAACATCTCACGAACAATGTGATTGACCTACTCACATATAGCTTATTTGCAATGAACAATGTGGCTGACGCAGGAGCTGCATTTTTAAGAGAATGGAGAATGTTACAATCGTCAGTCACAAATATGTTTTTGTCCTAGATGACACCTTCCTCCCCGCCTCCCTTCCACTTTTGGGGCATTCATCCAGTTTGTACGAACCTACGTCATTGAGCCAAGGTTATGGCAAAACGCATCGAGCCCGTATTATTTTATTATTCTACGTTTCTCTTCATGTCTGCATGGATGAGATTAAAGAAAAACAAGGTGAATTACAAGGGTTGATTCGCGGCAAATAATTCTCCAAAACAGCATTACAGCGGTACCCACAGTTACAGCAGGGACTATAACACGTCGCTGGTCAAAGGATAAAAAATTGATCGCCCATTCTAAATTCGCCCGGCCTAAAAAATGGCATGGACTGACTCAAACAGCACAATAGATGAGCGCGTCTACAGTGTTAAGACCGCTGACCGGTTATTTCTTTGCAATACGAGGCATGCATATCAATTTCCCGTCACGATGGCGCAACTGGTTGTCTTAGTAACCATAGTCTCGCTTGGCGAGATACGGCCTGTTGCCTGTGCGGGGAAGCACGGTATGACTAATATTTCGGAAACAAAGAGTACTTAGTACAAGCAGATGAAAATTCATTCTTGTAACCTATTTAGGAAGCATTGAATAAAAATGACTTTGGTATTTGGGAATCTAAATTTGTTTCAAAGACACCAATTTTGTTAGAAACGGGTATCTGGTCCTGTCTGTGACAGCGATATGCCCGCGTGATTGACAGGTGTGAGCCGTGTGCTTTATGTTAGGATTATTTTATGCATGAGAGTCAATGACCAGGTTGGACAAAGATCTTAATATGATAGCGTTTGCAAATTATGTAGTATGTCTTGGTCTCAACCTAAACCAGTGAATGATCAAACCCCACACTTAGTGCTATAATTCCCAGTAAGTTTATCCTCAAAACCTCCCCTCACGTCAAGCTGGGCCATTGCGCATAGTCGATGCCACACTTAGCATACAAGGCCTAAGGCCTAAACATTAGTCTCTTCCCTAACTTTAAATATACTACAAATGACAAGAGGTATGGACTGACAATTTGCTGTGCGCATGGACGAATGCTTTAAGAGACAAAGGTTTATCAGCAGCTGATAATCGATATTTATCATTAATTAAGGTTATAAATTTGGCTATGTCATTAATGGTAGTAGTGATTTTATTGATATCAAGAAAAGAGGTCAATTCTGACTAATATGTCAAGAGATATATCATAACGCTCACAGGCATTAGAACACCACCCTTACAAAAATATTCAATCATCACAAATTATCAATACAAGTCAAAATGAAAATTTGCTGTACGCAGGCGTCTTAGCACCTAAAACGTGTACGTAAACTGTCCCCACTAACATGAATCTACAGCACACAAATTCATTGATAAAGCATAGACCATGACTTAGTATGTCTACAGCTATCAAACTAAACTACATCTGTCATTCACATCAAATGACGATTTGTGAGCAAGCAAATACTTATTGCCTATTGACAAAGAGGCCTGATAACATCTGCCCATGAGATACAAATATACTCCATGTCGCTCAGCCCATGCCTATGGTTGATGTTGGATCATAGCACCAAAAATATATATATATTTGTGACATCTGACGAAGTCAACGGCATAAAAATCGAAAATCAACTACATTATATCTAAGTTGCCAAGGGCCAGCTAGTGGCAAACCACATGTTAACTGCCTTATGGTCATTTGCTGACCATCTGAGACTAGTTGGTATGAACTAGCAGGCAGCATTGGAATATGGGTTCTCAACGTAGATTACATTGGGGAACATGTGGTTCATTTCCAGACATAACTTAGTCTGTGGTTGTCATAAATAAATGAAACTGTTCCAACACATTTAGAGACGTAAAGTCCGGCAAATACAAGCTAGCATGACTCTAAAGTGGTATAATTAGGGTGTCTGATTTGAGACATTTTGAAAAAAAGTGGATTGCATCATCAGTCTCATTTAAGATTCATTTTTTTTAAATTTTAAGCTCGACTGTAATCTTGATTCTTGTACGTCGACCTAATTTTAATTCTAAGTTAAGTTCGGCCAGCAGAAATGAGATAGTTCAACACTATATCTTGACTCAGGAACTTCAAGTAGGTATGGTTCCAGACTATGTTGCTGTTTGAAAGTTTTGTGTAATCTCAGCTTTTAAGAGTTTCCAGAGCTAGAGATTCTTCCAATATATTGATAAATATGATTGTTTATAAGTCTATCTGAGACCTGCTATACAATGGGGGTGAGATCCATACCTTCATTTTTTTCACTTTCCCAGAACTATGATAGGTTAAGGCTGTGTAACGGCATTTTAATATTATAACACCAGTTTTTCTGCCCAAGACTCTCTGGTAACTTTAGGGAATCATAGGCTTATTTCAGGAGATGTGATTTAGTTAGACTATCAAGTCTCAACCAATACTTTACCAGCTTTAATTTGTGCCTTAGCACGGAAGGCACTCTACCTGTTTCTGCATATATAGCACCTGTGGGAGTTTGGGGTCTGACGTAGAGTATATTATAATGTACTTTAGTTGGAATTCTTCCATAGTATCAATATGTGTACCCTTGCTCCATACTTCAGCACCATATTCTAATATTGGCGGAAATTGTGTATCAAAAACTTTGAATTCGATGATAGAACTTAACGTGCCTACTATAGGCCTGCTAAATCTGGGGCTTCGAACGTGGCTTTTGGGCCTGGTTTGTTGGATATTCATACGTTTGGCTAAAGTAGTCAAACCTTTTTAATTTCAGTATTCAGTATAGATGTAGTACTTTGATCATTCTTTTACCATTAAAATAGAATTTAGTGTGCATTTATTTCGTGTTAAAAATATAGGTTTTTGTTTTGGTCAAGTTGATGACCATTTGCCACTTTTTACAAAACTCTAAGATCAATTTGCTTTTGTAAGCCCTATGGGGTGTCAGAGCATAGAAAATCGTCAGCATACAGTATGTAGTAAGAAAACATATCCTCTATTCTAACGCCACTTGGTTTATATATATATATATATACTCTGACAACATCACTCAGATATTCATTTAACAAATTTGAGTTTATTATGCCGCCCTGAAGAACATCCAAGAGATTATTCAATTTTTCGCCCAGTCGTCCCTGCCATCGTACTCTACAATTAGCTTTCTGAAACAGATTCAGGAGCACTTTACAGATATGTCCTTGAACACCCCTCTTGAATAACTTGAAAAAAGAGCTTGTCTATTTATATAGTCAAAAGCCATAGGTAAAATCAACAAACAAACACAGATATTTTTGTCCGATAATGTTCTGATGCAAAAATAAGTTAATAGTTGTATTACGATCTTCCTGAAATCCCATCTGATAAACATCATTTTAATTCATAGCTTCATTTTAAAATTTCAGTCTATTTTTTCAGATGGCTTCAAATAGTTTGCCAACTGCAACCATAATTGTTATTTTTCTGTGGTGGTGTTGGTTATCTTTTGAGCCACTGTTATGCAAAGGATAGATTATGCCTTCAGCACGTAAAGACGGGTAAGCTTCTTTGGTCAGTATAGCATTTAACATTGATGTCAAAGAAGGCACAACATGTTCATCAGCACGGTTTAAGGCTTCGATAGCAATACCGTCGCTACCACAAGTTTTACCACATTTTAACCGTTTCAATTGAATTTTTACCTCCTCTGCACTTTTAACAGCATTAAAAAATCACCAAGGGTGTCCGTGCCTTGTTTTCATGCGTCATATTCTCTGAGGTTTTCAACAATATCACTTACCTTCTTCAAAAACTCAGCATGAAAATAATCTGGTTCTTGCGGTTCATTTTGAGGAGCAAAATAACTGACAAAGGTTTCAAGATCTGTGTTATCATCCATATGAGTATTTTGTTTCATTTTTTTCAGAATTCCTAATACTTATTTAGATCTTCGCCAGGTATATTCTGAAATTCATTCAGGTTAGCTGCCTTATGTTGGCGTTTCTTTCTGTTAACACGTTTTCTATACTCGCTTGTTATATTGCTAGACTCATCCAATAATCAGCCATTGAGATATCAAAATTTTGTGGCAAGGAATTCATCCCTGCTTTTAGTGGCACTGATTTGAGTTTTCCTCCATACAATCCCTATAACAGTTTCACACAGATTCAAATGTGATTTTTGTAAGGTAGATCGAAGCATAATACTGCTTAATATGACTAGAGTCGTTTCGACAGAATAATAATAATAATAATAATAATAATAATAATAATAATAATAATAATAATAATAATAATAATGATAATGGTAATAATGATAATGGTAATAATGATAATGGTAATAATGATAATGATAATAATAATAATGATAATAATAATAATGATAATAATAATAATAATAATAATAATAATAATAATAATAATAATAATAATAATAATAATAATAATAATAATGATAATAATTTATAGGACGAGTGAGTAGGTAGTTGACAGTACTATTACCAACTTGGGGATATTAGCCAGCCGGAGAGCCAATTCTGCCATTTACAACATATATGCCAGAGGCTTTACACAACTTTACAAAACTCTTTCCATAATTTGTTTGTTTATTCATCGAGACCCTTGCTTTCCATGTTTGATTTGACCCCATATTTTTAAACCAGTGACTGGCTCGAGAAAGAGAAAGGGAACATGTAGGTTCAGTTTCACTGTCAATTTCAAAATCTGTTCTGGCATTTAATCGCCACACAGAAATATAGGTTGACCTTTGTATTTAGCAAATCTCATCTTGCAAGTAGTCAAAAGAATCATATGTTGGAGTATATGTACTGCTCTCCGGAAGGAAGTAAACACGGCCTTTAAGCATATCTACTGAACACATAAAATAATGTCTGTATAGTTAAATCAATGTAACCAGCTCATTATTTGAAAATAATTTAACACATTACTTCATTTTATCTGATCCGAGGATGTCAAGACCCCTGGGGCTCTTCGTGCCCGAATGTGTTTCCATTTCCCTGCAACATTATAATATTGAAAATTTGGTATATCAACAGTGTATGTATCATGTTTCATTGTTTCGTTCCAAAAATATATCATTTTTAAATAAAAAAAACACTCGAATCCAGATCACAAATTTTATTACCTATACCATGAATATTCCATGACATGATCTTAATTACACAGGGTTGATTTTGATTTTTGCTACCTTGAGTGGTAGCACCATGTGTATCGGAGCCTTCAGCATTTGAAATGTGCACATTTATCTCTTGAAGGTGAGGAATTGACTAAAGTGTTTACGGTGAGTTCTTTGTTTAGAATACATACACAGACAGTTTTGGCTTTGAGAATAGACGTAACAATAGGAGGGTCAAAGCTAACAGTAGTGTCCAGGTGAGGATCACCATCATTAAGACCATGCTGGCCTCATCCCGTTGTTGGTTGTACCCGGTCCGTAGCTCGCCACGAGGCTAGTAAAATGTACTATATTATGCGCCTGAATATCTCTTTGCTATCATTGTTGGGTTTGGAATTAATGAATATGGGTCATGTTTTTCTGTACTATTTGCTAGCATAAGGGAATATCATGAGGTCACTCTTCTCGTATGGTACGTGCATGCTGTCCATGAATGTTAGTATTGTGTCATTAGCGCCTTTTGACGGCAAGACGATGTGTGTTGTGTTTCCGCTGTCTGGAGTTTTTTTCTGACAAAACAATGTTCAAATTTATGAAAATTAGGGGCAATTAAAATTTTAAAAACTCTAAAGCTTCCCAACTAAAGCAGAGAGACACAGGTTTCTACTTACACATATAGGTTTGGGACACCTGTCAATGTAAAGGATGGAAATAACAAAAGTTGTTCAATTTTAAATTATGCTAACTAGGGGCATTGGAAATTTAATTCTCGAATACCTTCAAGACTATTATAGAATGAGGTGTGGTTCAAAATTCAGTTCATAGGCTTATGAGATAACTACATCCAACGAACCATGAACCAAAGTTGTAGCAGTCTCATTTGTGCAAATACACAGAATTTAAATTTTAAATACATGTATCTCAAAACGTTTTACACAGAGATGTTATTCCAATTTCAATCCATGTGTTTATGGTATCGCCGCATCCAATGAACCATGAACCAATGTTGTAGCATTTTAATTAATGCAAATTAGGGAAATATACAAAATTTAAATTTTTCATATCTTGTAGATAGAGATACTCTTTCGATTTCAATTTTTGGGTTTATGACATAGCCGTATGTCATGCTGAACAATGAATCAGTATTGTAGCGTTTTCACTTAAGCACAGTAGGCAAATCCACATTAAACACAACACGTGCCAGAATATCCCGAACTCTTACCAAAATGAGAAATTTACTGAACTCACTTACTAGATAAGATACTTTCGTTGCACACAGAGATGTGCTTGTAAATATATGTTTTCTAGTTTGTATATTTAGTGTGCAACGGTTCTGATCTGGAATTAAGTTTTTGTGCTAATATTAACCCATAGTGTGCAAGTAATACCCTTTGCTTGACCTCTTCAACCATTTCTTTTAGAAGAATACGGGAGGGAGGAGTCATACACTTTGTCACAATTAAGTAGTTTACCAGCATTGGCTTCAGAAGAATAATGTTAACTTTAGGTGAGAAGCAACGTTATCAAGAAAGGAACTAACACAGTTCTAAAAACGACCAAAGATACATGAAAATTACTTGTAAATATGCCTCTCTCCCACCTTCTCTCGGTCTACACGTAATTGTTGAGATATTGGAAAGGCAAACAGAATTTGGTCCACGTTTTCCTTTGGGGTGCTATGGATCATTTGTTTTTACCTTTGACTATAGGGCAAACAACGTTAATTTTGGTCTGTCTATAGCAAAATAGCAAAATCATTCAATTCAGCAAGCAAAACAAGGAAATTGGTTTTGCAAAAAAGTCTGCCAAGATTTGCTTGAATCAGGGATTCTAATTCCATTGAACCCTGGAAAGATTAGTCATTGGACTAAAGCCCTGTGTTGTCAGCATAACTTCACTTTTTTATATTGTACTATCTTGTAATTCAAAGATAGAAATTCTGTCATAACCAGAAAAAAAAATCTTATAATAAGGAATCAGTTCGGATGTGTTCTTAAGTGTATTTTGGTTTTGGTATCACATAGTTTTAATGATGTTTATTAGTAGGATATATATCTTTAGTGACAAAGTTTGGATGATTTTTTTATCTTCAAATTTTGAACTGGATTTGATGATTTTGCGTCTTTAACTTGAACCTGTTTTTCGAATGTATTTTTGATGTCTGACACTGTTATTATTTAATCTAAAGTGTGCCTGATTTTGAACTACGTCTCATTAATATTTTGTGGATATTGCCTTGTATTTGTAATCGCTTGCTGTTTATTACCATGAATATGGAGTGACTTGCTGTATTTTGTGATGTCTTAATTGTATTATTGAAGTTAAGTTGATTGTTAGAATCACATACTAGGGATTGTGTTCTCCACTGGGTCTTGATATTTTCTTGTGTATATGTGCCTAAGCATTCAGTATATATTGTTGGACGGATGTCTAGTCTGTCTGAATAATCTAAGTGGGTATTGAAATTTTCCGTATTTTGTTAATTCGTTTGGCACTTGGTTTGAAAAGGTCACACTGACCTGCTGCTTTTGCACTTCATGACATTGTGTGGTTGTTTGTCTGCTTTTAAAATTTTGCGCCATTTTCAACAGATTTACTTTGTTGTCAATGGGCAACTTTTTCTAATGTTTGCGAATCAGCCACTTACCAGTTGCATTTATTTGTGATTGGAATGTATATAAGTTACATTTTTGGAAAATCTACTGAAGTTTTTTTTTCCTGAAATTTTGGGAATTATGAGAACCTGCAACCGGGTGATTTGGTTGTCATCTAAATATTCAAAGTGAATCTATCATTCTATTTTTTTTTAATGGAAATCAATTACAAAGATTAAGTGCACGAATGGGAGGTATGCTTGCGACAAACACATACACTTGCTGTTAGTCCCGCATCACATTTACCATGGTTACTTCCCGACCCACAGGTATACGCAAACCTGCCGTTGCACATTTTTTAGCATACACCGTGTTTGCCCTGTGCTTCATTTATCCCCTGGCCTGATATTTTGTTTGAAATGTATATACATATGATTTAAACATATTTTATTTCAACAGCAAAGGAATTGGAGAACAAGCTTAAAGCTTATATAAACTACTCTCCGTGTTAATACAACATGACAATTTCAACAAAGCGGGCAGTAGATAACAATAAGTGCATGGTAAAACAAAATAAGCAGTACAGCTTTTACAAACAAGAGTGAGATAACTCAAGCTCAGGTTAGTTTACATTACAATATGAATTCAATATATACAGCAATAAGGGTAAGTGTATTGGTTAGATGATGCTATTGAAAGGAACAGATTTTGCAAGTAGACAGGCCAGTATATTGAGATCAGAATTAAAATCTTTTGGTCGAAAGTATGTAATTTTGAACAGCGTTAAACAGAATTTCGTTTTCTTCCGTGGCAACCGAAGGACACGGAGCAGAAAATGTTTCACAGTTGCACGTCCCATTCCGCAGTTACAATCGGGGTTATCAACAAGGTTAACAGCATATATATATATATATATATATGCAGGTTTCTATTTTCAAATTCAATGTGGTACAGATTTTAAGTTTAATTTAATATTCCTGAAGTCGGTTTCCTCGAATAAATTCAGAAATATTTTTCCGTGGAGAAAAATTTATGATTAAACAGAGTGTACTTAGAAGTAATAAACTGCTAACTGCTAAACTTCCTTTTTTGAGAGCGGATTATCAAATTTTCTGGTGCCAAGGCTAATTGCCCATTATCCAGAGTGAATTTATTTCACAAGTCAGTTACTTGGAAATTATTTCTTGGTTTGATATTTTATTCTGAAATTGTATCGGAGCTAAATATAAATTATGGAATAACATTTATTGTTTTTGTAATTACAAGATTTTTTCTTGTCATTACAAGATTTTTATCTTGTAATTACACGGTTTTTATCTTGTAATTACAAGATTTTATAATTACAAGGTTTTTTCTCGTTATTACAAGATTTTTGTCTTGCAATCGCAAGATTTTGATTCTGTAATTACAATATTTATGTCTCCCGGTGGAAGCCGGGGGACATATTGGTTTAGTGCCCGTTTCTTCCGCTTGTTGTTGTTGTTGTTGTTGTTGTTGTTGTTGTTGTTGTTGTTGTTGTTGTTCAGGTTCTTCAACACTTGGTTTCCGTGCGATAAGTCTTGAAGGACTTGACAGAATTTGATGAAACTTGGTAGGATTATGTATCTAGGCAAGACCTAGGTTTGGATTGTATTTGGGTGACCTTGAGCTAATTTTCAAGGTCACAGGGTCACTTATGTGAAATTGGTTTCCGTTCGATAAGTCATGAAGAACTTGATGGAATTTGATGAAACTTGGTAGGATTATGTATCTAGGCAAGACCTAGGTTGGGATTGTATTTGGATGACCTTGAGCGAATTCTCAAGGTCACAGGGTCATTTATGTGAAATTGGTTTCCATGCGATAAGTCATGAAGAACTTGATGGAATTTGATGAAACTTGGTAGGATTATGTATCTAGGCAATACCTAGGTTGGGATTGTATTTGGGTGACCTTGACCTAATTTTCAAGGTCACAGGTCACTTATGTGAAATTGGTTTCCGTTCGATAAGTCATGAAGAACGTAATGGAATTTGATGAAACCTGGTAGGATTATGTATCAAGGTAAGACCAAGGTTGGGATAGTATTTGGGTGACTTTGACCTAATTTTTCAAGGTCACAGGGTCATTTATGTGAAATTGGTTTCTCTGCAATAAGTCTTGAAGAACTTGATGAAAATTGCTAGAGTAATGTATCTAGGTGAGAGCTAAAATAGGATTGTAATTTTCAAGGAAACTTGGTCATTTGTAATTTGTTATCACCTGTAGCTTATTCAGAGACGTAAGTGCTCCACCGGGAGACATTTGATTTTCTGTTGGAAAATCAGTCTGTTCTAGTTTTATCTTGTAATTACAATATTTTTATCTTGTAATTACAAGATAGTACAAGATAAAAAAAGTGAGGTTTTGCTGACACCACAGGACTTCAGTATCATTGTGATGATCCGGAGGCGGTCATAAATCAAGGCCTTTCGGGCCAGCGTCAATGGCGGTGGTAAGACCGCACTACTGTACCTCTATTCGCCCTAGTCCCTGAAACGCGATATTGTGGCGGTGGTACGATCGCAGTACTGTACCTCTATTCGCCCGTGTACCTGGATATTTTTCTAATTACGAAAAATCGCGTTTGCCCTGACTAAACCATGCACGCAAATTTCTAGAACTTGGGTAATTTTTCCAAATTGTGAAGTTGATGACCTTCTGTTCACTGATAGGAAAGTAAAGATTTTAAGCCTGTTTTGCATGCCACATGCATCCCCCTATTTTTGATGGAGGAGGGACAAGCTGTCAGAGACACATTACATGCCTTGATAAACACTGTCTACTGTTTCGTACGCAGTCAGCTTGTTACTATTCTTGAACCGCGCCATCGAAATGGTTGATATCAGTCGCCAACGGGTGGGCAAGGATGGAGTCTTTGTCAAACTGGGCTTGTCAGATCAATTATAATGCTAATTGTGCAATGCAGACATTCCATGCATGTCTTTTTGAAGCCCCCGATGCTGAAAATCACAGCAGGGAGATTGGCAGATATGTGAAGCAAGTCTATCCCGCGTCACAAACTACTGACACACGGGGCGATTTCCTGAACGACAAGTTTGTCATTCGGGCCTCGCGGGGAAGACACTGCACATGATACGATTGTAAATAAAGTGGCGCGAGAAGTGTGTTGCCGTCTGCTGTCACTTTGCAGCCTCAGTGACAAAGTTTCTGTTCAGCTGTAGCACCGACTCGTAGCTTCCCCGAGGACATACTGCAGTTCTTTTTCTTTCTGGTTGCGACAGCTTAATGAATGAAAAAGTCACTGAATATCCCTTTGAACCGTTTGGTGAGTCTCACGTGCTTTTTTACTTCTAGTACAAAGATGTAGCAATCATTAGTTGTTAATGACATTTTATTCACTTTTTTTTATGATGGAGTAGATAAGAACTGTGGCAGAATTTCCATGTGCAAACTAAAACCCTTTTGCCAAAAAAAAAAAAAAGTAAAAATTATATTTAAACACCACTTATCCAAAAGGGATAGCTGTCATAATGTATCAACACCAGAATGGTATGTTCCGTCACAATCTGTTTTACGGGGAAATAAAGCAATCTCAGTTTTCACGTAAAAAATCTGATACTGTATCACATTTAAGGTTTTGATGCCAAGATAGTAAACTTGTCAACACTTGCTTTCCTTCGATGAGTGTCATATGTTTTCAAAATGAAATGAAATACAGATAGTTTGCGTCCTTTGTCTGAAGTTAAAAACAAGCGGTATCTCATATTGCTTCATATATTACATCTTAATCTGGCGATAGACGACAAATAATATCTTGTTTAATGGTTGTGGACCGGCGTTTAGCTGCGATTCCAAATGTATTATTTGGTTTCACCTTTTTTTCCCTTTTTTCTGTGAAAATAATTCCACTGTTGAGTGCAAACTTAGATTGGTCATCCAACTTTGTAGACATGTTGCAAGGAAACGATTAAGTTTTGATTGTGTGGCTTCCCTTGGATTATGGTAAAGGTCAGAACTCCACACATGTAGTTCAGGACAATTGTTGCCGTATCGTTCACATGGCAAAATTATTCGACGGAGTCAACAGCTATCTAAGGCACGCTGTGGGCGTCATTCCTTGCCGAGAAAGGTTGTTGACTTGAGGCATTTTATTCTGAAAGGCTTTCTCGATGAATTAAATTCAAAATATTTTCTTTTTAATAGAATGTTATCGAACGAAAGTGATGGAGCAGACGACATTAAAATTTGTCGTTTGTCGAAGACCGACGTTTGACAGGTAAGGTGTTAATTTGCTTCTTTCGGGATATGAAAAAAGGTCTTTTTTGCCTTCTTAAATACAATTCCGCACCCTACATCAAGTTTATTGCCAAAAGAATAGAGTTGTCTGAGATGAGATGTTGTCATTTAGGAAATGGAGTAGCTTTGTCGTATTATTGATTCTTACATATGCATTCATTACAAACTGGTCCTGGATCTTCCGGATCGTTTGATGCAAAGGTGCGTAAGTATATCATGAACGCTGTTACTTTCTTTAATACCTCCAGTTAATCCTTTACATTAAAGGCCTGCAGCATTACGCTTTATCGCGTCCCATGCCATCTGATGTGCACTTCAATCATGCCACAGATACTGCCCCAGGGTCAGATGGGAAAGGCTGGCCCAATTTCAAGGACAAACCGGCAATGTCACGACTTTTGTGTGGAAAAAAATCATGACCAAACGTTATTTTGATGTGCACAAGCTGAAGGGACGCAAGACGGGCTAGCAATAAGTGCTCTTTCTCAACGATACTAATAAAATGACCATGTGAGGCTCGCTGAGGTTTATGTGATGCCTCTTTTTTTGTGAGCCATATGCTTGTTCGAATATAGATGTTCACGAGATGGCAACCTATGGTCCATCCTCAACAAAGTGGCAAATATGGTGGTCAAATTGATCCCCTTGCCTTTGCTCTTCCTTTTTGTAAAAATGCCCCCACCCCCCACCCTCCCAAAATAAAAATAAAAAAAAAGAAAATAAAATAAAAACCATGGCGATGTTCAAGTAGCCTTTCCACCTGTCCATAAACCGGACAAAACCAGTTGGTGGTGAAATGTCTTCTTCAACTTTATTTAATTGTCAATTTCAACAATCATGAAATCAATTTGAATGGGAATCTTGGATAAAAACTCTCAAGATAACATGCCCCAGGTCAACAACTTTCCTTGGTGTCGGTTGGATTCTTAATTATATGATGAAAAAGTTATCGGTCCCTGTGATGTTATAGTTGAAGGAATACTTCCAAATTCGAGTCGTGACAGTAAGGACATGAGAGTGACTGCCATGTTTGACTTCTGTTTTGTCAAAGTGATTACCTTCTTTTATACTTTTTCTAAACTTCGATGTTAAATAAATACTGTTTAATATTCCAACACTGTCTAAATCCGAAATATTGATTCGATGTGTATATATTCATTTGATTTAATTTTCAGTGATGCTTTAATCCACAGATCCATCTGTATATACATAAACACATCATATATATCATGCAGTTTTTCATTAACAATATTAGCTTGGAAGTGGAAAATGACAACAATACAGGATATTCATTTTTAGGCTTAAAAATTTGATTTAAGACTCACAAAATATCATCGTTTGATCGTGAGAAGTTAAGAAGTGACCAAAATCCTTGGCTTCCACTACGAATTTGATTACTTTAGTCAAATTGGCTAAAATGATATAAACGTCTTCAGTGGAATACGGGTTGCCTTAGCAAAAAATTAAATAACAATGTAGCAAACAGTTTCTTGCCCTTAAAACACTTCTTGATTATAAACTTGAAGTTGAAATATTACTATAAACACTGACATTTCCAATAATTCTGAAATTGATTTGGTCAATTTAATTAATGCTTATAAAGTTTTGGTAGGCAAATCACACTCCTTTGGGTAACGGTTAATGAAGGCTGAATATCACACATACAAAGATCTTAATCGAGTCAGTTATAAGTATATTTATTTGTGCTTTATGAATGTTACAATATTGTTGAGCTGGCATGATCATTTCGCGAAAGACAAAACCATGATTAACAGCAGCGTGTTGATAACGTTCAAAGACTTTGAAACAAGATTGGTGTAAGTATGTGAATAAAACATGCTTAATTGGGCTCTTTGCAAGACTTCCCCCCGCCCCCCCCCCACACACACATACGCACTGTCCCTCGGTATAAAATGAGTCAAAGCCGAATGCATCAAGTTCAACACACAATCTTAGATCACAAAATACTGTTGAGCCACTTAATTTCCTTCTAATTTCATTTTTGCCTACCTCGCTGATGGCACAAATTTCTGAAACTAAAAGCACAGGTAAATAATACTTTAACATAAGTTCAAAGGGAACTATGCCAAAAAGCTGAAATCGAAACTTCGGCCGAATGCCTGAAATTCCTAAACCGTGAAATATTTTCAAATGAAAATACGAACATTTACATTCAGCAACAGAGTAACAGGAAAATGCTACCACGCACCACAAGACATACTTAAATGGAAGGAAAGAACGTATGCATCAGAGTCACGCTTGCATGTTGAGCAGCCATTTCTCATGAGTGTGGAACCCCCTAAACAAATGGCATCGCTTTTGTCATTGTGGTCCTTCGTGCCATTTTTAATCAGCCAGATGAAACCTTGCCATGAATTCCATGACAAGCTGTGGAGAGTACTGTGATACCAGAAGGCCTACACTTGACAATGGAACAAGATTGGTGCGTTTGAGCTCAGAGATATACTTCAAGACGTTTAAAATTGCTCTGGGACCAGCTTGGCAGTGCAGGGGGAATGCCAATCGCTTTTGTGCTCCGTTGGTACCTGAATGGCGTACAATACAACTGACTTTTCATCAGCGATTGCGAGCAGGGAATTATTAGGCAAACCTTCCATTGACAAAACCGGCATTGTAGTGTATGGTTTCTTTAAAGTTTGTCTGAGGTTGATTAAATTAGGTGTTTACTGTCAGGAGATTGAGTCTCAGGGTGGATTAGCTCTCATTGGTTGACAAGTGTAATGAGCACACATGTGTTGTTCAAATTGGTGCCTTTTATTCATGTAAGGAAGCCGACGAAATACAGACATTTGGACGTCTACCATATCGCCATTCATCTGGTTCGGATACACTATTGCTCGATTATTATGCAGCAAATGAGTACCACGAGAGAAGGTCTTGTAAGTTTTCAGTGCAAACAAATGACGTTGTTTGTCCTAACTGCGCATTCAAGCACCACATACCACTCATTATCTGCTTACTTGTTAACTACGGTTTATTCCGTGGAATTTTGAGAAAACTGTTAAGAGCATTTCTCAAAAAGTGTGTGAGCGTCCTGGCCAACTTTTCCTACACAATGTTTGGTCTCTCAGCGAATACAGCCCCTTCAGCACGTCACAGATCTTCTTGCAGGAAATTAAATTTTGTTAAAATTCTTTAGGACATGTTGTATCAGATATTTTGACCAATTTAACGACCCATGTACAAAATACATTCAACCCATTAGGCGTATGATCTTAGCCTTGGTAAATGACATTCAGGTTCAATGGACCAGCTTCTCGATGTCTATTAATTAAACGAATTGATGAAATGATAAGGGTAAAATTGTTCATTTCATCTGATATATGTCCTGGGTAAATGCACTTGCCGCAATTAAGGATATACGATGCTTTATGAGATACAAAGTCCCCTTTTTGCGATGTTTGTGTATAATGTGCTAAAAATATTTAACTTCCATGTAAAACATACAATTTTTCTTCACTGTGAACGCAACGAGCAATTTTGAGGAGAGCCTCTCCTTTTAGGGTGTTTTGTGTGGATTCTTATGGGCATCGCTTAAACCTGCAAGCTCCATCCACGAAGGTAACAGTTGGTACATGTACCTCCGCTCGTGTGCTATTTCTTTGAGCGGCAGTATTTGTGTTTGTCTCGTCTCAGGGCCTGTACAGAAATGACGTGCCAATCACAGTACATTTTGACCAATAAGAGCGCGGCAGGGAATTCGAAGCAGCACCACTATACGTGAAAGGTATGCAGAAAGGACAGGGTCGAGGCGTCTCATTCCTGATACCCAAAACCTCTAAAAACACACAAACAATTGAAGTTTGACATTAAAGAACAATCAGGTCACTCTACCAGTAGGGGACGTCCTGTCATATAACAGAAAGGCAACGCCAGTCGTACAGATCCCATTAAAGTCTGCCATTTTCTCAACATCAAAAATGTACCACACATAAAATTTGAATCGAACTACTTTCTCAGTTTTGCTGACAAAGGCTTAAACATTTGATGTAATCCCATTGTTATTATATCAAGTAAAAACACGGGTTTTAGATTTTTATTTCTTCGAGTGAATTTTGCGAGAAAGCCTTTCAAGTACCAAGGACGTTGATGTTTGAATGGAATGCCATTTTCCAGTTTTAAAAGATCATGACTCAGGCACGACACAAAGAGGACGTGGTTTTTAGACACAAACATTCATATAATGTTCATATCACCATATAAATTTTTTATACCATGTGCAGACATTTTAGGAAGAGCTGTCCGCAGAGAAGCCAATGTCCAATGTATTTGGTCGATTTCATTGAACATAAAATATCCCAGAATGCAGATGATACAACATCCTTTCTGTTTGGTAAAGAGAATAATATAAAACAACTCTTTAATATTTTGAATAAGTTTTAAAGGATCCGTGGATCAAAAGCAAATGTAAGCAAGACTAAAGTATTACGAATTGGAAGTCTGAATAATACGAATGGGACCACCAATGAAGCAGAATATATAGATGTGATTAGTAAACCTGTTACAGTACCTGGAATTCAAACGATCAGTGAAATAGAACAACTGAATTATGAAACCCAAGTCAGTAAAATACAAAACTTAATTAAGATATGGTCTATAAGGATATTTCCCCTTTATGGTAAAACTCTCATTGTTAAATCACCGAATATATCCCACATAATTTACATTACTTCTGTCACATCCAACCCTCAGATCAGTTAGATAAAGGGGTGTGAAGAATAATATTCTGTTACATATGTGATAAATAGCCAGAAAAAAAATAAAAGAAAATAATAATAATGATGATTATGATGATGATAAGAATAATAATAATAATAATTTTATTGAACTCCCGAGATTGCGGAAATTGTTGGCCTACACCGAAATATATGGCTATATTTACAGAATTTGCACTCAATGAGAGCCAGTAATATAAGTGTCTCCGTGCATATTTAATGTTCATTCATAAAAACCGCGGGGAAAACTAAAAAAAGGAAATAAATCAAAATCACAAAACAAAACCAAAAAAAAAAAAACAAAAAAAAAAAAAAAAAAAAAAAAACAAAAACAAAAACAAAAAAAAAACAAAAACAAAAAAAACACACACACACACAAAATAAAAAAAAAATACACACACAAAATACCACAAATTTATTAAACTATGCCAGAGGGAGACAATTAAGTATCACCGACATCGAATTAAGCGCCTACAGAGAGCATGTACTCATAACTCCACCGACCCATGGCCTCCAGCGACCAGCCCCCCTGTCCAGATAATCTGGACAGTTGGGCAAACACTCGAAATATTTTCTTGCTTCAAAACATGAAGGAGGTTTAAGTATACAGTATATTTGTACACAAATTTGTTCTGTAAAATTGCTTGGGCTAAGAGACCTGCACCAGACTGCGTCCAGTGCTTAATGGAAAAATTGGTGGTTAGACTCACACCTGGTAACAGTCCAAAATTTATTTGGGAATGCAACTTAAATTTGAAGATGCATCATTAATTTTTAAGGATATAGAGAGTTGAACGTATTTCTGGTATCATGTTATTTTAAGTTTGAGTAAATATAACTATTGTGCCAGAAAGTGCAAGTAAAATGCAATCTGCGAGTTTATGGTATAAAACCCATATCAAAATATAAAGTTTTTTTTTTTTTAAGAACTGGTACCAAAAAGAAATCAAAGATGTTAAGGATTTATTTTGAAGAAATGTCTTTTAGACATATTAAGTTTTGTTCACAAGATGGGATAAACATTATATTTTTAACATACTACGGTGTACTCTCTGCCATTTCAGGGTTGTGAAAACCAGTTCTACAAAACGATGGAATAGTTAAAAATGAGAATGTCTGTGATGTAGACAAAATTGTTAATGTTGGCAAAATTCCCCGATATGTTAACCTAGTTGTGGCAAAACCAGTTATCGAAAACCAAATGCCACTCATTAATAAATGGAAAACAGGCCTTCGTGTTGATATTCCTTGGCGACAATATCCAGCGATTTACCTTATTTTCAGTTTAATTCCTCCATAGAATTAAAAACACAAAAGAAAAACTGTTTAAAATGAAAACTGTTGGATTCACAACTATGTGGCTCTTGGAACAGTAACATTGAAACAATAAAACACCTGTTCTGGGATTGTTACCGTGTGAAAATGTTCTGGAACCTACGTTTTAGTAAGTTTCATATTGAAGTTTAAATTTACGATTACACTGCAAACGAGGTATTACTGGGATCTACGGATTGCTTATATATTCAAAATATGAGTTTTATCTCGGGGGAAAAAGTAAATGCATGCCTCTAACATTTGTAAGCTCAAAGAGTATCTTCCATCAGTTCATGTATTCATGTCAAAGATAGGGAACATATACAAAGGTGTATTACAACCAAGAAATGAAAATTTAGAAAACATTTACAAAAGTGGGGTTCCCTGAAGATGAATGAAGTGTGACTGGTATTACGTGTTTATGATAGTACATCATTTGTGTAAGTTATTCTGATGTATGATATAAAGTAGCACCGTAGTCAAGGTTTAAGACCACATGTATAAAGAGGATCAAATTTAAGACTACATGTGTAAAGAGGATCAAATTTAAGACTACATGTGTAAAGAGGTTAAAATTTTAGACCACATGTGCAAAGAGGCTCAAACTTGTAATATTTACATTGTATTACAGATCTGACTTGAAAACAAGATTACATTGCAGGCTGTGATTTGTGAAAAAAAAAGGGAAAAACTTAATATGTTCAAAATATTATGTATTTGAGTAAAGAGTATAAAAAGTAGGCAAGACTTTCGCTGTGTGAAATTGAGAAGACTAGTTTACGTTATTATATAAACACAAAAGCCCCACATCGTTGACAGTACAAAAACACCACCCTCAGCGTATGAGCAAATGAAAAATGTACATTTTTTTTTAACCGTGAAGCAATTTGTGAACCTGTGTCCTAACGTATCACACATTTAAAAGGAATTGACTTAGGACAGTAATTCGCTCAGATGCTTAGACACATGTGGCCACGAAAATACTAACTTGAGGAGGGGGGCATGAACCAAGTGCACAATGCTTGTTGTACATGTGTTTTGGGTTGATTTATGATATAGTTATGAACAATTAAAGCTCCTGTCAAGATTATCTAATTTACTCTCTCACACACACATAAATATATGTAGACAGAGTGAGAGAGAGAGAGACAGACAGACAGACAGACAGACACAGACAGACAGAGATACAGGCGGACAAAGACAGAGAAGAGAGTGAGAAAGAGGCAGATGAATGTTGATTTTTTTGAAATTTATATTATTTTGGCGACGCATCCTGACTTGGTCTCTGTCGAACGAGTAATATGTGTAGCATTGCCATATGTTCCTGATTTTAAAATTATTTTTGAAATTTTGTAATAATCAGAGTTCATACAAGCGCAGCAGCTGTTATTATAGAATAATAGTATATATATATATATAAATATACAAAGTATGCGTATGCTTGTTTCCAGCAGTTGACTGGATCCTCTTCTAACTGTGAAGTGCGGATGTACATTGAAAGTTGTTGAATCGGTTGCTCTTTTATGATATTCTCAGATTTTATGAGCTGTTTTGTTCTTATGGGGGACGAGGGACCTTGATAACTTCTCCAAAGCCGTTTTGCCAATTGCTGCGAGATTACAAATGAAATTGAATAATTTTATGTATCCATTTATTCCCTTATTCATTCATCTATTTACTTATTTATTTATTTACGAAAATTTCTACTTCTCCAAAACGAGACACTGACTGTGCACGATGGGTTTTTATCTCTTTCTTTCTTTCTTTCTTTTCCATTTTTTTCGATCCGCCACCTCATAATTTGGTAGGAGTGTTCACGTTACCATCAGTGCCATACAGAGCGATTAATACAGGCTTGGCGTGCTTCATAATCCACGCAAAGCATGTGAGTTGACAAAATACTTATCAAAACCACTGGCTAAATAGGAGGTATTCATATTTGACTATATTAATGCAGAGATGCTTCGTTCTTTTCATTTTGCTCGGCAACAGAACTTTGCCTCCACCATGATAAGGGCACTTATAAACACCAGCATGCTGTTGTTACTTTTATCATAGACGCTCGTTTGGCCCTGTTGAATGGATCAATCTGCCTTTCTTCCTGTCAAGTTTAATGCTGCAGCGTCGGTAGCAGCACAAAATCCAGGTTACCTCCTATTCTCGTAATATATTTTTGGAATGCACATTCATTCAACTTAATCTACCTTAGATAAATTCATTTTCAAATTTGGCAGGGATGTGTCTCGGGGCAGTTACTATTTCTGTTTCAATAAATCTTGTCTTTGTGACTTGGGTATTTATTTTTATGAACTTTATTGTTTGTATTTCAGAAGGGCCAAGTGGGGATTACGTTTGGGTGACCATGGCCCAATATTCAAGGTTGTGCGGAAACTTAAGTAAAATTTTCGTTTCGGCGTGACAACATCAGTTCTGTGTGAGCTAAGACTTTGGTGTTTCGCATGGTGATCACGACAGGTCTCTTAAAGGGTGAGCTTGGAAGTGTATGGGGTGATCGTGATATCTTCATCATGGCCAGGGGCCTGATATTGTGATTTTTGCTGTTTTCTTGAAAACTTGAGACTTAACCCTAGAACTCTGATAATGCATACGATGACGGTCGTCTATAGGGGCCAAGCTACGACTCCAGTATTTGTAAATTGGCCCCCAAACTACCAAGGTCACAAGGATAGAATTTTACATTTCAGTTTATTTCTCTTGTAACCGAGACTTTGACGTTGCATCGGATGGTTCTGTATAAAGACTAAGTGGAAAGGCAAAACGCCCACCTTGGCACCACACATTCAGCAGAGGAAGGGGCATACATCTCAGATTACCTTTTGAATAATATTAAATCACAAAATGATCATTTATGATAGCAATTATTTGGCTGTGTATGCAAGGTCGTCTGAGACTCCCACATTCCCCTTGTCAGAACAATGAACATTTTCTGAGTATCCCAAACAAATGAACTGTTTTCAACCTTTTTTTATTGGCAAAGGTCTTTTTCTTCACATAAAGTACGGAAAAAGGCAGACAAATGAAGACGAAAATGCAAAACAGAAAAGAAATTGAAATACATTTGTACAGAATCTGCACTACACCTTGTTTAAAATGTTGGAACCAACCTGGTCACAGACAATCCAAATGTTTGCCCCAAATCCACGCCTCCAGTCGCGTCTTTTAGTGTCGCGTATACGTAGCCATTACCTGATTAGTGGGTTGAACAACTTTGTCATCCCCACTTTATCCACTAATCTATTTTACAGTTTACTTAAGTGCCGTTTAGGCAGACCTGTGAGTTGCTGGCCAAGGTCAGTCTTTTTCCCACAAGTGGAAAGTGAAGTTGTTCAAGGGCATTTAAGATCAATAGTAATATTAGCTATGAAATGTATTGAGGAGTAACAAGAGGTCATTTTGTGATATTAATGGACCAAACTTTCGACACATTTTATAGCATTTTCACCAGTTGCGAAGATTTCATTGCCATTTGACCGACATGTTCTGCAGGCTTATAAATTTCACAACAGTTGTTTGAGAAAAATAAAATTTGAAGAAAAGTGATCTTGGAAAAATAGACGCCATGTATGAAACTCCTTGATGGCTCTACGGTAATAAAGCGACGAAAAACTGTCACGCGTGCATCACTTATTCTCCATCATTACATTTTCCTTTACATAGTTAAAAATTTGACGTAAATAATTTTGAAATTGATTTTGCTTCTTGTATGGTTTTTCACGTCCGCTAACGAAAAAATAAAATAGAAAATTCATAAAATCAATAGTTTTGTGATTCTTTAATACCTTTAATATGTTTTCACAAAATATGAACTGGCAGTTCCCCTGCGAAAAAATATTAACACCTCTCCACTCAAGTTTTACACCAAGCTAACACTTACAGCCCAGACATATGCGTGTTAAAGCTACAGACCAAGGAAAAATTAGGGCGATGGATTCCCATTACCCCTTTACTAGCCTGTTTTGATGGGAAGTTTACTCGAAAGAAAAGAATACAACTCTTGAAATTACCGTTCGTTGTCGACGGGTTTACCAGGGAAAATGCAATTTGACAATGGCCGCGGGTTTACTCCTTGTCGTCCATGTGTCGATTGAGATAAGACCAAAGACAAACAGGTATATTTAAATCGTCATACTTGCTCAAGTTATATAACTTGGATTGATTAACTAAATGTTTTGCTGGTAGATAATATTTTAGTTAGAAAATGGCCATGCCAGTAGGACCGATATCTGGATGGTCATTTGTTTGACCACATTGATTGCCAATAGCCTTTAAGCAAACCTGATTTCATGCGTCGTACCGTGGGATCAAGAAGCAGTACTCGTAAAGTACCCATAATACCCAAGCTCATGCATAAAGCTGCACGTGTAGATCCTTTCACGGAACGATCTGGACACATTTCTTATGCTAAGTTCACAGACCTTCATAAGCTGCAGTAAGCTTGGCTTTGGTGTTTTCGTATTGAACTATGTGCTGTAGGCACACCAGTAAATTTAGGTTTGTCATGCCAATATGTCAGAGAATGGATCCAATGCTTCTTATTAGCCATTCCGGAATAATGAGATTGGATTTTGTTATTGGCATTTTTGCAAATAATAGAGGCCATGTATGTGTTGATCTCTGCCCAAAATTGGTTTGTCTTCTGTTCTGACCAGCATTCCATTCATGTTTACAATAAGATGATCATAGTGCCTCAGCAGGAACGAAAGAAAATGAGTAGTTTCTCTGCAGAATTGCAACTTTAACCCTTTCTTCCTTGAATTGGCAAAAAAAAAAAAAAAAAAAGAGGAAAAACATACAAACAAACAAACAAAAAACAAAAAAACCCAAATGAATGAATGAAGGCAAAAAGTTGTCTACTTAAATATTTCTTTTCAAAATAATTTGTTGTTAAAAGAGAGAAGGATAGTTGTAGATGCAGTGTATCACAACAGTATACCCCAGGAAAGGCTGGTGACTCTATGAACGGCTATCAAGGGAACTATGTGCACAATCTGATTTTTTTTCAAGACTTCAACAGTTTGCTCATATTATATAAGTGCACTGGTGGTTGAGCGGTAAGACGTTCGCCTTTCACCTCTGCGACCCGGGTTCGATTCTCGTCCTGGGAAGCATGTGGAGAAAGTTCCTACCACTTTAACTGCGCACGGTGGTTTTGTCCGAGTTTTTCGGTTTCCTCCACCACAGACAAGCTAGGAGGTATATATACGCCAACATCTGTGCCATGGACGGTGACTCTAAAAGTGAATACTTGACTTCCTTCACAATCCATGTGAAACAAATGTGTCTATACTATACTTAGTTGTATCTTGATTTAATTTCATTCATTCTCCTTGGAAAGTAAAGTATTATCCTGCGCTAGTGTTCCTGCGGATTCCTCTACTGAAAATTTGTATGAACGCATACCTGTATCATAATGTTGCCGTACAGGGTGAAACTATTTTGAGGGGATTATCGGAAAACGAAACATAAGATCAAACGGTGAAATCCTATATAGCGTGCAGATGATCATCGGATGTAAAACACACTATTGCCTGCGTGTCACGATTGAACAGCTCTCGGGCAACTGTTGTGCTGGACAGGCAGATTTGAGTGGCGACTTCCTTATGCAGCAAGTATAAAGAAGCACTCGAGATCATAAACCTTGACACCTTCTTTCGCGTTACTAGTAATTGACTGATCACAGTATGCAAACTGGGAATTGTCAATTTGTTTATGAGAACCTCGTGGAAGAAATTATCACCCATGCTCTTATTGAATAGCAAAGCGACAAATATTGATATTTTTTGATTGATTGGTATTAATTGTTCACTTTTTATTCTTTTAAACGCCTTTTAATATTTGGCGTTTACGCCATGCTTGCATGTTCCGCAAAATAAACCGAGCACTGCGTCTTTCGCTCGAACGTCAAGTTTGATTGTTGTTGCAATAAAGAGAGGCCAGGGCAGTATTCTGCTCCATTTGAAAGGATGAACACTTGAGTTTGGGAGAAACAGGCGACACTTCATGGGTCAATAATTGCAACAGAAGCTAAAATGAGCCATATATGCTCCCGTAATAATAATAATAATAATAATAATAATAATAATAATAATAATAATAATAATAATAATAATAATAATAATAATAATAATAATAATAATAATAATAATAATAATAATAATAATAATGTTTGCCCAAGGTAACCCATGTCATACTAGCCTAATGGCTTAGATGCATCTCAAAGGTAGATCGTTCACGTCATTATAAGAAGAAGGCTGGAATATTTTGATCACAATGCTCTGAGGTTAGGTCACGTGTGACAATTAACTTACGAGCTTAAATGACAGGCCTTCCTGCAATTAACATATACATATTATACAACAAATTTAACCCTAATATTTTAGAATGTCTTACGGCTCTTGGTTATGATACATTTTAGAAGCACCACACTTAAATGCCTTTGCAATTCGTCTTTTTATTATCCAACAGTTATGAAAGTGCACGGGACTGAAACTGAAAACCAGTAAAATCAAATAGTATTGCATGATAAATATTTACTTTCGTGATACTTTTTACACACCACCCGGGGCTAACTCTTTGATGAAAATTCAAAGCGGTTGCCTTCTGGAAAGTTTTCGTTAAAGGACAGAAATTCAATTAATCGAGGATATTGCATTTTCCGTGCAAGCAGACTACAAGGAAACCTGTCTATTGCTGCCATGCTTCGGGCACGAACACATCCAAGTATTAGATTGTCGCAATGGGAAGGAAATTGCATCGTTTTCACGGTCATATAAGCAGCTTCCACCACTGCAGTTGTTATGAGGAGAAAACGTTTTTGAATGAGATATTGCTATTTTCCTGCTGTCCTTTCAAGACTTTTTGATAATTAGGATTCGCTCCTTATCGCTAAACTAATTTGCAAGAGAAAGGTCCTGTTGTCTATCTAACTTGGTAACGGTGGAATGGATGTTGTCTGACCCCCCCCCCCTTTCAGTCTTTTACGGATATTGACATAACATCATACTTTCCAGTGTCCATATGCAGGTGCACTCCTGTCGTCACAAAAATTGCCTCGTCTACATTGAATGGAAAACGTGCATGGTATCTGCTATAGCTTACAGCAACTCATTCTTTAAAGCCCCTCTTTCTACTTTGCAGAGAAAACATGAAACACAATACGGTACATCCATATTACTTGCAGTGCTGCTGGCCCCCGCTTTATCTAGCGGGAAAGTACCCACATGTACGTGCAGGTCCCTGTATCAGACATAGTTATGTTTGCTTTGAAAGAAAACTGGGAACTTTTTCAAGATTTGCTGATTAAAAAGTCATTATCATGTTCCCAAAATATACATTGCGCTTGATATAAGGAAGAGTCGTCATTTGTTTAGAGCACGTATTCTTTATTCCTGCAAACGTAACCCTTGTCTTTCCATTTGCACACCCATAGCATTATGGCTGATTCTTAGCGTATCCTAGCGACTAGGTCGAAGGTTAGCCGGGACTGATGTGCATGCCATATATTTAATTTAATTTTTCCATCGAGAGTACTTACCAGAGCAAAAAAAAAAAAAAAATAAAAATAAATAAATAAATAAAAAATAACCCAAATTGAAGCATACTAAACACGATGTGGAACCACAATGGCCACGTGTAATTGAATTTGTTATCGCACTTAACGTTTACCGTCATTTACATTTGTCATCAACTGTAATATGTGTAATAGGTGTTCCTTTTGATCATCTAAGCCGTTCAGATTGCGTATGCGTGAGCTGGAGGGTTAAAATAATAATAATGAAAAAGATTCTGGAAGTTTCATTGTTGCAATGTCAAAATACACTAACAGAACGTTCCGATGAAATCATGAGTAAACGTTCAAGACAACCGTTGAATGCATTCCTTTAAGCTAATGATCGGCACTTAAATCGCATTTTCCACCTGATTTGATATCTGCTGCAAAACTGCCGCCAAAAATTCACATTTGTATGCTACTCTTGAGCTTCTTTGGCGTGAATGTGGCGAATCATATGTTCCTGTAATTGAAAATGGGAATTTCTCGATTAGAGTGGAAAGCTTTAACCACCCTTTCTCAGTTTAGCAATGTTATGTTGTTGATTTGCAATATGGACAAAGTTGGATCGAGCAGGTTGCACAGACTAAACATTGTGGTTAGTATATGGATTGATAATGCCTGAGAAAAAGGAACATCGATAATGTAAGAAGTATAGTCGTTTATAATTTGATTTCTATATCAAGTTAATTAACCCTGATTGCCATTGGAATTTTGAGTATACGCAGTTCTTGGTCAATGCTACCCTTTTCATTGATAAAGCTGAGTTAGTAATCTGCAGTCCTTGCTTCTGAAACTACAAGAATACTTACTGTCAGATTATTTCTTCCTGATGACATGCGCTCTAAGTTCATATCAACCCTCACCTTTGTGACAGGAAATATACTGAATTATCAAAAGCATTAAGCCTGTAGATCCTGTTTTAGTTCATTGAATGAATGAATCAATGTATAAATCAATGAATCAGTCAATCATTTCTATTAATTACGCGTCAAAAATGCGTTTTAACTAAAAACACTTATCACTTTATATCTGTCACAAAGATTTATCTTGCTGCGACACAGATGTATACTGCTGTGCCAATACAGACGGTGTTTCCAAGAAGCACAGGTGACGATACTCGTCCTTTTGCTCACGCCCATACGCTAGATTGGATTGGTCTGCGAGTCCCCATAAAACTGAATTCATAGTCATGATTGGTAAACCCAAAAAAGGAGATGTTCAACATAAAGACAGTTGCAAATCACATGTCATAAAAAAAACTCTCACACGCGCACCTCCTCACTATCAATTGTTATCTGTCTTCTGCTTCTAGCAAACGTGTCTCCTGGAGGAAATTGTGAGAAGAATCGAAGATTTGTAAGTGAATAAGTCACGGATAATGCTGGCTTTTATCGATCTGCTACGCCTTCTGTAGTTTCGAATCACTAAGCCAAACCATTGCCGCTCTGAGTGGTTGCAGAATAGCTTCGCTTGTTTTGTTGGATATTTCTTGGCAAAGGAGTCACTGATGCAGGTATGTAGATTTATATTAAGTCATATGGGAACGAAGGAAAGTGTAATGACGTCTTTCCATGTACAGTCGTGTGCGTTGAAAAATACCTTGATACAAAGAGTGCTTACCCGTGACCTGAGAACACAAGGAGAATTTAGAGAATTATGAAAAACAAACGGGTCTTGACTGGCAGTTAAGTATATATATATATATATATATATATATATATATATATATATATATATATATATATATATATATATATATATATATATATATATGTATATGTATATGTATATATATATATATATATATATATATATATATATATATATATATATATATAGATCAAGTTTTAGCCAGTCAATATAGAGTACAATTTTTTTGTACCTTTAGGTGCTTTTACGCTTACAGCTATAGAATGCTATATAATTAAATTCTGTATTCTAAAATTTTTATTTTAACTCATTGACACTTAATATGTTGTGTAGAAAGACCTCTTGGTAAATGAAAAGCCAGCAACAGATCTTTTGTAACCGTTCAGTCATTTAATCTTAATTAGTTTTTAAATTATAATTAAATTGTTCATACTTTGGGTATAAACAAGAATGAAATAGCTCAAACACATTTCCAGATAAAAACATCTATTTTTTAAATCAAAATAGAGCATATTGTTGTCTACAAAACCGTATCTCGAATTTTCATAAATGGTTTATTTGAAAGTTTAAAGCTTTTAAAATTTTATTCATTTTTATAAAGTCAATAAAATTTCAATGATCTATAAAAATTACCCTCAACCCTTGAGAAAAAAATCTGAGATACAGTATTTTAGACACAGGTGCTAGCTTCAATTTGATATTACACACTAGCTTGTATGTTGTATGAACATGCTATATTTTATTTTATATACATTTTGTAAATCTTAATTAGAATAAAATTGAAATTATTGAAATGTTTTAATCTGAAACTTGGCAGTACTTTAGATTTAAACAAATATTTTCTTATATGCTTTTGATGGTCTTGCTTGAAAATGAATGAAATAATTACATATTTCTACTTGAAAGTCACAAAGAGTTCTAGCCACTTAATATTGAAGATCGAAACAATTTAAAAAAGGAATATTTCGTAATGCATGTAGTGAATGATTTAAACACTAATGGCACACACAGGGGTCAGTTTTTGTTACCAGAATGTTCCTGCTATTCTTTTATGTACTCGCTGGTTTTGCCTGTTCAAGGACTATCTTTGCTTCACCGAGAGTGGCAAACAAAACTAGACAAGCTTTGGTTCCTGCGATGTCAATATCCATTTAAACATCAGTATCGGCACAGAAATAAATGGTCGATCAGGAGACTTTTATTCCGCCGCTGCATTAGAAATAATGATATTTTGAGCAAATAAGACAAATAACAACTTTTCCTTTGGAAATGTTGAAGAACGTTTAAGTTCGATGGTATGTAAAACATAGAACTGTTTATTCACCTGTTATAACAATGTTGCATACAGTTTGCAATAAGCGTCCTTACGGATAAAAACGTGACGCTGTGTGGAACTCACATTAAAAATTAAGAAAGTAAATATACGGCAATGTGTTAACATGATTTATCATACCATTTCTCGCTTCAATCTCGATACAACTTCGAGCGCATCTTAAAGGTATGCCATACATTGGACTTTTAAAAGCACTGGATCCCGTGAAATTACTGTTTGCTGGACGAATTGCCTCGTCTTTGTGATATATCAGCAAAAAACAAGATTTTTTTTTAAAAGTATGAAGGAATGAACGGCTTGATAATGCTAAAACATGTCCGATAGAGTAACAATTGTTATCACGTACTAATTGAGCAAGAAAAAGTCAGAAAACATTCAATTCCGAGAAATGTGTATTTTTGCCCGTGGCAAAGCAGTTGAAAAAAAAAAAGGATTTTGTACACATTGCAAGAAAAAAAAGCAACCCAATGCCCATATATATGTACTTTGATGAAGGTTTGTCGTAAACTGTTACATTAATGTAGCTCGTCAATGTCATTACACTGAACAAAAGATCAAATTTGCCCGAGTAAGCTGAATTGGAATAAGGAGCTTTACTTGACTATTAATAGTTTGAAAAAGCATTTTGCGCATACGATTGGACCATTCCATGGATGTTCATCTATAGTCATCAAATTGGAAAATAAGAAAATAAAACTGCCACTTCTGCACTAGTGCATGGACACACTGAGTTATTAAATTGATCTTACCTGCACCCAATATATATATATATATATATATCATCTTACTTTTTCTACATAAATGTTACTTAAGTATTGTTATTACGGCATTTGGTTAAGAATTTCGTAGATTGAAAGGATGTAGCGTTATTTTTAATAAAACGATGCTGTGCTTTTTCACACACAAACATAAATGGGAGAGGCATTTGATTTGATCCCGATGGTTATTCACCAATAGCAAGGCGCAAATTGGGGAGAGGTTTAAGTAATTTCTGCCAACCACTGCACATCTGATATATACATGTATAGAGATGTAAAATACATCTGGAGTTTTTTGCTAATGCTGTAGAAATTTGTCGACTGGTTGTCTTACCGCATGGGTAGTGGGAAACGATGCAAATTGATTCCATATGTGAAAGATATTAAAAGCCATTTATAGTTCCAAGTTTGCCCCCGCACTACTCCAGTACCAGTTTTGTTAAACCAAGTAAATTGTATCGACCGAAACTGTAAATGCTTATCATATTGCTCAAGTATTTACAGTGTTTGTACCATGTAGGACTTTCCAACTTTTGTAGGATTTAGTAGGATTTTGCGTGAAAATGCTCAAATTTGTAGGATTTTTGCCTCTAATTCATAAAAACAAACAAAAATGTAATATTAATTTGAGCATTTTTACATACTGATAGAGTTTCTGTAGCTCTGACAACAGGGCGAAGAAAACTCACAAATGGTAATTTATCTTAACAAGGAATGATTCAATTAAATTTGTTACGTCATAAAAGCTTTAACATTGGCTAAAATACTCCAGTTTTGTGGGTGTTGGCATCAAAGATTCCACATTCACTATGCTGTGACACCTAACCCAGAAAAGTAGGATTTTTTGTCAATCATAGTGACAAACACTGTATTTATAAAATGTAACTTTTTTGGCTCAGAGAATAGCCTGCATACCTTTCAGTTCAAAACGCAAAACACCCAGCACGACAGCAATAGCTCAAAGTGAATGAATAGACTCTATAGTTAGGAAACTGCATTTGATAAAATTCACATTAAAAGACTCTGCTGCCTTGTCGATGAATAAGCCCTTTACAGAATCTGTCATATCGGGCAATGGTCAAGTTGATCATGCGAAGCTCCAATCGGGGGAAAAGATTATTTGTGTGTGGATACACTTCAGTCTCAATTAGAGAGCATCACGCAATCGCCACTGACAAAACTACAAATATAACAGCAGCCTTTTACACCTAGTTCAACGCTTTTTTAAATCCCAAATAGGCATCATTTCTGCATTTGTGTACTTCAACCGGGCTAAATTTTTGTCTCCTTGTATTGTCATGTTTATTTCTTTATCATCCGGTACACGTATTTCGCATTATTTATTTTCAGCACCTGTTCATTGCTCATTTCCATTTCGCGTTGTACATTATGTCAAATTGAAACCAAGTATTCACTGCACGATAAAGTCAAGTCAGTTCTTATTGAGACGATTGATATGGTCAATAAATGTGGTTGAGAATGGTCACATGCAGCCTCAAGTACGCCTCACATTCCTCTCATCCTGTTAATGCTTCGATTAGGCTGAATGACCCGAAGGTGAAAGACACTTTCGAAATTATTAGGATTGAGCGCCATGAAGATCAGTGACTTGTTCAAAAGGCTGTTGTTTGTCTTGCGACAAATTGGATATTTTGATTATTGAGAGAAGATTGTGCAGAGAGCTGACACAATTATCTTCCAGATAGATTTGTTATCTATATACAGGTGATCTTAGTTGGTCAGTTGTCCTCCATATTGGCATTAGATAATCAGTTTAAGCGTAGTCGTGTGTTTGCAATTTACACTAGTGACAGTCTCCAACGTTGGATTATCAACCTGATGAATTTAAATATATCATGCATATAACACTAGCTATACTACCACACCCGGGTTTCTGCGAAGACAGAGTCGGTATACTCGGTATGTTAATTGATGAACTGTACGTGTGGTGAAGAAATAAACAAATAATAAGATACGTTGCAGGTACGTTGCATCATAGCCACGTGCATTATGTACATTCTAAGTCCAGCACATCACAACATGATACATTTTCAGTCGAACACATTAGAGAAATTTGCATCGTTAGTTCAGTGCATCACAGCAGTTATGGACATCTTAAGTCCAGCACACCACAACCAGAGCATTGTCGGGTAAACAAGTGCCCGGGTAGTGGGTAAAAACGGGTGCTCTGGTAGGTCTTCGGTACCTGTTTGGAAAAAAAGTGAAACAAAAAGCGACGGGTAAGGGTGGGGGGATGAAGAAGCTATATAAGCTGAGTAGTTATTAAAGATTTAAATTATAAAATGCCGCCAATATGAATAATTTCCATTTGTACCAATCTGAAACATATGCGTTATATAGGCCATGTCCACAAACCTACAGGTAGGATTTGGGATCTCTACTTATATTTGTTTTGAAGATATTAAAAGTTTCAATTTTAAAATGCGCCGAATTCGCATAATTTCAGTTGCTACCAATCTGAAAACATATCCATTAAATAGCCCACCCTCGTAAACGTATAGCTAGCATTTAGAATCATTTGTCTACATGAATATATATTAGTTTTGAAGATATGAGAGATCCTAATTTTCAAATGTCCCTAATTTGCATAATTTCAATTGCTACAAATCTGAAAACATATAATTCTACTCAAACAAGATCAATTATTAGTTTGCATATATTTTGTTATCCTTACCGTTTCTTCTCCTCTTTTGTACAAAATGGATCTAAAATAGTGTTAAAATCACCACCCAGTACTACGTTTTCTCCCGGGTATACCGGTTGCTTTCCATAAAGAAACTCGAAGAAACTGCACTGGTCAACTTCAAAATCTTTTGTCGGAGTATATATATATTGGCTAGGATGAAACGTGTATCATCAGTCAATGTATCTAGAATCAAAAGTCGGCCTTCATTATCAACAATGACATCTTTCACCTGGTAGTCTACATTATTGGCCATTATTATTGCAACCCTTTTGCTACTGTGTGTTTCATGTGAAAAATTGAAGGGAGCACCCCGCTCATTTTTCCAGATAGTCTCCTTTCCTGGCACACTATGAGTTTCTTGCAAAAAAAATATATACTCTTATCAAGTTTCTTAATCCAGTGAAAGATTGATATCCTTTTGAACATATCTGCTAATCCTCTGACATTTAATGAAGATGACCTAAAATTAAAAGCCATATTCGTACTATCATCTTTCATAATTATTCCTATTTGAGTACCTTCCAGCTGAAAAGCAATATAATAAGATGCATTACATACCCCTATTTGTGAAACCATGTACGTGTAATTATGATAGCAAAACAGTAATGCGACTAAATCTATATAATACTAAAATATCGATGCTAGAACTCTTTTCCCAGGATAAATTAAAGTAGCTGAACATTGAAACGGACTTATTTGCGATTTTAAGCAAAGTGCAACTTTGCACTTTGGCGTGTAAACCAAAGTAATTGGTGTATAACCCTTGGGGCACGACACTGTGATGTAACTAGTACCATAGCTACAACTGCGCAGTTTGCATATGAACACAACACAATAAACAAACCCCAGCATTTCAAAACCAACCGAACAGTACCATAGCTACATATGTACAGTTTGCATATGAACACAACACAATAAACAAACCCCAGCATTTCAGAACCAACCGAACAAGTGTAAAAAAAAAGAAGAAGAAAGAAGAAGAAGAAGAAGAAAAAGAAGAAGAAAGAAGAAGAAGAAGAAGAAGAAGAAGAAGAAGAAGAAGAAGAAGAAGAAGAAGAAGAAGAAGAAGAAGAAGTAGTTTCACATTTTTAGATCTTTGAGATATTTGGCGAATGAGAATTCCTGCTCTTTTCATGTTTACTTGGCAGTCAAAGAATCCTCCTATTCCATGCAGATTTCTTCATTTTCAACCCCGTTCGTCATAGATGACAGAATAAGATTTTCAATAAAAACAGACCATAGTTTCATTAGTCTACAACTGCAAGGTAATTTATTTTATACGTGGCACAGGTATGAGGAAATTTAATTCTTCATTGTGACAAGACTCTACTTATGTACAGAAAGTTAAAGAAATACTTCTGATAAGTTGTGAAAAGTATGCTGATTATAGAGATAGGGGTCTGGCGTGAGACGTGGTTAGATGCAAGTTCCGTGGCATACCTATTAAATACTCGAAGTGTAAAGTTAAAGAGACTAGGGTAAAGGAAAAACAAATACAAGACGAGTTAAAAACTTTTAACTTAGATAGAAATGACTATGCAGAAGTGAGAATACAATAAATTAATTTAGAACTAATTCAAATGAATAATCATCAAACACGTGGTGTAATGATACGATCACATGCGTGATGGATGGAAGGGTGGGGAGGAACACAAAGTATTTTTCTTGGCTTGGCCAAAAAAAAATTATAAGAATATATGCATTATAAAATTACAAACAGCAGATGATGTGCTTGTCACACAGCCAAATCAAATTTTAGAACTACAGCACCAATTTTATTCATTATTATATACTTCACACGCTGAAACTGAGAATGAAACTTATTGCACACATTTCTTATTGAAAATATTCCAAAAGTTGATGATCAACAAAAACAGCAATGTGAGGGCATGGTCACTGAAATTGAATGGATTGAAGCAAAAAAAAAACAAACAAACAAAAACAAAAAACAAAAAACAAAAACAAAAAAACAGAAAGAAAAAGATGAAAAAAAAAAATGAAAAAGCCCTGGTTCAGCTTGGGTCACAGCTAAATTTTATAATTAATTTGAGTGATATTAAGGACTTTGTAATGGCCAGCATTAACTGTACTTTTGAAATGGGTATATTATCTGTTGATCAGCGTAGAGAGATCATCCCCATGATTCCAAAGAAGGATAAGTTAGGCCTGTTTCCTTATTAAGCACTGATTATAAAATTATTGCTCTCATATAAGAAAAATTCCTTCATACTTTAGTAGGCAGTGTCCAAACTGGTTAAATTTGAAGACAATAAATTGGCAAAAATATTCGATTAATATCTATCAGATGTTAAACAATATTGTAATCTTAAAAAATCTGCCTGGCTTGATATTATTGATTGACTTTGAGAATACGTTTGATACGGTGGAATTGGTATATCTCGAACGAGTGTTAAAATGCCTCAATTATGGTCCTAACTTTCGTAAATGGTTGTCTGTAATGTATGCTGACATCTCTAGTTGGATAGTTAATAATGGGTATGTGTCGCATTTCTTTTCATTAAGTCGTGGAGCCAGACATGGATGCTCCTTGCCCCTTTTTTGTTTGTTTTAGCTGTGGAAATTCTTGCTATTACCATCAGGTCTAAACATGACGTAAAAGGTGTTCATATTGGGGACACTGTAATATTAGTGAGTCAGTTAGCTGATGATATTACTTGCTTTTTGCCTGTTGTAGCCTTAGATCAAATTCTTTTCGTTCGGGTTTAAAATGTAACTTTAAAAAAATTGCAGCACCTATTGGAGAAGCAAAATATTCTCCTGGTTGGGATTTGCCTGTAAGATGGAGTATAGAATATTTTTCCACATTTGGTATTACTCTTTTAGTGACAATGAGCGGTCGATAGGCTCCCTCAAATTTATTTCAAAGTCACAGTACTTTCAGGATGTACCATAGGTATTGAAAGTTAGAAATTGTCATTTATTGGGAGAAATGTAGGTCTGAAAAGTTTAGCAGCATCCAGACTACTGTATTGTGTACCTTCTATTTTTATTGATAAAAAATACATTGATATTGTTCAGGGGTGTATACATGAATTCATGTGGAATGACACCCCACCTAAAGTCAAAAATGTGATTATGTATCAGAAAATACCTGACGGTGGACTCAAAATGCTTCTTTTTAAGTCCCATGTGAAGTCATTCCTCCTGAATTGGGTTAAGCGTATATTTTCAAAGGTTATGCAAATTGAAAACATGTACTTAGGGCATTCGGCCTCTCAATTGATATTAAAGATTAATTTTTGACCAGATGTCGCTTTCATGGTTCATTCCAGGTGCCTTTATTGTACAAAAATCTTCTGAATGTCTGGAAACAGTTTAGAACAACAAATGTATCAAATAATGGAACTGAAGTTCTTATTGAATTTTTATTGCATAATGACTTCATCTTGAGATACAGAAAAAAACTCTGTTTTTAAAACGTTGGTATAGAGCTGGAATTAAACGTATTGACGATATACTAAATACAAAATGGGGATTATTATCACTTTTGTGGGGAAAAAGACACTATTTGACACAGGTTTTGGGAATGTAATGATGTATAAAATTTTGGGGAATCCTTTCAAAGCTGGTGAAATTCTTGTAATCGGGATAGTCAGATAGACTTGACTGAATTTCACATATTTTTGGTCATATTGATGCTTTAAACACTTACATTCTACAGTCCAAATACTTTATTCATTGTTCACTGTTTAGAAAAGAAAAGATATCATTCGGATCATCCTTCATTAAATATTTTATGTACAAGTTGGAAGCTGTACAACACATCATGTATAGACAGAAAGAACAACATATTTTTGTTTCACGGTGGGACACTGTTCCACGTGATCCCTGCATGCTGTATTGAAAAGGCAATACAAATGCATAAAGACATGCTCAGTAGATAGCCCGTTCTCACAAACCTATGGCTAGCATCGAAAATCGTATCTGTATCTATAATAGTTTTGAAGATATCAAAAATTTTAATTTGAAAATGCCCCAAATTTGTAAAATTTTGAACATTTAAACCACACAATACAATTTGCACAGTGTCACTGCTAGCTCAATCATCGTGGCGTTTTTTGGCATCTTTGGGTATCGCGGTTCCCGAGAACAACGGCGGACAAAATCAAGGCGAAAGACACACATAAAGAATTCCAACAAAAACAAAATGTCTTTGTTGGCATACAGACATAAAAATTTGGACAAGTCAACAAATAATGCACCATTTGGCTAACCTTACGACGGATGGTATAAAATAAAGATTGGAGCTCATGTGTTGCAGTGTTATTCACAAGAGAATAACAAGGGCGTTGATAGGAATGGACGCTGCATTGACATCAATTTCGTGGCTAAAATACTTTAACTACTGAAGCACCTGCCCTGGAATATTTAAGACACAGACACAAGTCGTTTTACCATGAATCCTTTCTTGTCCAATAGGAATCATTCCAAATTCCTTTGCCGATTGTGACCACCAGGATTGCATTATGTTATATCACGGTGTTGTGCGAGACTTACATGAGGAAGGTGAACTCTAAAATTGTCAGCACATTATGCCCATTTGGACTTTATTCAATATAGTCTATTCTCTCTCTGAAGCCTTAAAATCAGTTTGATACTAGCATGGTACCACAGCAGGGAGGAAATCGAGTTACTGGAGTGGCAGGCCTTAATTATTGTGAAAAGATAACAATCTCAGATTAAACAAATTTGCACATGGGTGGTCCCAAAGAGCAGCCAGCGATTTGTGCAATAGCAGAGAGTGGTGGGATACAGAAAACTTCAGAATCAGTTCAGCATGTAAGACGGTATGCAAACGACTGGGTCATCACACAGCCATAGGTGGTGAACAAGAATACGACAGCGTGAGGATATATGTTTTTAAATAATGTACTTTCCATAGGTTTCATACATGTTGAACAACGGAATGCAGGTCAAGGTAGCTTGATCTCACTTGGCACCAAAGGCACGTCGCAACGATAAATTCAGTCATGCGTGCGGGATCGTAGCACTTAGATGGCTAGATTCAGTAACTGCATTACGGACGGTCCATACTGTTGCTGTGATGTCGCCTCTCCCTAAAATTAGCTGAAAATGTGACTATTTTCAGCATTTGCCCCAAATAGCACCTTATATTTTAAGATTTCTCTATTCTTTGTTATTAATACTGTGTTGATGCAGGACTTGTTTCGCTTCCCTAAAATGTATATCTTAAAGTTGGAATCTTTGTCGTTGAAGTGCCCGAAAATTTGATAAAGCTTCCAAAGCTTATTTGTATATGACAAACAATCTGAATGATATTTGGGAATTACGCATCGTTTTGTATAACCGTTAAGGTCCCAAAATTGCTCGGCCTATGGATTAAAGTAACACCTAGATATGACTGATCCATGCACGTGCGTTAAGGGGTCACCGCCTAAAACTAGTTATTTTTCAAAGTGGAAGTGTAGCTTAAAGAGAAAAAGAAAAAACTTTCTATCTAGTTAACCCTACAGGACATCGCTTCACAACAGTCCATATGTGTTGAAAAAGCCTATCTCCATATCCATTTATATTTCTAAGTGATGTAGTTTCCAGGTGAGTGACACAGTAACCAAATATTCACATCAATCTATTTTGGAAGCAATAATTGCTAAGGCAGTAAGACTGTAAAAGCCACATCAACGTCTTTTTTGTATCTATATGCAGATGATGTTTAGCACAGGGGACTACTGTTAAGATTTATTTTCATTTCACCTGAAATAAATCTTACTTCAGCAGGCAAAGCATGGTATAAATGTCAGTTGAATATTGTTGATAGATTGGAAGCTGTGGGGATATTTTGCCCTGGTGTGATGATGTCTCTGGGAACCAATCAAGTTCTGAAAAGGATTTAGTCTCTTTTAGAGCAGGACATGCTCACCAAATTGAATATGAATTTTCCAAAATTATCGTACAACCTGTAACAACATGATTCATGGCATATATTCAAACGCGACCTGACCTTAGGGGAAAACGAGTGTGGCATGACAACTGTCCGCTGTCCGCCACTAGTGCATGTTGGAAAGCTAGACTATGTGACTAATTGGGGTGCTCGATGAGATAAATTGTATGTGACACTACTTCCTGTCAAAGCAACTTATATGTAACACCACTTTTGTTGAATAACCAATAACTAATCATTGAGGTTTTTTTTTCGGGGGGGGGGGGGTACTTCAGGGAGCTACACTTGTAAGATGCTGGGTACTAAGCTCAAGTTACCAGTGGCTCCACCTGCAAGTGAAACACAATTTGATGACTCTTTCCCGTCCTGTCAATTTTATATTCCAAGTTTCACTATGTTCAGATCCTGTCTATATTTCAGACAGGATCAAAATGGACATGATGGTGGTATCATTGTATACATGCGCTCTGACATTCCATCTTGTAGAATAACAGTGAGTGAGTCCGACCATTTAGAAAATATCATCATTGAAGTCAACCTTAACAAGCTGTCCGGAATCTGATAGGTATGTATAGACCTCTGTCACTGTTAAATGATATTTTCCTGTTAGAAGCATCAAAAGTACTGGATAAGGCTTTTTCAAGATCTGATAACATGCTTTTAGTCGGTGACTTCAATTATGACATGGTGAATCCTAACAATGTGTTATGCAATTTTTGCGATGGTTTTGACCTAGTAAACCTAGTCAAGGAGCCCACATGTACACGAGGTACTTTGTTTGATGTGTTTTGACCAACCGGCCAAATATGTGTCAGAATACTGCAGCTCATAACTGTGGGCTTACAAACTGTCATTTATACCACTACAAATAAGGGCAGATACCTTGAAAGAAACCCACATATATCTCCCAGAGATCATACAAACATGTAAATTAAAAAAAAAATTCCTAGAGGAAGTAGAAAGTGATGTTTTTTTAAAATTCATACTGGACTTTCATTCACATAATCAGTGAGGCTATTGAGGAACATGCACCAATTAAATGTAAAGGAATCTGAAAAAAGGTAGCTTATGTTAATGCAGAGTTGAGAATAAAAATTCTTAGAAAACGGATTTTCAGAAATCTGAATGCAAGTCAGTACAACCACTATGTAAACTGGGAAAAGTTCCGAAAACAAAGGAACAAATGTACACATGTTCGTAGACTAGCCATTAAACGGTATTTCCATGATCGTTGCAATGGAGGACAATCACTTGGCAATTTCTGGTCAACTGTTAACCTTTTTTTCACTAATAAAGGGTATTTTGACCATAGAAATACTGCCACGTATAAAGTTGGTGTTTTTATATGTGACCAAGAGAAAATATGTGGCATCTTCAATAATTACAATACAAATCTTGCCAGTCATATTGGCAGAACCAGAACTAACAAAAACACAGATATGGCTATTTGTTTTCAAAATCCCGGTGTCGAAGCTATTTCTGAGAAATCAGGAGCAATTTCAGACAGTTTTGCCTTTCATTCTTTGGGTGAGGAGGAAACATCCAATGGATTAAAAGAGCTTAACCCCCCCCCCCAAATATCCTGGCTGCCCCTCTTAGCAAAATAATCTTTAAAGGTAAAATGATTTCTTCATTTCCCAATGACATGAAAATGGCTGAGATCACATCACTTAACAAAAGAACGACCAACTTACAAAAGAAAACCATCGGGCTGTACGCAACCCTCCAAGTTTTTCTAAAATATTTGAAGGTATCATGTCTGACCGGTTCAGTTGTTTTGCCCACAATATTTTGTCACCATACCTTTCTGCTTATAGAAAGGGTTACAGTTGCTATAGTTTGTTGCTGAAAATCACAGAAAACTGGAAAAGAGAATTGGACAGCAATAAAAATATAGGTGCAGTACTTGTGGACCTTTACCGAGCCTTTGAATACTTGAACATGACGCTACCCCCTGGTAAAATTAAAAGCATTTAGTCGGCAGCATGAGGCATTGAATTTGATGGCTAGCTACTTGGCTCAAAGGCAATAACTGGTAAAAGTTGGCGAATCCCGTAATAGCTGTCTTACAGTCATAAAGGGAGTCCCTTAGGAGTCCATCCACGGCCCACTCATTTTTAATATTTTTTATCAAAGATATGTATTTTCAAATCACTGGCTGTCAACTTTATACCTATGCAGATGATGATACGATCTCTGCAAGCCATGATGACCCTGAGATGCTGCAGTCTAATCAAGAACAAAACAGCCGCTGAATCTATCAAATAGTTCCATGACAATGATATGTTGGCTAACCTAGGGAAATTTCAGTTCATTGTACTTTGTCCCAAAAGACACGAATCCTCTAATGTAAATTTTGGCATTGAGAACAAAGTTATCAGTTGACAAAATCATTTCCAATTACTAGATATCCATATCGACAACAAATTAAAATTTGATATACATATTTCTGAGCTCCGACAGAGGTTGCTAGACACATAAATGTCGTAAGAAGACTGGGACATCTTTTAGATACGGAAGGTTGCTTGATTATGTTTTAATCGTTTCTGTTGTCAAATTTTAGTTACTGCCTTATGGTATGATACCTTTGTAGAGCCTATGAAACAAAGAAAGTGGAAATAGTTCAGGAGAGGGGCCTTCGCTATGTTTTTGGTGATAACAAAAATAATTACTCCCTTCTTTTAAAGAAGGCTGACATGAACACACTTTCCATGAGTAGATTGCATATCTTTTTTACTGATGTTTTTAAAGCCCTCAATGGACAAGGACGTATTTATATGCCAGATATATTTCAAAAACAGGCATCAAACAAGACCATGCGCAAAATTAGATACATCAGACAGTTAAATTTCAATAATATTACATTTGGGGAAAAACCTATCAGATATCTTGGTGTTAAATTTTGGAACAGATTGCCTGATAACATCAAAGGTTGCCAACTGGTATGACGTTCAATCGATTGGTATCAGTGTGGAACTTTGATGATAGATGTAATTGTGTGGTCTGTGGTAGTTAACCTTTTTAATGGACTGACGAGGGTGCCCTTATTGGGATATCTGCTTTCAGTCTTTTGGCAATTGAGACCTTACAATAAACATACAACACTTCTTTTGTTTGCTATGTTTTAATTCTGTCATATGCTGGATCGTATTTTACCCTGTAATTCTAGTGCTTTTATGAATCGCTATCTAAGACTAGGTGATACCTTATATCTGATACTTATATTTTTTGGTCTTAGAAAATGTTATATATTATTTATTGTTTATGTCTGTAGTAATTTTAAGATAGAATGATAAGTTTTGTATGATGGACTATTCTTATATTCTTTTCAATGTGTTACCTTGGTCGATTGTAATAGCCCTAGGAGAGTGTTGTTCGTAATTATGATGTGCCGACAATAAGTAAAGTTTGTATTGTATTGCAACACACACCCTGTATTGATTAGCAGGCTTCCTCCAGTAGTGTTTATTGAGATCCGTTTATGAACAAACTGAAGCTGGCCGTGGAGTTGGCGAACCCACCTTAACACTTGTTTGCTTTTAGAGCAGTTTCTAAATAAAGCCACTCTGCCTGTGGAGCTGCCAGGCCCAATTTATCATTTCTTGTTTTTGGATTTAATATTTTACAATTTACTTGGCGGTTCAAAGCTTTAATGGCAGATAGATAACATATCAGGGTGCCCAGTGGCATACATTTTTTGTAAACTCAAAAAAGGCAACCTGGGTTTTCCATTCCCTTCCTTATTCACCATTCGCCAATATTGATTTTGTTTCAGTAAACTCCACGCAAAGAGTCATGTACACGTTGATTTTTATACCTGAAAGTTGTAAATTTAAAACTTCAAAAAGAAAACGATTAGCACTTAAAAACATATATGCATATATATATATATATATATATATATATATATATATGTGTGTGTGTGTGTGTGTGTGTGTGTGTGTGTTTGTGTGCGAAAAATGTTACCTAGGAGAGAGCAATACTAAAGAACATCAGTGCACAATCCATCCGCGTCAATTAGAATGCCAGAACTTGACTTAAATACAAAACTGCTGCTCAAATATTACCGTTATCGTCCATATTCACCAGCATATTCCTCTCTGCTGACAATGAGCATAGGAAGGATGAGTACCTTGACCATATTTGGAAAAAAAGGAAGGTTTGAAATTTTTATTTTCCGGTGAATATATTCATCAATGCCCTTGCAAGCGTACAGAATAGCACGTACACTTTCAAATATTGTACACGTCTTGGGTAAATGTCTGCTCGAAAATAGGAACTTCTCGAAGCGGTAAACATGTTAAAGCACCAGTCAACATATTCATTAGGCTTCTGTGTGTCATAGATGAGGGAATAAATCTAGGAAGGTGGACACAATATAAGCTGATGAATTCGCGTAATCACTTTGCACCACTTTTATCTGGTTTCAAACAACGCCATTATTACCACTACTACTACAATTGCTGCTCTACCACATTTGTCTTCCTTACAGCTTTTATTATTACACATGTTATTATCATTATTTTTGCATTGTTATCATTACTAATTATTGTTATCATTATCTTTATCATCGATCTTTACTTTTATGTGTGGGGTGGTACGTCCTACGACAGGAACTAACACATATGGCCATACCTTGATTCTTTCTTGTTATCTTTAAGTTCTGCGCCCATATTTCTCATACCTTCATTGTGTGGCCAGCCGTGTAAGCCATATTTTGGGGTCATTGCTAGGTAAAACCACATCTTCCCCTTTGGCATGGTGATGTGCTAGAATAAAATGCAACTACTGTTCAACACTGTGCCACATACAGGTGAAAGGGAATTATTAGCAAAGGATTATGTTGAATGTATGAAGTCCACAGTAGTAGCTTGTCTGTCCAAATGGACACAAAAAAGACAATTATATTTGTCCTAGAGGGCAGCGCACATTCCATATATTGATTATCCAAAATATGTCACTAGACATAGGACTCCTAAAAATTTGTCCGCAAGAAAAAAAAACAAGAAAAAAAAAAAAAACAAACAAAAAAAAAACAAAACAAAAAAAAAAAAAACGATGCAACCAGTGTTCGTAACGAGAAAGCGCGATGGAATAATTTTGTTCTCGCTCGCACCCTCCCAGTTCTCGTCCCCACTGCCGATGTGGCTTCCATGGTCTCTTGTGTTCCCACAAGAGCATCATACAGGTAACTAAGTCTATTTAAATCTGTTTTTGTTTTTCTGTTTTCAATGTTGATACTATTTTTGGGGGGAGGGAGGGGGGCTTCTTGTTCAGCTTGTAGGTCTCCCTGTGCAGGGAACATATATAGATCCGACTCTTACACAAAGAACCACGTCTGACCTTATCTTCATTCTTTCCCTTCGATAAAACTTAGACTCGATATTTTTAGCTCCATTTTTCACACGCTGAAGCACGAACATTGTCCTGATTCGTCGTCACTTCAACATAAAAGGTCCTTTTTGATTCGTACACATCGACCATACATCTCGACAACCCTAGCTTGGAAGCTCTTTATGTGTGATCCATAGTTTATGTCATGACCCACAAGTGTAAAAAATAATGTTTTTGATCTTCCCGAAAATGCATAGTTTGAGGAAAAAAGAAAGTGACAAGAACTGTGTGTTCAATGCTCGCCAAGCTAACTTATGTTTATAAACGTACAGCCAGCCTAGGATGAAAATATCTTTTTGTTCTTAAACTTTCAACTTAACGTCCATGATCTGAAATACAAAACGTAAACAGAAAATATTCTTCAGCTCTGCGCATTGTAAAATGCTGTTCCATTTATCTTCGGTGAAAAAATAACCCAAGATCAGTCAAACTAATAATATGATGTCTTTTTTTGGTGATCAAATCCGACGCGAGACGTGACTTGAACAAGACGAAGCGCGTCTGGTATGATCAAGCCTATACCCACTCCGTATGCCCGCCTAGGACTACCCGGCACGAAACATTAATAACTGTTCACATTTTAGAAGGTTGTAAATCAATGTGACAAAAGAGTGAAATATGGATGGTATTGCCCTTGGGTGAGGACTGAGTTGTTTCCTTCTTTGACTGACAAGGAAGACTTATTTTCGTTGCGTGCTCTACTGATTGAGGTGGAATTAATATTTAACAAATACGAAAATTAGACAAAGGAAACGTCATCAGATTATGGAACTGAGTACTCGCGTGTCAAATGTCAGATCTGACTGAGTTGAAAATCAGCAGCAATTTCGGCAAGAAAGGCTGTGGATTAAAGGCGTCTTAAGTTCATCGGTTCTATATCATACTGTATCCGATTTAGGCTGCGATGATTTGAGACCGAGCTGACTTGAAGACTAGTTGACGTGAGGAACAGGTGACTTGAGAACAAGTTGATGTGCATTTATCGAATACATATGTACTGAGTGCATACTCCAGGCTTTGTCAGTCACACTTAGGGCATGGAAATCTGATTGCATTTGTCTTTTTAAAAAATGAAACCAGCTACTTATTTGCAGAGGCCAGCCGGTCAGAGAACAGTGTATCAAACAGGCACGGAATGGAGCACTGTGAAAGTAGACACTTTCCACCATGTACTCGCCGGGGAGAGCGAAAATAATATTTGGTACCTTCAAATGTGGTGGATATTTATGGCTCCTTATTCTTGTACACATCAGAGTTATCGCAAGGTGTTGTCCATTTTGTTTTATTTGAAACAAGATAATAACTCGAGTAGCTTGGAGATGCAGATAAAAACTGCATCATGGCAAGGAAATTGGGTCTTTTTTTCTTAAAATGGCCTCATGTTTGACAACATTTGGAGTCTCAAAGTTGGGATAGAGAGAGAGTGGACAAGTATGCCTCTGTCGCTTTTATCTCTCTCTTCCTTTTTTTTTTTTTGTTTCTTTTTGTTTTCCTTTCTCTGCATAATAATATACATTTCGTATGGTTGGCTAAAAAAACTCTATCGACAGGAGAAGTCTGTTAGCCACTTTATTATGCTGGCAAAAGCCACACGGTACCGCTATCACAGACGCTCATTCATGGCGCATGCAGCCAGGAAACGCCCAAGCACAAAGCTTGCCGACACCAGAACAATTGTGGTAGTGACCCGATCGAAACGGCTAAAATGACAATAACATGTTACTTCGCTTTGGCATTGAGTTATTCAAAGCGGCAGGCCAAATTGGCAATTTTCATGTTGCTACAACACAAGCTATCACACACGTCTGATTGCAGATACATAAAAATCTAATAAGATATTTGATGTAAAGAATCAGTAACCCCGTCTGCCTTTTATTCAGGATATTGCCCTCTCAATCAATATTTTGTAACCATTCAATAGATATAAGTTCACAATCACACCTTAACGTGCATAGTGGCGTGCTACCAGTCCGACGTTAACGAAGGACCAATCGCAGCTGCTAATACTCGCTTTGTCAAGAAAAGATCAAATCCAATGGCGACCACTTTGGTTTAGAGCGTCTGTCAGCGTTGCCATCGAATGAGAATTTATGTCACTCTAGTTAGTACAGTAAGATTCTGATCTTGGAAACACATGAAGTGTAGAACTAGTAAGACCATGTGAGAAACTTAAAATATATTTCTTTGATTTAGAATATCTTTATTATTACTGTTTTTTTTCTGACCCACAGAAAATAGTCGGTTGGAGAAACGTTACAACATGAGCTTCTTTTCCGGCAAGAATTTTTTCAAACCTGTTTAATTATTTTTTCTTGCTTTTCAATTTGTTTTTCCGGCTGTTTACAGGTGGTGAGCAGCTCCTTTCGTCGCATAAGCGTTCATTAATATTCACGAGGTACTCACGTACCCTCATGACACGCTTACGCACAATGTAGTGTGCTTCCCCGTTTATAAATAGTTTTGCTCATAAGAACCTCAATATCACAAGTAAATATGTCAACTTTCATGTCTCATTATTCAAAACCCTTTTTCGTTCTTCCCGCTTAAGACGTGATAGCTTCAGTGTTTTTAATCCAGGGCACCTTGAAATGACACGTACGCTATGTTAACTGAAAGGTTGAAACGATGATTAGAATACAACCTTATTTCACAATATAAATTATTCGTACATGAAAGTGATGTGTGCATTTTCAGCATATCATATCAAAAATAAATACAAACATAGATTTTTTTTTTCGACCACGGAATGGTCTGGTCTCGAACCAACAACCTTCGGCACCAACCACCAAGCTGAAAATGGTGAACGCGCATATCCACAACGCGGAAATCATGCTATTTTGGACGTTCCAAATCGTGAATATAGCAATACCAAAGTAAGTAGGCCTGTCACGCGGTAAATACGCACACTCAGCAATAACATATGCACATGTTAATCAAGCACAGTAACAGGTCTTGAAAAATGACACCTAGCAAACAAAATTTATAGAACACTTGTTTTAAGTTACAAAGTGTAGCCCAAAATGCCCCACTTACGATTTGTCAGAGATTCCATATAGGTCAAGTCACAATACAGTCGAGATGCTGACCTGGCTTTGATGAGATGCGAGATTAGGGGTCAAATGAACCGCCTCGTTCTCAGTTGCATAGCTGGACAGTGCTTATGTAAACAAAGAGGCATGGGTGCATCGTAGTCCCTGCTATTTGGGAGTGTTGCGGTGCAATCATCTCAAAATGCATGTATATTTTCCCGAGCATATCATGTTTAGGTATTTCCCCACAGTTACAACTTTGAATAACAGCTCCTGATGTGCTTGCAACTGAATTAAGGGATAAATAGTGACGAATTGGGGCACAACTTTTTTTCCTATCACCTGCCTAATCCTGATTTCATGCATTTTGTATTGATTCAAATTGTATTGTATTCTGTTCCATCGTTCTGTGTATAATGCTGCAACACTGGATGAAATCTTTGCTCAGCACCAGTAAAAGTGAATGCTTTGCTCTTGTTACCATGGAAACGGTGGCCATTTTGAATGAACAGCCAATCACAGAGCCCTTGCGGTCATGGCACCATGCAAAATGACCAGCCCTGTGTTTATTCGTCTTTCAACTTCGGATCACATGAAAGGGTTGTGATAAGTGATTCATCACTATTATATAGCAGTCGGTGTCTTCATTGGGTCCAGATTAATGGTCAGTTTACCGGCTTCCTCTCACCCAACACCCCACTGAAGATCCAAGAGATGCCTGTTTGGGACACCTAATGACCAGATGCTGCTGTGGCATTTTATTTTAAAAGGGACCCAGGACTCTTTCATGCACTAACTTTATCAACAAGTGCTTAACAAGGGTTAAGGACAACTGACGAAATAAAACCTTTTCTTTAACCACATATTTTTGCCACGTTTCATACTTATTGATCTGTTAAGTTGTGGAAAAAAAAAAACATTTTGAGCATTCTATGGCAAATTGTACATACTATGTATGAATAAAAAGGGCCCTTACCCCATAATATGGAATTTTGGTTGAAATTCAAAGTCGGGTCACAAGATTATTTCCTTCTAAGGTGGACCTACAACATATTGCGTGTAACAGGAAAGTATTCTTGGAGTAGACGGCAAAATATTCTGTCATCATCTTGCTTGTACAAAATTTCATCAAAATATATGTACATGACTTCTGGATATTTGGGCCAGCAATAGCTGACAGGTAATAATGAAATGGACATATTGGATTAACATGGCCCTATTATTTAACCGGAATAATACCTTAATGTGGGTTTATATTCAGGAACAAATGATATATAAGGTTAGAAATCATAACGCATTCTTTGTACCAATATTTTTTTTTCTCATTTTGTGTGATACCAGTTTATAAAATGGCCGCCATATTGAATTTGTCTAGCTTGGTGACGTCATCGCCTAAGGATTAGCTTGCAAAAGAGGCTTGCTGGTAGCAAATCAATCTCCTTCATGTGTTAGCATTTCGACCGATATAGACAACACAGGAATTGGAATTGTCACAGCGCATAGGTCAGCATGGATTGCAAACATAATCGTAAAAGGTGCACAGAGACATGTTAATAGCACGAATTTAATTGATGATAGTAAAATATCAGAACTAATTTCCCGGACTAAGCCAGCCTGAAAGCTCATTTTTACAAAAGCTAGACATGGTGGTGTAAATGAAGTGTGACACTTTGTAGACTTAAGTTCCTCTTGACAGTCAAGTAATTTAATTCGGAGGATCCGACGCATTTCTCGCGCAAGCTTTCCAACCTGGTTCGAAGCTCTCGTTCGTCTCAATTATAAATTTTAGCATAATTTGATTTTCCATACAGCAACACAATATTTTTTTTTATATTCATTTATTTATTATTATTATTTTTGTTTGAGAGGGAGGCATATTTTGGAAAGAGTATTGGGCAAGTTGCTACCGGATAGTGTGGCACAATTGTATTCTAAAGTAGTTCAGGGGTGGTTTACGATTACGACAATGATTGATGTAAATCAATTTTATTTTCTAACGTGCCAGTTTATGACCAATAAACCTGCATAATTTCCACCATTTTGTGACAATTGAGTACAATTCTGATCTATCCAAGGCTTTCGACTTGACTTTTGCTTTCAGTAGATGAAACTATTCAGGAAGCATTCATGATATATGCTATACTTTCGGACAACAGAGACCACTGCATAAGTGTTAGAGATACACACGTACTGATTATATAAAAGAGTGATCCAAGAAAAATATTTTTGTCATCTCCGCTTTAGACAAAACTTTTAATCTCTCATTCTCACTTTCATATGTGAAGCTTGATTTGTATTTCGATACTTCGCAAATGGCAACCATATTGTTCAAATTGTGCTTATAACAACACCCCCCCCCCCCCCCCCGGCCATCTCAGGCTGAGGGAATATTTCACTTCTAAACCCTCATTTTGGCAGTCGGCTTGGATTTTCGCTCAAACTTCAACGCTGGAGTGAGCAATTGTGTCATTAGCCCCCTATCAATAATCCCTGTTGAGATATAAGTGACAACACCCATACCGCAATGGACCCCTCTGCCCGGCTCACCTTAGTTTCTTAATTCTTCATCGTATGTAAAAATGTAAAAATATCATACGGAATCTACTTCGTCGGAAAAAAATGCGGCTAATTCGTCTTTTAATCATCCAAATCGGTAGAGAAAAAGAAGACTTATGGCAATTTTGTTCGCTGTTTGCATGCTTACAATCGGATAAAAATAGCAGGCACCGGGAATTCCCAATGCCATTCATTGTCTAAGAGCGTAGTTAAATTTATATATATATATATATATATATATATATATATATATATATATATATGTATATGTATGTATATATATATATATATATATATATATATATATATATATATATATATATATATATATATATATATATATATATATATATATATATATATATATATATATATATATATATATATGTATATATATATTAGAGCCTGACCGAGCATGCATTTTGAAACCGATCCGGGTGCACGGGACTCGGTACACATTACCGATCCCGAACCGGGTACCGTTCGGGTTCGGTGTATGCAATTCAAACATGAAAACGTTCGGCGGGAGTTTATAGCTGTTACCCTTTTGCACTGGGTATTACTATTGTTAATGTAATTGAGGCGATTAATGCAACCCATGTGTCACATTTAATTGTAAAGTATCGTTTGTTGCATTGCTTAAAGTATATACAAGTACAAAAAGTAACCTCAGTGACCTTTTTATTTAACTTTTTTGCCAACATTGACATTGAAAACCGAAACCCTAATTTTTAGCGATTGTAAAAGCCGAACACGGGCCGGGCTTCAGTCCTGAAACCCAGTAAGCTCGGGTTCGGTTGTCCGGGTTCGGTCAGGCTCTAATATATATATATATATATATATATATATATATATATATATATATATATATATATATATATATATATATATATACATATATATATACATATATATATATATATATACATATATATACATATATATATATATATATATATATATATATATATATATATATATATATATATATATATATATACATATATATATATGTGTGTGTGTGTGAGTGTGTGTGTGTGTGTGTGTGTTGAAGATGTTGTTTGGTCATAGTTCGGGAAGGACAACAACATATTAAGGTTCATTTCACTCTCGACGGCAGTTAATCAATTATAAATTATGTTTTCAGTGCATTTGGTGTACACTAAAATCATTGTGTGTGTCAGTCAAAATACTTCGGACCTTATTTGGAGCTATTTTTTGCCCACGGTGGAACTCTTTCTGGTAAAGTTCACAGTCTATCGTATCTATTTTTTTATTTATTTATTTAATTTTTTTTTGAGGGGGGGGGCATTCCATGTATTTCACTTATTTTAAATTTTACTATCATGGACATAGTTCCGCTTAAACGTATGTCAAGGTGCTATTTATTTTTGCACTTTTTTGCCCTCAGCGAGAAAAATCAAAGCTGAAAATAGTAAGAAAATACAGTGAATTTACAGTATCATGTTGACTGACTCTTTGCTTCCACAACAGGAAATTCAAAGTGAAATGTGCACATTCTAGATAAACCAGCCACAATCCTCATTTGCAATGCACATTAACTTATGGATTAGGAAGATAACTTTTTGGCAATTTTATATCAAATGTTACAAATGGATTTATTTTCACGTGTATAAATTTTCACTCTGTTAACATTTGAGGCATCTGACTCATGTTTTAACTTCCGTAGTTTGGACATAGTTCCTATTAAGAAATAACCTCTAATCACTTTTTAATATTTTTGGATAGTTTAATACTTCAACTACATGCTCCCTAAAACTCAGATGTGTCAAATTTGTATGAAAAATTCAGCTCAAATTTTGTTTACACTGAAGAGTTCCACCAATAAAGACCACATGTTTTGGGGTTTTTTTTTTTGCATGAGCATGATAATGAACGATGCTATTGTTTGCACAGTCATTAGTCCACGACCCTTGGAACCAGGTAAACTAGTGACAAGGGTCACTCATAGGGATCAAGAAACCATAAGCCATAAAGAGAAGAATGGGCCAGTTCAGACTAATCACTACGATTGTTCTGACTACTTTGACATTCCCTATTAATGTGAAAACAAATTAGCACACTTACTGGACCCTAAATATGGAAAGCGCCATATGAATCCTCACCCAAACAAACCAAGTGTGGTTATGTTTGACGTTCACAAGTTCAAAAAAACTAAATTTTTAAGCCAATAAATAACCCTTTTTTTAAGGACAATTTCTCAGAATTTAATTTTGTGAAAAAAAAATCTTAACGAAAAATGTAAAAACCCTACCAAGTCAGAAAGAATGCTTTAAAATCTCAAAAAATATGGATACAAATATACAAATCTATGGCTGTTTAGTAATCGGAAAACATATAGGTTTACTGTACTTGTGGTAAAAAATAGAAATGAGTAAAATTTAATCCAAAGTTGCCAGGCTCACTGGGCATTAGCTACACACCTTTAACCTGAATTATGTTAAAATATTGATTCCTAGTGCCGTTGTTTGTACGGTTTGTGTCATCGAAGAAGTAAGTGAAAATGAAGATGCGGGAAATTTAACTGCATTTCCACTAGAAAGTAACTTCACACCTTCTATATTCAGAAAGCACGTATGTCATCCAAGTGATCACGTCTTGTGCTTATACTTGAACAGCGTATGGGTACATGCTGCATCTATAAAGAATAATTCATATCAGAACATGTATAAGGAACTCAACATCTATTTATGTTTGTGGTAAAACAAAACTATTCAGTTTTTGGCAAAACAAGACAATCCATCTAAACTGTTTTGACTAGTACAATATTTCCTATGCACTGTTTGTTCCGTATTGCTCGGCTACAATACTGTACATATGCAGGTTATTCAAGTGTAATGGATACCAAAAAGTACAATACAATCGAATGTTTATTTAATACTACACATAAGACGAAGATGTCAATTATTTGGAAGGGTTCCATGAAGCGTTTGTACTGCAAGGAAACGTTTGTGAATGAATGTTGCTTTTATTAACAGGACTTTATCAATTTTCCTGTGCGATAAGCACAACTGATTTACTGATGTGTTATTGTCCAATTCTGCAATTCCAATATGAAATATGCTGCCAGTGATTGAAAATCGTAATTCCCGTTCAGAACTAATCTGATTTGATTAAACTCTGTTTATTCATGGTTGACCAAAACAGCACAAATAATGTAGGTTCCTCAGGACATAAAAATATATGTTGGAGATAACTGTTTCAAGGCAGAAGAGCTCCATAGCCCTAGCAGATGAAAACTCGGGTAGAAAATGGAGGTCCAGATCAAACTTTAATCTCTTCCAAGATATTTAGATTATACGTGTTATGCTGATAAGAACCGTAGGGTGCCAACTGCGCTCATAGAATAGACAAAAATTGTTATCTGGTACTCCGGCGAATAATTAAATGCTTGTCTATGTGACTGACAACAATGATAAAAGGGACTACATGCAGCGCAGCAGCTAGTTGTTCCAAGTTATAAAATACCGTTTCCAGTATGTAAAACAATATCGTAGCATACATGCCACAGCAGAAAGTATGAAATACAAAATAAACCAAAGATTATGGGGACAACAGAATCGAGGATAATAAAGAAACTATTCTGGTAATAGATTTGTACTTTTACACCTTATCTGAATGCAACAGAAAGTACTGAAATAGTGTTACACAAAATTTGGGACGATGTACACCGTGGTGGCAACATCCACGAAAGTAAGAAATGAAATCTTCTGGTTTCAACGATTAATTTGTTGCAGCCTCAAAAATCACGACATTAACATCATCAGTCGTGTTACCATAAAGATAGTACTGAACCAGGATATCCCCAGCTGAATACGTAATCAATGTGGGATTTACAGCGGACGTGAACACTCGACTCGCAGTTTTAAAAGTCATTCCTCTGTCTTACATAACCAAGACAGTTTAGATAATGAAATAGTATATATTTTTGTACGGATGGACAACCCAGGCGAAACTGCGTGTGATATATATATTACAAAATTGGTTGTCATAAGCAAAGTGATTTGGTGAAAAGTCAACAGCCAGAAAGGTATTTTGACAAACTTGCTTTGAATTGACTCAAGGATGGTGTCTCAAGAATATCAAGTGGTACATGAAAATGGTTCTACAGATATATAGGTGACAGGAAAAAAGAGTTTTCGAAACGCACATATATACCTCTTATTGGCCTTTAATTAAATCGATTGCGTGTCATAGTGTTCATGAAATTATGGAAAATTTGGTCAGATATATAGAAAGGGACGAGCTAGTGGACCATTTTATAAAACAAAGCAAATATGAAGTATTTCCTTTTGGCAGCGAAGGTCTGTCAGAGTCTGATAACCCAGTTCTCTTATCAAAGGTATACGTGGAGTATGCCTCAGCACCCCAGGGTAGATCCGTGCATCTTTGTGTCGAATAGATTCCAAAGAGTTCACTAGACCAGCAGGAAAATTGGCGATGATGAAACATCCATATTATATTATTAGTCGAACCACAGTTGCACATAATAGAATAAGAGCCTTCCCAGGCAATCCATATTTCAGTCTACAGGATAGTGCAAGGCGGTTGCTTGCTTTCTTCATTATGGGAGTGATTTGAACATCCCATTTTAGTTAAACAGAGAGAGTTATGCCCAAGTGGGCATAAGTGTTTGATTGAGGTAAAGGGTGACATCAAATTGTGAAGAAGAGTAATCTGTTTTGTTACGTTCAAATGAAACTAACAAGGCAATGGATTTTAAGGCATTCAGTGTAACTTTCCAGAGTTTACTCCAGGTCGCATTCAACGTGATCATTATTGATCCCAATTGCTGAGGCATGTGGATCATATACAATTTCCAAAATACTACTGTCATTAGCAAAAGAGTTTAATGTCACACAAGCTATAATCAACTATGTCATGAAAGAAATGTACGCTAAAAATAATAAAGGGCCAATGATTAATCTTTGGGTAATTTCAGTCTAAATCGGGAGTTCCTCTGAGGTTGTGGCCACCTACGTTCACCAGCTAAAACCATTGGGGGAGTAACAAACCTATAAAAGATTCTTCAATGCCATGTTGTTTCAATTTAAAATGGGATCTTTGGTCACAGACTTTAGGGGTAACGGACATTCCGTGCTTTTCTTATTTCTAAGTTTGAGGCCAGTGTGAATATCTTGATAAGTATTTGTAGGTTGACTTATACTGGGATCATGGATCATGTACTTAAAGCCAGATTTTAGGGGGTAAATAGTTCATGATGCATGGGCTCGTACAAGAAATTACAGATAAGATGTTCAAATGGTTTTGCAACATTATGCAATAAGGAAATAGGATGATAATTGACTTTGGTTTGGGTTTTATTCTTTTTGACGAATGGAAACAAAATCATATTTTTTTCCAAAGATCAGAGAACCAGGATGGGGAAGAATTATTGAATGATTTAGTTGATGAAGTAGTAATGCCCACTGCAATGTTTAATTAGGCTATTGCCAATGCCATCAGGGTCTTTGCTGAGCTAACCGTTACTGAAGTACTTTCAAAACGTTATTCTTATTAAGGTACGACACGGTCAAAAGTTCAAAAAGAAAACTCAGGTAAAGTTAAAGGTTCATTCGAATATAAGCATTTTGTACTGGATTGCAAAATATTTTGTATCGCTCAAAATAACTTGCCCGTTGCTGAGATAGGAGAAAAAGTTTGGTGCATTTTGGTGAGAAGAGGCATTCACTAAGATTCCACCATCTCTTCACCTCGTTTATATCTCACTGATCTGGTTCTGCACAGATTTTGGCAAGTAAGTTCTAATAGGCAAGAGAAAGAACAAAAGGTTCAAGAACTGCGTAAAAAAGGGCACTGCAGTCAGTGTTGGGCTAGGGCTTTGTATTCCCATTGCTTTACATTGTAAGTTGCAATTTTATAACTTGAAAATTAACGCACATAGAAACACAAAATTCGAGACTACGAGGTTGAGAAAAAGTAGGCCAGGTTCATACTCAGGATCAATTTCGAATCGAATAACCTGTTCATGCCTAGCGACAAAGCCCATTATCTCCAACCTTTCTTAGCTACTTAATGATAGCATAGAAATCTGTACAGACCATATAGTGACTCGAAGAGGCATGTCCAAACTTGGACCAATCTGTTGACCGCATTCTAAAATCCACCGACTAATGAAGCTCCCGTAATGTGCATTCAAATATAGATTTCCGCAGCCTTTGCAGCACCTGTCATTCAAATCACCAGCAACAAAATAACTTTGATCAAGATCTAAAGCTGTATCTGTAGACGTTTCAAGGCCATCGGTAAAGAGGTTCTTATCAGGAACTAATTGGCCAACTGGACGCTAGTAAACTCCCAAACGTTTAGATCCCTTACACCTGGAGTTTCACACATTCATCGGTACCGTCTTCATGTCCTAAATCATATTTTCTACTGCAAGGTATGATGTTTCGCATGTAAATCACCACCCCTCAAAAGATCCAGCAACTCCATCCTGGCAGTAAAATAATGTAAGCCATTTATGGTGAAGATTTAGATTGGATACGTGCTATCCAACCAGTTCCCGAAACAGTTACATTGTCAAGTTTTCTGATGAGCCTAAGGAAAAAGCTGCTCTAGTTTGCCCGGTGTTGTGATGCCACATGCATAGGCATGACAAAGAGAAAAATACCTGTTAACATGTCCGTTGAATGGTCCTGGGTATAGACTAAACATCCATTACAGAAGCCTTGTATAATTGATATCAAATGTCTTAAACAAATTTATATTTTGATGAGAGCGATAAAGATCAGAGTGTACAAATTTAACTATGGATATGTAAACAAAGTCCTGGTCAGAAAATACAATCATGTTTAAGTTATAATAGTAATTGCGGAGATTTTTTTAGTGGTATAGCATTATAAGCAAATGCCCGTTGTACAGTTTTTAGAGTTGGGATAACACACAGTTCTAAATGTCCATATTCATTCATTATTGGTGTGATGTAGACAGAGAATTAAACATGACAATATAGACTTAAGGAATCAAATGAAAGCATTTATAACAAGGAGATACATAATTGTGAGGAGTTAAGACAACCTGGTAAGTAAGAGTAATCAGAATCACACTCAACAGGCTATGAGAAATAGTGACTAAATGCGTCTAATTTAGTTATATCCCATCATGTATACAGAAAACATTATATGATAAGTGGAAAGTAAAGGGTAAAGTTCAAGGCAAGCAATGACAATTTCTTAATGTTGCACGCTTTGTTGAGCCACATGCAATCCAGGCGTAACGTTACTATATTTCGGTTATGAAACATGTCTGAGAATATCACTGAATAAGATTCTTGCAAAGTGATCATGATTATAATGATATAGCCCGACAGTCCTCAATACAAACACACAAACAGGCACGTACGCACCTGTGTGAGAAACACAATTATAATCATAAGGCAAAAGGAAATTAAGACATAGACTAGTGGGAAGCTATCTGAACAAAGTAACAAATACATAAATTAGATCTTACATAGCAAAGTTAACTTGATTATGCGGCTTGCGTTTCGTTAGTAAGTAAGATGCAAATCGGTACGAGTGTCATTATAAGATACAAAAGATGGGCAAATGAGAACCTGAGAAATAATGAATAAACAATTATATATTTTTTAATATATGAAACAAAAATGAAAGTGAATATATAAAGTATACCTTAGTGGGGAGTAAGCGTGCATACATTGCACATGTATGCTACATACACTGCATACAGGTGTCTGTGTTCCTGAATTACTTGTATCGTAGGTGCATCACGTGCAAATTAACCCCTGCAGACACCATACACTTTGCAAAATCTCAGCTCACAAGTTCCACGTACGTCTTCTTCTTGAGAAGGCATTGCAAAGCCGAACACCTAATATATTATAATTACTCTTTGCAAAAAGACACATCAAGTCAGATCGAGAACACAGTAGTGACTCTTTCTGACCCAATTAGGATTATCATGTATCATCTATCACAAAAAGGGTCAGTCATATTCGATTACGACAATACTTTGAAATAAACTGCTTGTCTCTCAGTGACAAATGTCACACTACCTTTAATCGATGATGAAATACTTTGGCGTCGGAGATTTATCACATCGCACCATAATGTAAAGATATGAAGCATGTATAGTATTACCACTTGTTAGTAAAAAGACAATTAACGCAAAAGTACCTTAGAACTTATTACAATTTTTAAATGTTAGTCCGAATCGGAATATATGGAGACCCAGCCGCTAACTCAGGTCCTTGCTGATACAGTTACAAGGAATACACTGAAATGGTCTTGGGGAACAGAAGTTCACGTGTAATATACACTAGAATCTTCTTTGACCCATTGTTTATTTGAACAATACGGACTGCCGGGGATTTTCGATACCATACATTAAATGCACATATATACCTTGCATTGGCATATCTGAGTGGATCAGATGGTCATTCAGCTTTCTTGCTCGTAAGGGCCTCAGATACCACAATTGCAGCTCTGTTTGCTTGTTTCATACTGCATGTGCCTGCTTCTTTTCCGATGATTTTTTCTATAATTGCACAATGGTTACCATTACGCTCTTTTCAAACTCAATGGGAGCGCCCAGTCCCATACCCCTCACTTTGACACCGAGACTTTTAATATAGTCTGACAGACGTAGTGGGCTTTAGAGACTTTGTAGCTCAACTGGAAACCACAGTAGTTGCCATCCTGCTAGGTTCATCTTAACCAGCTTTGTTAGATGCAACATTGTACAGTCTGAACGAACAGTAATTAAAACAAAAGGGTTCTTCTGAAATCAAACTGAAACAGATGGTTAAATCAGCTTACTTTCTTTAAGAGGGGTAACCTAGTATATTTTCTATCGTTCCATATCACATTAATAAACGTGGCTGACTCTAGAACAGCATCCATGAATAAAGACATCGAAGGTTTTCAAAATATAACACAGCTGCCTCTAGAACAAGCAAATAAAGTTGGAAATTTTATTTGCCTTTGAAGAAAGTTGGTCTTTTGATAAGGTGGCAATTCCAATTCTAGATATAATGTTCGGCTCATTTGTAAAAGTAAAGACGGAATAAAGGAATAAAGAAAGAAAGGAACAATATATAAAAGAAAAAAGGGAAATTTAAAAACAGAGAAAAAGAGGGAGAGAGAAGGGGATGGAGTGTTATCCCGGGGAGGTAAACACAAGGTACCTCTACATTCACATGGAAGATATCAGAAACAAGACAAGTCTTCAAACAAAAAATGTACAATTGACAGTTAAAGTGTATTGCATCTTACAGAAAATCGTCCTCAGTTTCCATTATGTTAGGCTACGATTAGAACCAATAAGGTGCAACAGCATATTCATTTGCACTTTTCCCACACAGCTGGCACCACATTTCATGCGAAATTCACCCATTTAGGACAGCTTTTTAAAAGTTTGTGGGATTTCGCGAGCTTGGCAATCTTACTATTGCTTTGCGATGTTCAAGTGCAAAAATACACTCTTGTCTCTGTAAAGACGTCAATTGAATAACTGACCCATGTTACCGTCTACATTTGAATATATGATGCTAAAAGTTAAATGTCTCTAAACGTCACAACTTTAACCAAACATCACAAGGATGAGATAACCAGCCAGCACGCAGATGACTTATTTCTAGACATGCATCTTAAGCTAAGATACATAACCACATAAAAGCACCACATTATTTAAATGGATCCATGTTTGTTTCTATACACTCTTGCACTTCAATCTCGTTTAGAACATCTCTTATGAATATTCCTTCTTTGCTATTCCATCTACCCGTGAGTACCTTTCTGAGGTTTATGTCCATTCACAAATGTGAGGTAAGCAAGGAACACTTAATGAAGTGATATCCCCGCACTATAACAAGTGACTTAAGATATTAGGTAAAGTCAAGGTAAGAAGTGTCCTCAGCACTACATCATTGAAATGAACCAATATATGTTCACGTGCCATCTGACATTGCAATCTACGTGAGGCATTCAGAGTTGCTGAACACTACATAGATATGGCGCAGCAATTCCATCTTTTAACAATCAAATGAGTAAGCAGGTTCTTGGGTCACAGGTTGTCATATACTGAAACTGATGGACTAGTCTCTTTCTGTGTAAACAGTCTCTCGATGTTAACCCACCATGTATAAATATACTTAATTCCTGTGTAAATTCATGGGTTCCTGTCGACAGCAATGGCGTTATTGACATCATAGTTTGTTAATTAGTTTATTACTAGGTCCTCTCTCTCTGTTTTGTCACCGTGTTGTGTCCCGCAATGTGTTTATGTGAGTCTTGTCTTGTCCCGTGCCATTGTCCTTTCTCATGGAAGGGATTTAACTAGGAATCAGGAATCGGGAATCCTTGTGTTTGACCAGAAAAAAGTAAAATTTACATATCTTGTACACAAAACTGTAGTTAAAGAATCGGAATAAACAATGAAAAACCAACATAAAAAATCAGGGAGACACACGTTAAGACCAGTGATAGATCGCTATCACGCGTGTTACCCTACATACATGTAAACAAATAATGGTAATATAGAAAAGTGGTCAATATTACATTTCATTCTAAAGATGCAATGGTTTGAATAAGTTAATTTGAATTACATATAAAACAATTTGGGATGTTACAGGGATCTTCATACTGCATTATATATCTCTTCTTCGCATAGTTTGAATAGCCAACATAACTATGTGTATATACCTTCTCTTGAATGCTTTCGGGAGTTGAATTAAGAAGCTGTATTATTTCATGCCGTAAACATTTTGTAGCAAAGACACGTTTTGTCCCAGTGACAACAAATTGCTGTCACCTGATCTTGGGATCATGTATTTGAGGGTTTGGTATGATTGGCATTCAATCAAAATAAAGAGGAAGCTGGTTGTTTTGAAATTTATAATAGAATTTTGAAATTTGCAGTTTGTATAAGTCTTCCTACTTCAACAAGTTTCTAGTTTTGAATGTATGATCTGTGTGGGCATTATATTTACTTTGATTTGTAGTTCGGATGACGTTTTTGACGTCTAATTAACTTATCATTTTTTTTTTACAGACAAGAAAGCAATATGTCAATCTAGAGAGAATCAGGGAATTATAGATTATTTGAAGTATATGTAAACTAAGAAAATTTTTCCGTTTATTAATACCTATTGTCTGGGAGATTTTTGATGAACCCTTTTAAAGTGATTATTCAAAGTCAAGTGATTATCAAGTAATAAACCAAGAAAATAAACTTCATTGACACTTTCTATTGTAACATCACCAATATTCAAGACAGGGATTGTTATGTCTCTTTAAGGCCTATGAAAGACCATAAACTTAGTTTTCTTTATGATAAGAGATAATTTATTTACCTTTAGCCAGGTACTCATTTTTTTATGTTCATTATTAATGAGCAAAGAGGCCTCATTATTTGATCCAGCTATTAGAACAGGTCTAACAGCAATACACAAAGTTGTGTCATCTGCGTAGATGATAAATTGTAAAAGAGTTGATGCCTGAACAATGTCGTTAGTATAAATTACGATAAGTAGCGGACCTAATATAGATCCTTGGGGTACACTTGTATGTATAGTTAAGGATTCGGATTGAATTTGGTCAAAATTCACACAAATTGTTTTCTGTCTGTTAAATAACTTTTAAAACGGTTTAAGGCAGTGTCCTTAATACCATAATATCTTAATTTATACAATAAAAGGTCATGATTTTAATGTATCAAAGGCTTTAAAGAGGTCCACAAAAATACTAATTGGAACCTCTCCTTTATCCATATCTAGAATTATTCGATCGACAAATTCAAGAGCTGCAAGTTTTGTGGAATGATTTTCGAGAAAGCCATATCGGCTTTCATATAATAGGTTCAAGTTTTTAGAGTAATCATAAATTTGATTATACATCACCCTTTAAAATTTAGAAATGGCAGGCAGGACTGATATTGGGCTGCAATTGTCAAGAACATTTGGATCATCTTTTTTTATAAATGGGACCAACTTTAGCTATTTTTAATTTATCAGGAAATATACCAGTCGTCAGAGACTGGTTAATTATTAATGTAACTGGTTTATTAATTTCTGTATATTTTTTTAATAAATTCATCGACAATCGGTCATGACCACAACTGTGTTTTGGTTTGAGCAGATTTATAATTTCAAATATTTTATCCTCCGTGAGGCGGTCAAATTGAAAATTATGAGGCACAGGGTTTCTCAAGTAATTTTTAAAGGGATAGTTATCAGGAATGATAATTTGTGATGCTAAGTTTGGCCCAATGTCAACAAAATATTTATTTAACTTATTTGAAAGATGTGATTTATCCGTCACATACTCATCATTTATTAGAAATGTATCAGGAAAATTTCGTTTCTTTTTGAGTCTGTTAAAAATACCATTTATAGTCAACCATGCATTTCTAATGTCATTTTTATTTTTGTTGAAGCAGGATTTGAAATAATTCTTTTTCGCTAAACCAATATTATTTTTCAAAATTCTATTCTAGTGTTTAAATTGGTTGAACGAATATCATATTCATCACTACCATATGAAACTTCTTTAAGAAGATTATACATTCGATCTCTACATGTTATGAAACGTACAATTCCTTGGGTTATCCAAGAATCCTTTTTATGCTTATGTTATCTGTATTTTTTCGTTTTAATAGGTAAATGATTATTCAAAGCCGAAGTAATAACATTTTGTCAAAGAAAATACGAGGCATTTGGATCAGGATTAAGATCCTGACTAAGATGCTCATATATATGTGAATTGTGTATTTCCCTTATGAAATTATTAAAAGCGTTGGAATGCCACATATAAGTCCGAACATATTTAGGTACGGATTCGTACTTATTTTGAAAAGTATCCAAACAAATAGAATAAGGGAAATGATTCGAGATTCGTGATTTCAAAATTCCAGAATTTGATCTTGTTAACTTAGAATCGATTAGTTTCAATAGAAAATTATTAATGATTGTTCCTTTACGCTGAGAAAGCCTGGTCGGCAGGGTAATTTGTCGGAAGAAACTCATAGTAGTAATCATATAAAAAAAACGACCGGGGACAGCTTTATCGTGAATTTGCAATAGATCAATATTAAAATCCCCTGCTATAATTACTTCCATTTTTCAGGTGAAGCATTTTCTGCAAAACCATAGTAAATTCATCAATGAACTTTTCATGGTTTTTCATTAGAACACGCGGTGGTCTATATATATATTACTGATTACTATTTTTCTTATTATAATTATCTATATTTACTTCAATAAACTGTCCTTCATAAATATCAGACGTTGGACACGCCTCAAACATATTAAAGCGGAAACTGTCCTTAAAATAGATAGCCAAGCCACCTCGTGTAGTACACTTTTATTCCTTGAGAAATCAGGGTATAAAATCCAGCTGTAATAATGATAACTCACTATTATCATTGTACCATGTCTCTTGCAGACATATGGCACTAGGCGAACAGTGATGTGCATCTAAGTTATACTCAAATACTTTTATCTCATCAAATATAGCGTTAAGAGATTCGCCATTTAAACTTATCATTGAAAAATAATTTTGGATATTTTTTAAATGTGTAATAAATATGTCATTCTCATAGTGAGGATATTGTTTAATTAATCTAGGTTGCAATGAATTTTGGTCATTTTCGTTGGGAGATGAATGTGTTTCAAGTAATTGAGAGAGAGAGATTGCAGATTTGAAGTCATCTATTTCGGTTCCGGTTTTAATGAGGTCATTTAAATTAAGGAACTGAGTGTTTTCCTATCGTGATTCTATTTTATCTAGAAAGATCAAAATTTAGTGATTTACCTGTCACAATTGTCCGTTCTTTGTTTGTTACTTCTGCACAAAGCAACTTTTAGCCTATATATTGACTCTGTCTGAAAAAAAAAATGGGCGACTATTATTTTTTTCTTTTGACTTAAATGGGGAAATGCTTCTTCAAGCAATCCTTGTTAACATGATCGAGTATATACCCAGTAATTTTTTTCCGAACTGTAAGCATTTAAACTTCAGTAATTATTTATTGAACAGTATCTGAAATATAGTACGATGAATGTTTTTTTTTTCTTTCTTTTTTTTTTTTCTTTTTTTTTTTTTTTTTTTTTGTGATGAGAGGCTTTGCTGGCATTTCCAACATAGTTTAGAATCATTCAAATACACTCCAGTGGGCAGCTACTTTCTGCATAATTTTGATACATGTTGATCAATTGATAGATCCGCCTTAATGATGGATCCACGCAGTTGGACGTTATCTGTATTTTGTCTTTTATGTGTCTGTTTTTGTACTTTTAAGGTCTGTTCTATCTTGATTGTCAGTATTATGAGTTGGATTTTTGCAAGATTTAGTGATATACAATTTACGCCAGACAGTTGCATTGATTTTGGCAGCTCTGGTGTTAGCTGTTCCTTTACTTGTCTGGCAGAATCACCCACTGCAGTTATTGTCTTGTACTAGAAATTTTGACAGCGTTGTCACACTGATGAAGCAGAACAGGTTGTTCATTGAAGTTTTAAAGGGACATTTCCAATACAAAACCTTCTTAAAAACCTTCTTAAAAACCTTCTTAAAAACCCTTTTAAAAATCTTTTATGGTCCCTAAAATCTAAGAGAATTTGGTCTACTGGTGCCCACGATTGAGATAACTGGCCATAATATTTATTATACATTCATTTAATTTGCATATGACTTGAAAATTTCTGGCAAAGGGGATGAAGGATCTCTTCAACAGCTTTGGTATATCCAGGAGTTTTATTGCTACATACGAAGTATACCGAGTGGCTTGTAATCTTATTCAACACAGTGGGCGGTTTTTTCTAAGACTGAATTGATAATTTCCTTTTACAGTATCGTGAGAATTGCACAAATAAATACCTATTAGAGGTTTTGGATAAAAATTGAGCTCTGGAGAGCTTCAAAGCTTTGGCTGAAATATGGGCCTTGCCAGTTGGTTTCTTGGACATAGGATCTTCTAGTTATTATATGCATGTGACACCGTAACTCGGGAAACACTCAAATTTTGGTTCTTTTTTGCACAACGTTTGATTTGATTGATTTAGACGTAATTTATTTCTCGAAAAGAAAAGGGTTTCGAAAACAAGCCGAGGGATTATGCTAGTACCTCCCCCATACACAATGATACCAACTGTATTTCGTATATACAGATATTTGAAGTGAAACAACATACATAATACAGATCGTAGATACATTTTTTTACGAATTTACATGTAAGTGCACAATTGTCGCCGGATATACAGTTGCTGTAACGCTAGAAAAAAATACATACTTATAAATTACCTGTTGTGTGAAATGAAGAGCATCAAAAACATTTTGTTTCCAATATGAAATTTTCGACCGACCAAAATAAATTTGTGGTCCATATAAGGATTTGCTGTTGACCACCAAATAATAAAGCATGAAGATTCAGTCTTCGAAGTAGAAAAGTGATTTATTAATCTACAGTCAGAATATAACACGTTTTTATCTTGCATATACTCCGATGACTTGAATTGTGTTTCGCGTCTTAATCTACTTATTGAATAAATTCTTGGTTACATGGGGTAATATGTTTTCTGTATCTAAATTTGAAGTGTTTTTCTGGTTCTTCCAAACTTAGCAAGCAGAATTCCAGTAACCATGTTATGGTCATTTATAACTTGATCTTCTTCTAGCTTGATGTTTGTACACCTTTTACTATTACACTTACACACAAGGTATGACAGTGTTCCAAAATTATATTTCTTCTCTCGGGACCTTTAAAACTTTTTTTTCCCTCAAGTGGTCCTTTATTTCCTGTTCAAAGCTGTAAGCTCCCACTTTTGAAAAGGATTCCAATAGCATTTGGTTTTCAATTATTTGAAGTTTAACCCTACAGTCTCTCGCTTCAAACGCTTGCTTGATGTAACTTGCAGTGTTAACATGTAAAAAAACGCCCTCAAAATCATTAAATGCATCACCAAAGTGGTAAAAACTAATAATCTCTTCGGTTTTCCTACTGGAGTAGATTCTTAATATGCCATGATTTCGCGAATGGCCATTACTTGGGGCATTTTGAATTGCTGCGCAGTATATGAGAGAGAGAGAGAGAGAGAGAGACAGAGAGAGACAGAGAGAGACAGAGAGACAGAGAGAGACATTGTCATGTTTTAGGATTTTTGACAAATAAAGTGGTGTCTTAGTTAAGGATCTTTGCGCTTCTTATTGTTTAAAAATGTAGACAGTTAGCGATGGAACCTTGGTAACGTAAAACATGAATTCTATGGGGAAACAGACCCAAGATGAATCATATTTCTTTAACATAAATAATGACAATGTGAAGGGAAAAGATTTCTTGAGTGTCAAGGAAAATCTGAAATTATTCTATGCTACGTAGAACTTTGTGGCTTCGTTCGGCAAATGATAACTAAAATGCGCCAATTTCATCAACGTGCTGACCATAACTTCAGGTGTCAGTGTGCTAAAGATGCCATTGCTCCGCGTCAGTCTGTAATATGTGGCAATAAGCAAACACTTTTGACTTAGTTGGTCTAGTCTCATCTTTGCATGCCCTTTGTGTCTTTTTGTTATATCCTCTGTCATATTCTCTAGATTAAAACTTTGTATTTGATGTGTTTATTCTTTATAATTGATGTACTTAATGTACGTCTTCAATTATTTTTATATATTTTATATATTTTGTCGGATGAATTTTAGCTTCTGTCCTAGCTGTAGGTGCCCTCTTCGTAAATAAAGAATAACAGTAATGCCTCACTAAACCTTCGTGCAATTTTTTCAAAATCTAGTACTGCACGGATTAATATCAAAATCTTCATGCGTCTTCTTTGTCGATGATGCATACAATCAAATTCAAATCTCATCTGCAAAACCTCAACTTTTATAGTTAATGTGGAAAATTGCCTTGAAATATAATCAGTGTCAATGTGAAAAACAGGGGTTTTCTTCACGGAAGCTATTTATGTTTTAAATCATTAGCCCATACTTTCACTCTCTAGGGTCTGAAACCGTTATCGACCTGTTTTGTCGGGGGGGGGGCGGGGGTTTGTGTGTTTTTTTCTCTTTTTTTTTTGGTTTTTTTTTTTTTGTTTTGTTTTATGTTTTTTGTTGTTTTTTGTGTTTTGTTGTTTTTCTAATCTCAAATAATGTTTCTACTCGAAAAGGGCACATTGTGACTTTTTCCCCACGACACTATGCATTTAGCTATATACGCAAGTCAGGTTTACTATGGTATCCTGCTTAATAAACTCAAGTCTAAAATGTCTGCAAAAAGTGTCGATGATTTCACCTGGCACGAAACTGTATCGCCAGAGTCGCGGGTTTATATCGAACCAAGACATGCTTATTTCAGTTCTCTCTTCGATCGGTGAACTACAGTACCTTTTATCCGTTTAAAGTCGCGACTTGTTTAAGAGAAAATTGATTTTGTTTCTCATTGAAATGCGCTAACATAAACTAGCATTCAAACCCATTGATTTGTCATTGCAAATGATCATTATTATTCAAATACTAACAACAATTGCGCGTGTAAGTGTGAAACAAAGCGCCGTATTAGGATTTAAATCTTCTTGTCTAAATCAACACGTTCTAGATATTCTCCGATTGACGACTCGATTTATATATTCCTGTCTCGTGTCACAACAGAAAGGAAGCCAGAACTGCGTTTGGAAAGTGTCACATTCTGGTTATAATAAATAGTTAAAATAACGCTTCTTATGGAAGCGGTCTCTTTAGTAAAGGACCATGGGTATATGTAGTAAATGATAAGGGTTTTTTACCTTTACTTGGCAAGTAGCTCATTTTATTCCCTTGAGCGTGCATATCTAAGTAAAAACATTAAATTTGAATTGCGTACGCAATTACGGGATCGACAGCCAGCATGCTCAACAGACTATAAAGTTTGACGAACACTGGTTATCAGTTAAATAATTCTGACATTTTACACCGAGCCAGTCAGCGAGAACCTCCGGGGAAAAAATCAAATGCCTCATTTGTTGAGTGGCTGAGGTCTGTAACACTCTGTAATTATAAATCATTGGCTTTAAGAAGCAGCATTTTGTCAAAACTCATCATTATAATGACTTCCCAGCAGAACACCAGAAGCATTACAAAGGAAAGTAGTTTGTCCCCTGCGTCTGATCTAATGTTAACTTGGCGGGTTTTTTTTGTTGAAGCAAAGCATATATGCTAGCCTTATGATGCTTTAATGCTACGCGTAAATCAGAAGCCCTCAATTCGGAGGCGGCCGTATTTTCAATTTGGGCTTACATTTAAGGTAATTATTGTCAACTAATCTCATTGGATTTGCAGGCAAACTTAATTTATCTTTGCAATACGTGAGTAGGGTGACGATTTGTGTTAAAAATGCATCAAGATTTTACTACCCTAATATAAATATTGTTTCAAACGTTGGCAATGTGAGAAATCATTTGCTCATTTATCACGGCTGCGTAATTTTTATGGTTCATCAGTCAAAATTGTACTTTAATTGCCTCTTTTCTATTCGGCTATCATCATAAATTGAATCACCATCACAGAAACTTGAATGGAATTAATAGAAGCGAAAATTGTACCTAATATACAAATACATGTAGCACGTGATGCATTTGTAAATATATTAATGTATGACGGGGATCAGTGCCATAAATACTATTATATTTCTAAAATGAACCATCAAATATGCACGCGAGCTTATTTTTTCACGCGTGCAATAAATGGTAGCACGCTTATATTTTTGCACTCCGCGATAACTGCGTATGGGCACGCGTGGAATATACATTAAATAGCTCGTGTTTGATGTGAGAACAAACGTCTTACCAAAGTTGTGGACGTTGCCAAATTTTAGATGTGGTGGTCGTAAGGTGAAAAAAAGCCTGTTTGCTCGCGTGTTTTATTGGGCGCTAGTTTGGCTGTTTAGCAGACACGCTATCATTTTGTGTGCATATCTTGATTTTATTACACCAGTCATAAAATGTGCAGACTTTAGAAAGAAGTAACCTGTAACATCTGACAGCATTTGTTGAGCCCGCCGATTAACTCATTACAAACACTAATTTGATTTTACGTTATCCTTCTTCCCACATAAATTATTTTGAGATCCCCGTGAAAGCTTTAATCATAAATTAAACTGTGGGAATCAACACTGACCCTTTTCTCCCACACAACTGTTCGCATTTATACTTGTTGTTGGCCACATAATCATACATGAAATCGTATTTCATCCATTCAATCACTTTGTACATATATGCGCAATAAAACATGAGGCGCAAGCTAAAGATTCGATATTGTTTACACATTCAATTGAAAGGTTCAACACAAAAGAAATGAACAGTGGTCGACCTTTTTAAATACTTCAAAAATTTCAGTGCGCTTTCCAATTAACCCTCCTTGTTCCAAGACGTAAATAACGTCAGACTGAAGCTTAGTGAAAAGAGTTTTATTAGGAGTTTCTGTGTATCGGTGGACTGCAAGAACGAGCGCAAGCATCTATGCAGCCGACACGTGCGTACAATCAATTTTTTCCGTAGGTAAACTTACTTTGATGTGAGGACATTTCCAGGACTTTTGCAATTCGAACATCTAATTGAAGTTTTAGTTTCACTGTTTTAAACATACTTCTATAAAATCTATGTCAAAATACCATTTCATTCTTGTTTTCGCGTTTTTATGCTACCATCGAAATAAGCGAAATTGAAAATAAAACGGAATTAAGCGAAATTACAGTGGCACCTTAGAGCTTGTTATCAGCAAAGAAAGAAGACCGTCAAGTTCATAGTATGACTTCGAATCCTTATCTGCCAGATGTAGTACCTTAAAGAGCCGTCAGGTGTACATGCGGGACTGCCTCATTCAAATACATTTAAGCAGCTTATGATCTAGCGCTGATGGAATGAAGGGGAGGCAAGGAGGATATAAAAGGTAAAAGGTTGTGATCACTTTAAGCCTAAGTGTCTCGAAGGAGGATGCGAAAAGTTAAGAGTGGTGATGCCTGAAATTGATGTGTTGTCAAGGGAGATATGAAAAATTAAGAATGGTGATGCCAGACTCTGAAGGGTCGTCAAGGAGGAAGTCGAAAGTTAAGAGTGGTGATGCTTGAGACCGAAGTATCGTCTAGGGAGATGTGAACAGTTAAGAGTGGTGATGCCTGAGACTGAAGTGTCGTCAAGGGGGATATCAAAAGTTGAAGGTGGTGATGCCCGAGACGGTTTAAGACCAAAAAGTGATAACTGTGTGACTGAACACAAGCGATCAGGATGATGGTTTGGCTATAGCCAGCAACGAATGCTGGTATAGGAAAAATGATGATGATAGAGTCATCGGCTTCTCAACCAACATATACTATTGATGAATATAAGTATACCTAAATTTAAACTGTTCATATTTCGCTCTTACCATATTAATAAAAGTGACTATTTAGAAGAATTCATCTCTTCTAACCACGAGAAGTTGTCAATTGTATTTTTCTCACTACTGCTCTGGGGCGTTACGTACAGTTTATACATATAAACCCACTGAATCACACTAAAGAATCAGTAATCTTTTCGTTATTTTTCAATTACCAACGCCATACAACTCCGTACATATGGTGGCTGGGAGTCACAATTCTCGCTTTTTTCATAATGATAAGAAAGTGATTTACCTTCTGACCTAATTTCTTGGAGGATTCTTTAATGTTTGGAAAAAAAAACTTATTTGAAACAGGGACTGTGTTACAAGCTTCTGTTACTTAAATGTTGATCAAATTGAAATATGAAGAAAATATCAACCGTTCCTTCATTCCCGTGATATCAAATTATTTCTCAACTGTACACATTTTATATGCTTGTTTTTAAGGTCCATGTTTTGCATGTAGCTTTTTTTTCTTTTTCTTTCTCTTTCTTTCTTTTTCTTTTTTTTTTTTTTTTTTTTGCTACTTTTGCTACTCTTATCTGTTATGTAGCACCATTTATGATAAAATTGTTTAAGTGTCATGCAAATCAGACATCGTTTATTCTGTAATTTATGAGATCTCTAATGAATTTGTTATTACACGGAAGTTTGATAATAAGCACCTGGGATTTTTTCCATTTTTTTTTTCTTCAATCATTCAAACCAAATATTTCAGACCAGGAAAATCTTTAAAGGAATGGTCCGCACTCTAGGTATATTTAGCAATCTTCCAAGTTCTGGATACTTTTTGGTGGATTTGACCTTTAACAGAAATATAAAAGTAACGACGTTGGCGTACCATTTCAAGACTATAAAGCAGTGATGAATATGCGCTGTTGACCGTAATTAGCGCTTTTCCAGACAAATCTCAATAATTTCTTGTTTGATTTGGTCAATCATTTCCAGACTTTCATAAATCTTGATGAATGAATCTAAAAGGCAAATCTGATAAGGATCTGTTCCATCCAAACTTAGAATTTCAAATTAATGTTTTCAGATGGCGAAGTCCATTTATTTGCTCAATCATGGCTCAGTGGGTTTTATTGGATTTCCCTAACCCTTTTCCCACGTCCTTCTAATTCGCTCCTCCAAAGTTGGTAAAGTGTGATTTGCTTGTGGTCGAAGCATTGAAACAAAGTGGGGGACATTGCACGTATTGAATTCTCAACTGGAGATTCAAATTATACATATATTTGTCTTGGTATGCATTCATTGCAGTACTGTACAATATTAACCCTTTTCAGGCGAAAAAGAACAATCAAAACTTTTGTCTATGATATATATGTGAGACTGAACACAAGGTATGAAAGGACATGTAGCGGTTTGACTAAAACCAACAACGAATGCTTATGTATGGAGAATAATTATGATTATGAAAACATCTGCTTCTCAATCAACATATACTCTTGATGAACAAACAAGCATACATATTTTTAAGTATGCTTGTATTAAACATGTTGATGTTGCGGACGTGTAATCATAAAAGTTATTCTTTAGACGATTGTATTTCTTCTAGTCACGACAAGCTTTCAATTATTACCTCTATCATCAAACGACATGCAAAGCACTGCTTCCCTATTTTAATTGTGAGTGCATGCCAAATAATAATAATAATAATAATAATAATAATAATAATAATAATAATAATAATAATAATAATAATAATAATGATAATGATAATGATAATGATAATGATAATGATAATGACAATGACAATGACAAAATAATAATAATAATAAAAATAATAATAATAATAATAATAATGATAATAATGATAATAATAATAATAATAATAATAATAATAATAATAATAATAATAATAATAATAATAATAATAATAATAATAATAATAATAATGTTTATCATGTATATGGCTTGTTTGTGCAGTGAAAGTAATATTGAAGTAGAATATGTAAGACTGAGTAAGCGTTGTGAGCAGATTTTTCAGCGGACTAACGATCCATGTCCTAATGCTGAGGTAAAAGGCATGCAATGTTTTCCCATAAAAAAGACCAGAGAGTGTCTCATGTCATCAATGCTACTTTTTTTCTCCTCCTCCTCCTCCTCCTCCTCCTCCTCCTCCTCCTCCTCCTCCTCCTCCTCTTCTTCTTCTTCTTCTTCTTCTTCTTCTTCTTCTTCTTCTTCTTCTTCTTCTTCTTCTTCATCTTCTTCTTCTTCTTCTTCTTCTTCTTCTCCTTCTGCTTCTTATCCTTCTTCTTCTTCCTCCTCCTCCTCTCCTCCTCCTTCTCCTCCTCCTCCTCCTCCTCCTCTTTCTTCTTCTTCTTCTTCTTCTTCTTCTTCTTCTTCTTCTTTGCCTGCTCTTTCAACTTCTTTTTTTTTCTTTACCCGTACAACAAGTGCGCCAACGAGAATTGTTGTCTTTATTCCAAAGCGCTATGGAAGAACGCATGGGGACAATTAGTCAAAATCATAATCCTACTGTCCCAGTCGATACGACTTGTGAATTGATCAGTTGACGTATTACACCAACGAATTTATCATTCTCCGGAATCCTGGTCATACCGAATTTCGAGCCATTGAGCCCGGACTGCATTTCTGTATGATTTTGTGTGTAATCACTATTAGAAATCACAATGTATGCATTTTTATGGCATACATCATAGAGTGGGCATAACTATAGGTTGCTTTTAAGTTTTTGCATTCATTATACCAGATGCAAAGTCGTCAGGAAATAATTGGTTTTGCATTGACCTTTATATACTGGTATACATTGCTGCAATTAAAAGCCAATATTTTCCAACAAATTTTGCATTGTGGACACCAGCATTGAGCTGCACCACGTTATCGTTCATTCCATATTAAATTAAATTTAACATTATAGTTAATGCCTTTCTGTCATCACGCGTAGCCACAAAACCTGGCACAATGGGGATATTAATGGTCCATCGCATATCATTAACATTTATGCACCTTTGGCAATAGCATTCCACCATGATCTGATAGCTTTAAGAAAATTATTTACGGACATGCCATTGAACTGAATTGCTAAAGCTCACGCTGAAATTTAATTGCTTCCCTTAGTCATGGCCCTTTTTCCTGACCTCACGGGATATTTATATAGTTCAGGAAAAGTTCACCAATAAGTCATCTTCAAGTTCGGGCTGGCAGGTTGATAAATGTTGAATTCAATAGTTTCCAATAGAACCAACCATCCTTTTAGTAGATGTGGCAATGAACTTATATCTTCATTTGGCTTTAGTTATTTTAAATATCATGGATTCCCTGCAGGAGCAATTTCCACGAGGTTCAGAAGGCTTTTCCGAACCGCTGCTGCTATGACGACATCTGGCGGTCCGCGACTCACTCAGCAAACTGTTTAATCGATGCTGTCTGGTACATTTAATTTGATCAGGAAAAGCCCAGATTGAAGTGATACATTGTCAGCATGTATGCATTCACCCCCGGGACATTTGATGATTTATGATGCTTCCACTTGCTTGTCTCATGTCCGAGTAGGATTAACCCCGTCTGTCAAGTTAAGAAATTGAATCAACAGTGTCACCAGGCGCGCTTAGAGCGCGCTGTGTGAAGCTATTGACTAACGGCATATTACCATGACCGGCAATTCTTTTGAAGTCCCGCACATATCTTTTGATGAAAGGATAAAAAGAGGAAAGACGACGCATGGCATATTTGAAAGTTACGGTTGCTGTCGACCGATTTATTGGAGATAGCGTCAAGAGCATAATATGACCGCATGGTAATGGCATAAGTACTATTGCTGCAAATCTCATCCCTTCTTATGGTATGCCAGTGATTGTATCTTCTTCGTCTGGCAAGCTTTGCAGCCGTCCAGAAATCGTGAAATTCTTGTAATAATTTTACACACTCTCTAGATCGAATCAGAACTTCCGATAATTAGATCAGTGTTACCCTCATATCCCCCTACCTATTTGTACATAGTATTGAGAAAATATCAGAATCAATGTTTCTGTCGTGGTAAGGAATTATAAGTTACTTCCTTGTTTCAAAATATAGCCTGTCTCTATGAGGACATAATATAAACTATCTGTTGTCTCGGTGAAACAGACGCTACATTATGGGATAATTTAGTACGAGCGATACAGTTATGCGGCGGGAGGTCGATAACAAGACGCAATCACCCTATACCCATATCTCTTGCTGATGAGAGCCAAGCATCTGGGATAAAAACGTCCTCTTAGCGCTGTGATTTAGTGAGAAACCTAATTGGCCAGCTTATATGTACAACAAGGTCCCAATCCTTTTTCTGTCGTGGCCAAACAAAGATGGACTTTTACATCATCAGCAAAAGAAGCAATTTGTTTGTCGCTGCGTGTAGCTTTGGTGAGCCACAAGCCTTGCGTATTGGTTTTAGGAATACGTAACTTTTCTGTGCATTGCAGAGGAGGCAAAAGGCACGTGATGTATAGAGACAACTGGAACTATCGTGCAGGGATATGGAAGTTATTTCCTTGCCGGTTTGAACTTGGGGTTCTGGCGTGAGTTCAAATTCCTCGGGGGCACGGTAAGTAGGATATTTTAAAGAGGCGAATTCGTTAAACCTCGTTCTTCAGTTGTATTTTACTTAACGAATGGCTCCAAGCAACACGTACTAATGTATAACATACCTGACGTATCACACCATTTTGTTCAGTAATGCATTTGCAATTTCTATTTGTTCATGTGCATTTCATACACGCCGTATGACAACGAAGCCCATATTTTGTATGTAATATCTGACGGAAATTTCCTTTTCAGAATGAATGACACAATCAATCTTCGTTTGTTCTTGTATTTAACATTGCTAAGTTGAATGAAAAATGAAAGCACAATTTGTACTCTCAGAGAATCAAGGTTTCTCGTATGTCACACAATAAAAAGTATGAATATTAGCTTGACTTATGTGTCAGATTGGAAATGTGAGCAACCACGTGCACAAAATAAATATTCTCCAAAGGAAACTCAAATTGTTCTGTCGTAGAGGTAGACCTACACGGGAATTTTGCGGGCGTGCCGGGGCATTCAATTTTTCTCTTAATTTATATCCCTGATGTATGGGGAAGTCCACGGAGAAATTACATAGCAGACCGCCACAATCATCAAGAGAGCCCAAGCTACGCGGTTAGCATTTGTGAGACACCATCTCCTCTTATTCTATTGTGGCGTGTACAATGCTACATTACACCCGTCAACGTATAAACTCTACAGGTTCAAAAATCAAGCAAAGTTGATTGTATTTGTACAACATTACTCCTAGATAAGTAGCGCTCGGTGGCGTACACACGCAAATCGATGTACGACTGGTCCAAATGCCGCCATTTGGTAAACTTCAAAGCATATTTGTCGCCTTTACATGTGTATCAGGGTAGTCAGTGCACAGGGTATAATAGGCTTACGTGAAGTTTCAATGGATATTTGTGCAATATGAATTCATTTTGCAAATCGGTATCATCAAACTACTTCATGATACTTTTGCCACAATGTCAGGGGACCGTTGTTGTCCTCTGCTGTTCTGGAAGCTCATATAAAAAGACATAATACAAACTTCCCCAGCTCAAAATACAGATAAAAACGTCTACATACACCCTGTTGGCAGACTAGTATTGAAATAGTTTCCGTCGCCCGTGGTCAAAGCGAACTACAAAGGGCTTTGGCAGCTCGCATCTGGTGCTCATCCGGGTATTTCAGCTGCCTGAATCAGGTAGCAGGCGCGGCACGGCTCCTATTTACCAGCAATTTTTACAATTCAGGGTGCTGTGGCATCGTGGAGATTGCTTCTCTTTGGCCGCTTTAAACAGAGAGAATGAGAAACGAGAATGAGAACCGCATTCGCTTTTGATGTTCTTTTATACGTACGCGCAAACAAAGAGGCAAGCTGTTCAGGAGCAAATAGATTCATATTACTTTTCTCATACCTCACCCTTTAAATAAGAAGCAAGTGAAGTCATATAGAACTATACAGTATTTCAGTGAGCGGTACAGAATAGGGTTTTGCTCTTTGAATATCGGACTTGATATTGTTCTAATGGTACTTGGGCTTGCATTTTCGGCTTTGTTTCTCTTTTATTAGATGTCAAAGTCGTAAGTCTAGGATTCAAACATGGGACCGGTACGGAACGGGCAGCCCCCTTTTTTATCATTAATTTGAGAGGTCAAAATTATTTATCTGAATTGAAGAATAGGAAAATCAACCGCCTGTGCATCTCAAATATATAAATATAAGATATCATTTATGCACGTTAGTTATTGCATGCTACACACAAAAGTTGAGTTCCCCTTCAATATCTTGACAAATTACATTTTGGTGGACAAGAGATGCACCTGTTTTGTTACCTGTGGCATAAATGTCAATTTTCCTTTGACACAATTAACAAATTTATTTGTACAATGTGTGACCTATGACGGCTTACAGACCCGTTTTTGATCGCAATAGGGATGCCATGGGACACCAATAGAATAGGGGTGATCTTGGTTGGTTTAATTTCTTGACACACATCCTTTTGGTCCCATGATGCATGTTTGTGACACCTAACAACCCATGCCATTTGACTTCAGGTATTTTAGCAAAGCCCATTACATAACCTTGAACCTGAAATTTTAACCCCGCATATGAGGGCGATTTTTGGAACTATCATCTTCTGATCTACCTGAAGTACATATTATCTTTCAATACACCCATGTGTGATAAAATGAAAGGTGAATGCGTATTTGGCACCATATAGACAGGTTAAATTTATATCTGCTAATCCCCCATATTAATCTATGGAGAAAAAGTGAGGGTCATGGAAAGTGACCACAAGATGTGGGCGGTCAACCATGAACAGGATGGGCAGCACCACCTTTAGGCGACTTTAGAACTAACCCAGATACAGACTACTTTTGTCAACTGTTCTTTTACCGTTGTATAGGTGTTTGGCTACTTAAGCGGGCTTTAAGCGCACACAGAAGCCTATTGCTTCATTCATGTTGCATTAGGTGGTGGGTTATATTATTAGTCAGACCGCCTTGTCAATTATAATGGGTCACCATCCAGACTTGTCTTGTCGAGTAACGGCTTGCCGGCCAGGCCTGTCATTTTTTTTTTTTTTTTTTTTTTTTTTTTTTTATGGTGGGTTGCCAGCCGTGCCCGTCTTGTAAGGTAAAGGGTTACCAGCCAGGCGTGTCTCGTCAGGTAAGGGGTTACCAGACATTAGACGTTTAGCCAGGACGTTGCTTATTACTCGCGAAACACGCTCTTATTAAGGACAAAAGGTACACATGAACCTCCCAAAGCAACCCAGCTCAGACATGCTGAGCGCAACCTCTTGATTACTGGGGCACGTGACTTGATGAGGGCAAGGGGGTCCAAAGAGGGAACCCAGTTCCATCAGTATATTAGCGTCATTAAATTTGGATGTGGTGATGCACAGCAATTGCAAGTCATGAAATTGCAAGACAGTTCCTTCTGTCCCAAGAGACACATGATGTAATCCGTTATATTGGTCTTACGAGAGAACCCGTTAAATCCAGGTGTCCTGGAGATGCAAAAACCAGTTAAATCTGCCCATCATGTTTCCATTCAGTCTCAAGTACGTTTAACGCTTTCCCGCGCAGATCACTTGTCGGCGATCGGATCATTCAGATGCTGTGTTCTTTTGTCTTTTTTATTTTTTTATTTTTTTATATTCACGTTGCTCATTGCAACTAACATTTTGAGTCAATGCACAACAGAAAGTCCAGGAAATCGTATATGTGAAGAAGACTATAAATCCATCTTGTCATTCAGACACTGACAGCTGCGCCGGCTAATAAGTTTGCTCATCTCTTTTAACACGGGCCTGCATGGGTTAATAAGCGTGTGGGGGTATTTAGACAGATTTCTTTTTTTTTTATGTCTGAACGTATATATGCAAGATATATTTTCCGGACAGGTTTAATTATATGAAGCAGCCGTCGCAAATATTGTCAAAGTGTTCGGTTACTCTTAATCCGTACGGCATCATGTTCAGAATCAAGAATTCTACCAAATTATATGTACGGTTGTTCTTTGTGGTGTCAGTTTTTCAATGATTCTTTTATCGTCCATCAATCATTTCTTTCAATCATTCATTTGCATTCGTGTAAAAAAAATGCTCAGACCAGTGTATCACAACAGCTCATATAGGGACGTCACGTAACGCAATTAGTAATCTTAATCAAATATTGGCAAATGTACCCTTATGTATATTTGTTTTTGCGGAAACAACGAAATCACTTTTGAATCCGAATTTCAGTGAGACCAAGAAATAGAAGTGAAACGATGGAGATATCCCCGTGGTTATGAAAATATCAATGTTGTGTCATTTTCTTATCGACCTGTCGAAACGGTGTTGCTGCAAAAGTCCGTGTATTTTGCGTTCAAAACTTCTAGAGTTATTCAACGTCAATGCAATCATAGTTACGTATGTTACAATTGCTTTGGTGAACTGGTATAGCATTTGCGGTCTTTCATCACCCCTAATATTATTATTATCTTTAACGTATCCTTCAAAAATAACGTAGCTTTCATTGCACAACACATTAGATTGTGGACCTCACGATAAACTACCATTTTAATCCTAACTTATTGAAGTGGCAACCTTTTATTTATATGACCATCTTCACTATGTCTCATTTATTGCAATTCAATTTAAATAAAGGATAAAAAAGGGCTTTATGTAAAGGTCATCACAGAGCTTGGCGGTTCTTTGTGGCTGACTTTCTTTCATCATCGGGTAGGGTGCCCTCTAGATTCAAGCAAAATTGTACAAAGAACTTATTTTTTGGGTAGCCGAACTATTGGCATCTCAGCTCAGTAATACTCTCAGATGTATTGACGTCAAATGTCCGACACCGAGTAATTGTCGTGCCAATGTCACCAGGCTGCATCAAGCAGAGATCTGTCAGCAAATAGCCGCATGCAGCAATGTGACCGCGAATGTCCCCAGGCGGCAATATATCTGCAGTTGTCACCGGGCGACAACGTTGACTGCAATTAAAATTTTAATTTTTATGAGTGTACACTTGGCTGCAAAAGTTTTTTTTCCAGTTTTCAGAGGTACGACACCCGTAAACAAGTTTGTGACAACCCAAAGTTATAAATGTGGATGACGACACATGCAACATCATTCTGTCCGTCCAAGCAAGTGCATGACATGCGTTTGCGTCCCTCAGTCCGACATTGTTTTTTTTTTTTTTATTAGAATGCTTTTGGTGACAGTCTGCTATCCTAAAGTGTATAGAACATTAATCTTATCACTCACACATATAAAGATAGTTTGTTAGCGATATGTTCAGGACAAAATTGTTTACTATATTGTGCTGCATGTACTTGTTATGTACGTATGTCCCTTAATGAAAAAATAACGTTTCACTAAAATGATATTAATTCCATGTTTGCAGAATTCAACTCATTCCAATGATGAAATAAAACTGAGGTAAAACTGAAATATGGAATAAATTGCTACTTTCTGTACCTTATGATGTGTCTGTTGCAAATTTTTTGTAATAATATTATCTTGAAATATCAATGGAAAGATAAACTTGTTTCCTGTTTGCAAATGCGTGCTATGTTGAAGCGTTCTTACAAATTTTCATTTTGCTTATGCAATAAGTGGTTTGAAATACCTTGCTGTCAATGAGAGAGAGCGAGAGAGAGAGGGAGAGGGAGAGGGAGGGAGGGAGAGAGAGAGAGAGAGAGTCTCGCAATTTTCACTGATTTCGTGATCATGCTGTTGTAAGGTTCTTTCTGCCCGTTACAATGGATATTGTCATCTAGAGGTGCCTCTGTGGGTAACTTGCCTCCGATGACCACCTGCTAGAGACACCTGGAGGAAAAATAAAACCCGGTTCATTCATTGGTTGAAAATGTGGCACAGGAAACCGGTGCAGCTATTAGGCAGAATAGTGTATATGACATGCCCGTTTTCAGTTTATATAAAAATGGACATATATCTGTTACTATATCCAGTTTTCTACTTATTAGTTGCAAGGCTGTCAAGTCAGAGAGATAAGGTAAAAAGGATAGGCTGCAGTACTTTTTTTCATTTGAGCGAAGACTTGTTACCTCTCACTAGGTGGTGTTGCATATTTGTTTCATCATGTAATTACTATGATCATGTTTGAATGTCAGATCTTTGAAAATAACTCATTCAACAATTTTCATCAGTGTTGAATGATAATTTAAATTGTGTCATTCAGTTACCACCAAAATATGACGAAAACAATCGTCAACGTGGGCCTTCATAAATCTGCATCAGCAATTATGAAAGCCACGTTACAATATTGATATTATTCTTTAGTTTGAGAAATATGCGAACTAAGACTGTTTGTATGTCCATATCTAACACAAACAACAAGGACGTTTTCCAATTCATATACATTAGTCAGTCGTTTTCTGTAAGAAAAAAACAAGAATTTTGTAAGCGTATATTTCTCGCGTATATATTTTCAGATACCCAAGAATATTTCCCTTCGAAATGTCTGGTTTTTCAAGAGACCATGATAATTTTCCCCACAGGAACGGAAGTATTTCAGTACAACCTTGAATATATACACAAGGAGCACATTTCGCCTATTATATTTTTATCAATAGGTGGTCGTACAGAAATAGTTCTTATGACGTCCAAGAACACGTTCGTAAAAGTATATTTCCTTTTGTGTATCTGCCACGGTATTTGCAAATGCCAGAGGATCTACTTCTTCATTACCTCCGATTGGGGGATATCACAATATTTTCTATTAGAAATGAAGTATTTTATTTGCAAGATTACATGCATTTTGAAAAACACAAACACCCTTTTTGCAATAAAATGAAGAACCGGTATCATATTAATACAGTTTTCAAGACTACCAATCATGTAACATACTCTCAATAGTAGACCAAGACATCTCCTTTGGCATTTTGCTCGTTGTAGATGTGCTTCTTTTCGAATGCATAAATTTCCACGCTTTTTGCATTTTTAGACATTGGACTAAAGTTTTTTTTACTGTGATATAGTTCCTACAATCCAATGGTAAAACACTATGCATTTCGTTTTTTTATTTTCATAACGTTGCGCAAGCGAAATGTGCTAAAATAAAACAAACAAAAAAGAAAACCCCGCGAAACTGAGTGAATTTACAATATTAGCCTCAGCATGAAATAGCATTTTAATCATCATGTGCCCAGACAACAGGAGAAATCTTGTAAAGAGATATTTGCGCAAGGGTGCATGAAACCATTTTCCAAAACTTGACTCATGAGTACAATACAGCATGCATACCGTAATATATTTAATTGGGAAGATATTTCCATCGCACACACGCCACTAAGAAAATTTTTGTCATGCCCACTTTGAAAAAAGAATATTGACTACAAGTTGCACGAAACAAAAGAATAAATGTATGCATGGGAAAACAATGGGATGGAAGTAATAGATTAAATACTGCATAAGAAATGAATGAATGGATGACTAAATGCAGGAACGGATGAATGAAAGAATGAAAAGTACATAATCAAATGAATAAGTATTAGCAAATGCATAAATAAAATTAATTGAAAATTAGAAGATAGACGGACGGACGGACAGAGACAGACATGCGGGCAGCAGGCAGACAGACGACAGGTTTGTATGTATGTATGTACGTATGTATGTATGTAGGTAGGTAGGTAGGTAGGTAGGTAGGTAGGTTGGTAGGTAGGTAGGTAGGTAGGTAGGTAGGTAGGTAGATAAGTAAGTAGGGAAGTAGGCATTTTAAGCTGGTTGCTGGAAGCATAGTCAGAATCTGATTAATTATCTAAAGATATGCAAATCCGTAGAGGGGATTTATCCTTTGCCGGAAGAACTCTTATACTGGTTTGCAATGAAGAGACCACGTTAGATCATCAGGCTTTTTGATCGACCACCTCACTTAGCCATCCTTGGGGTACTGATGGTAGCGATGTATTGATGCAAGATAAATGAGAAGGAGATACTGGTGCCATCACCCAACAATAGCAGGTATCTCACATTTCAGCTCTGCTGATTCGTCAGTCATCATTCAGCAGAGCTTATCCCATCGCAGTGGCATCTATCGTCGTCCATTGGCCCATTGTTATCATTATTATTATTATTATTATCATCATCATCATCATCATCATCATCATCATCATCATCATTATTATTATTAGTAGGGTTTGGGGGGGGGGGGGGGTTGGGAGGGTTGTTGACCTCTGGCAAGTGCTCTATGGCATTGTGATTTTTTTAAGTTACAAAATTTTCCAAGCCGGTTTTTCTTTTGTTTGTCTATTTGTATGTAGGGTTTTTTTTGGGGGGGGGGTGTTTTTGTTTTTGTTTTTGTTTTTGTTTTCTTGTTTTGTTTTTTTGGTTTTTTGTGGGTGGGTGGGTGTTTTTTTTGTTTTGTTTGTTTGTTTTTTTGTTATTTTTTGTCTTTTGTGTGGTTCATTCTGGTTTTTTGTTGTTGTTTTTTTGTGTTTTTTTCTTTTTGTTTTTTTTTGTACGTTGGTTCGGTTGCTCTATTTATTTATTTATCGAGAGATCGAAACGATGTGGGTGGGTTGCCAGGAGTGTTGTCATGGCTCAGTCCAGAGAGGCTAACTGTTACCGTCTGCCTTGTGCGTGCCTTCACGTAAGGAGCAAATTGACCTTTATGGGTTGACACTTGCCTGAAGACAGTTTATGTACTGAGGAATCAGGTTTGGTGTGTTGTTCCATTACAAAAAAATGTTACCTCTGCTGAGTTTTGGGTACGCTTGAGTCTACAAACTTTATCACTGTGGTTCGGTTTCTTGCCGCTATCTTAAAATTCGATTGTACTCTTCGAACATGGTTCGTATGGCGGTCAAACCATTCTGCTAAATAAACCTTTAGCTACTACTTGCTGTAAACTGGTTTTCTGATTTCATAATTACATTGGTGATGGGTTGACTTTCTTGCGCTCTAGCTTCATGGGGGTTCTAAACTTCGGAATGTATTACCTTCCTTGATATAAATATGAAGAGTCGAGGTTGGTGTTTTTGTCTTCCCGAAAATGACATTTCTGAGGAGGGGGTGGGGATGGGGAAGTGCTTTTGGATCCTGTACTGACAACAAATTTCACTGCGCTGGGGTTTTTTTTGCTTCTGTCTTCATTCTTTCAGTGTCACATTTTGGACGAGTCAACAGCTTTTCACTGCTTGCTTTGGGCGCACCGTGCCCGAAGCGCGCCGAGGATAGCTGTTGACCCTGGCCGTTATATTCTCTGGAACTATAGACATACTGGTACTTGAATGAAAAGACATTTCACAGGGAATATGAACCTGCCATCCTGATCATAATTGAGAGCGGTTCCTCTTAAGTAGTTCGACTGTGGTCGCAGTTAGCACTGAAAGAGTTTGATTGGCTGTACTCAGTTAACATGACTGGTGAAGTTGCACAAACCTGTTTGCTACAGCTCAAAGCTTGCTTTGTAACATACAATCAACCTTTTTGTGTCCGTTCGCTAGAAGTACATCACAGATATAGAGACAACAGTAATGAACAAAAGGGGTGGATGCGAATTTACGAAAAACTTTGGGAATCCGGTATCATCCATTAAGCAGGAGGTTTGACAGTTATTAATCGACTCTTAACAAGATGAAAAAGGACTCTTCATAGGAGTGTCACAAAAATGTATAAACGAAAAAAAAATAGTAAACTTTGGCTGGAAGAGTAGTCTCTACAGTTCATACGCGGATAAAACGAATCCCTAAACTGTTCTGGGCACACTTCTCTCTGCGTCTGTTGAAGAATGAAACTACCAGACCGTTTGACCAAAGGTACTGGGGCACCTCGCATGCCAGGGGCTGAGAACCAAACGTGAGGTGACCATCTGCTGCTTCATCTATTAATTACCACCTTGTGTACGCATGCAAGATAAATAATAAAATAATCTTGACCAACCATCTTTGTTTGTTTCTTCTTTTTTTTCTTTCGACATCGATGAAGATCTTAGTATGACACAGAGTTTAAATGATGCATAATCCCATCGTATTTGATAGCATTTATCGGAATTTTACCTTACTCAGCAACTTATAATCAACTGTGTACCCAGTCCCGTTGATGTTTGTTTTGAGTATATGCAGTGAGAGAAAAAAACATAATATCACCAGACGGTTATAGGGTCCAACATATTATGGAATTGAATGCACTATAATATCAAGTAAGGGATTTTGTTATTTACTGATGTTTATTTTAACTATTACTTCTCCGTTTCATAATTGAACAAAGTGATACTTTATATATATATATATATATATATATATATATATATATATATGCAATTTGTGGCATATATTTTCATCATCATTGCATTTAAAATGTGTTTTATAATGTTCGGCATGTTAAATAACAACTGCCCCAGCAGATAACATCTCATTTAATGAAGTTTTACTCACCATCGTTATCCTATTTTAAACTTGCTGTAACAGTACCTGAATTCGACCTATTATCAAGCACTGCATCAGAACCTTGTTTGTATTGTTTCAGGTAGGTAGAAAACTCAAACAAATCCCTAATATCCAGATGTTCCAAGTACCGTATAACAAACGTGTCAGAAACCCACTTGGTTGGCAATAAAATTCCCTCGTCAACAGTTGTCACCAGCGCGCTCTGTGTGATCGCCCAGTGCACGGCGCGGAGGCCTGTTGAGTTGATTACTTTCACACAAAAAAATCACAATGCAGGCAGTGCTATGGTTCATAGATGCTACTCCGTTTGTTAGTGGCAAGCGAATAATAATGCACCAAAACGTTGTTCAAGCGATAATAAGGCTACAGTGTCTATCAAGCAATAGTAAGCAGCCACTCTTTGATTCAAAGAGTGACAACATCGACAGCGAACGTCACACAGGAATAAGCAGCTACCGTGTGGGGGATGGCAATAACAAACTGCCATCGTGGATATTTTTATTCGCCGTACCTACGTTCTGGAAGCCCTTTTAATTTCCGTACTTCGTACCAACCATTATTTATACATTTTATTGTTTCCCGTACCTTGTACTAGGGCAGAATTATCATTTGTACCAGCATACCATGGACACTCCCCCCCCCCTCCATTTACCCGCCCCCGTGTATGGTTCAAAAAGGAGCTACAACGTGGGCTAAACAACAATAAGCAACCACAGCGTGGTTCAGTTAGCAATATGCAGCCACGGGAAGGTTCAAGCAGTAAATTGCAGCTACAGACTGGTTTAAGCAATGACAATCAACCACAGCGTAGTTCATCTATAGGTAATTGACGAAGGAGATAATCTAAATATGCGATCCCTATGCATAGCACACCTGGCGTTGGTTGACTTAAAATCTCTTAGATGCTTGTTCTTGAAAGTTTTTTTTTTTTTTTTTTTTTTTTTTTTTTTTTGATACTGGTCGTTTCCTTTCGCGAATATGTAAAATATTCAATTCAATTGTCATGTCCCTCAGCAGGTTGTTCACCGTAGGATATATCTGAATCAAATCGATCTCTACCGACATCCCTGATAATACAGTCAGTGGTAACGTTTGTATGAACTACACTTCCTCTCACTGAAGGCAAGCCAATGACTACTAATGTAGTCGGACAAACTACGGAGCCATGGTGGACGCGGTTTAAAACATGTACGTCCAAACCAAACTAAGGCCATATAATACTGTACAACTTGTATGTTCTTTGACATTAACATTTCCTAATCCAACCCATCAGCTTTCCACTGATATGATCCCAGATTCACCTGTAACATAATCCCACATCACACAAGAAACTGTATAGAACGCTTTGCTAAAATCTAGATGAAATCGTTTAGATAAGTTGGCCATGCCATAAAATTTCTGTCCATCCTGCATGAGTACTAATAATTGCGTAACACACACACACACACACACACACACACACACACACACACACACACACACGGGACTTCGACGGAACAATTCTCTCCTCCAGAGGACAAGTTCTTGTTGACCATACCACATTCGATATTGTATAGAAGGACAAAACCTTGCATTATTTTACGGAACAACTTACATCCTCCCCTGAAAATGCTTGCCATGTTGACCTATAGGACCTAGACTACTTCCAAGCGGATCGCGTGTACGTGGACATACCATCAGATCAGATTACGACCGCCCTATTCCTCAATTTATTGGACAGCTGAAGTTTATTCCCTTCTGTGGTGAGCAAATACCTCACCACTCACGGATGTGTCGCAAAAGTGTCTAGACAAAGAGATCATACTTAGTATTTTTTTTTCTTTTCAATCTTTCATAGGAAAAATTATCAGCTGCACTAAGCATGGGATGAGATGATTAAAGTAAATAAGTAAGTCAATCGACACAGTTAAGTTGCCTGTGGCCAGAGGTAGCATACCTGAACTTGACTTAAGCCAATGCGTTTCGTAAATTACAATGGCAGCAACGAATATGCTTTGGATAAATATGCACATATTTATTACTATGTTGCATATCGCAACTTTGAAAATAAGGAAAGTGGTACACCAGTTTCTACTCACGTACAGGCAGATGCTTATCATATCATAGTTTTAAATGTTTGCTGTCGCCGTTTCATATTTGCAGCAAAAAAATTAATCTTGCGCAGAGAGAGAGAGAGAGAGAGAGAGAGAGAGACAGACAGACAGACAGACAGAGACAGAGACAGAGACAGAGAGAGAGAGAGAGAGAGAGAGAGAGAGATAGAGAGAGAGAGACAGACAGAGAGAGAGAACGTATGTCGACCTTTGGCTTGCTGGGGGTAGTTTGCGAGGGCCACCTTGCTTTAACACGACAGTGTGGTCAAGATTGTTGGGAATATCGAAGTTGTAATACCCCAAAGAAAATTATTATACGTTTCGAGTGAACTTAAGGACATGCATTGTTTATTCCCATGCACTGGAGAAAAATAGGTAAACAAATCTTAATTATGCAATAAATAAAATGAGCGTTTCCTTACTGACGAAAGCTGCGTAAAACCTCGGCAATTTCAATTCATTTGTCGTTATGCCAATTCGAACATGCGATGAATCTTTAAATGTTCGTCACATAGTTTCTTTCTGAAAAAACGAATGACAGCTTTTAATCTGGGACACCAATGGCGAAAAATGCAGCTTTTTCCAGCTTATTGGTTTGTGGCTAATGCACTTGGTATTACGTGAGAAAAGACACAGATAACGTGGCACTTTATGGAGACTACACCAACAGGTTTTGTGTACAATTTAGCAATAAAAGACATGGACTACGTTTTCGTCCCATAAATGCATGATCGCTTCGTTGTTTTTATGGGTAAGACAACCGGCGGAAGTCAATAAAGAATACAGAGTGGGGCCCCTTTACCTTGTCTTTATCTTAATACCAAAAATATTGCACATACATCACCAGCTTCTGAATCTACAACCAATATAAGGTTGCGCAATCCTTTTGATTGATCGTAACATAGGAACCTTTTTTTAACTTTAAAAGACACCTTGTCCTACACTTCGATTGCTGGCCTGCGAAAGTCATTTCGTACCTGGGATTTAGTGCATGATGAAAAGCACATTGGCAGGCACATTCCGCGTTACACGCCAGGCCCAGTGAACAGGGTTCACATGGTGTGTATTGCATTTTTTTTATGATTGTTGTATGCTTGTTCTGTGCGTCAAATTTAACCTGTATCCGGTCAGACTATCATTATAAACATATATATATATATATATAATGATACAGGATCACCAAGTAGTTTAACTCTTTCAGTGCCTACTTTTGACACAAGTCAACAAGTTTGGGCTCAAAATGGCCCCGAGAAAAGCAGTAGAGCCGGACCACTCTTTTGGTCACTGCAACTACTGGCATACTGGTATTTGAATTCAAGGTTGGTTTTAAAAGAAAAAATTGAATTTAGCGCTGCTATGTTAATTCAGGGCATAATAACTTTTATGGAAATTGGCAATAAACGAGTTAAAACTAAATTGGAAGATTATTTTGGGCAACAACAAAGGAACAAACCGTCTGCGATCTGAACCGTAAGTAGTGTACAATTGTGGATACATTTCCATTGGCTTTAATAAAAAAGTCAGGACTCCCCCCCCCCCCCACACACACACCGCATCATGACATTGAAAATATTATTTTGATTTAAACCGATAAGGATGGGTGAATAAACTCCTGGTCCCAAATTTAAGGCTACTGTCTTTTATTTTCTTTATATAGAAGAGATGTATAAAGTGCTTCAGAATATATAGTAACAGAATAAATAGAGTATTCTGTATTGTCAAAGGGACATCCCATGAGCACAAAGAGTCATTCCCAACGTTCACCTTCAACAGATGAAATTCCAGACCTGAATGACCCGGCCTTAATTGTGTTTGCAACATTTTAGATAAGCGTGGCCCGTGGGCCAGCTGTAGTGAGGGCTTTCTCTTCAAAATAGGAGACATCTAAGTTTTGTTTTGATGAAGGATAAATTAGGGAATTGCCTGACACAAGTCGAGAGATCGGTCCACAGCTTCACGACTGATGAGAGAAAGGAACTGCTTAGTTCTACACTGGATTTCTCCCGATACCCGCTGCGTTTTTAACTCTTTCAGTGCTATATTTTGGACTGAGTCACAAGCTTTCCTCTGCACGCATTGCTGTTGACCTGACTCAAATACTGAAGTTTTTTTTTTTTTTGCAAGGAACCTGAATCTTGCACCCTTACTTTAATTCAGAGCACTTCGTTTTTGGTAGTTCGACTTTAGTTGTAGGTGGCACTGAAAGTATTTAAAATTAATAGTAAACAGCTCTGTTGCTGAAAGACCGTACCAGAAAGGTCAGGAAGGACACATTTATTCATTGTACCAAAGGCATCAACATTCCCCTTTGATAAAAGTGTGGCATATTGACCAATATACCAAATGTCACGCCCCTGGGGCTTAGCCGGAGCAAAGCTGCCTTGCTGAAAAAATGATCAACTAAAATTGAAATTCAATGCAAGATATCCCTCAATGTGTAGATGTGTTCTGCGCAAAAAGGGACTGCGGCAGCCGAAATCGCCGATATTACACCACCAACAGACAAGGATTATTGGTAGACGACTTTACGCTGTCACAAGTAATGTGACGCGGTAATGATCCAGCTCCGGAGTTGTCATAACAGAAAGATTTGACACAGGCGAGGGGTATCGCCATATTTTCATGCCCACAATAACGGTGGTTTCTCTTATTCAGCCAGTCGGTAACAAAAAACAAAAACGCAAAATAACAACGTGAAACACCATGTGGTTTGCTTACACTGTGGCTGGGTGATGGGTGTCACGTGATCATTGTTCTGTTGAGAGTGAAAATATGGTTACATCCAGTGATAAACACTCTTTTTCTTCGCTATAACATATACATGTGAGTCATTGATTTAAGATATAACAGATTGTAATGATATATACCCCTGCCAGTCCGTGTTTCCAAGCAATATCAGCGAGAAGACGTGCGCGATTTGCATGCTTCGGGACTCCTATACATATTCTCGCCGCTTGGTTGGTGTGACAATGATTCTATCACATCAATCAATGTTTGACGACTATTGTCAAAAATAACACAGCCATATTCCAAGTTGGGACGAATTATAGACATATTTGATTTGCAAAGGGCGCTTCGTGACATCTTCTACTTGAAAGATCTCAGAAGAGATAATGCCATGTTTGCTTTATCAGTAATGCATAGCACATGATCTTTCTGGCTCACATTGGAACACAGGGTAATACCTAAATTGAATGGGAGTCTCCACATGGAATTTAATTCCCATACAAGATTAATGGATCAGGAATAGGTTTACGCCTTTTAGCAGAAGAGATCACAGATTTTCTGAAGTTAAAAGTCATTTTCCAAATCCAAATTTTACCCCAATATCGCACACGATCAAATTTTGATCTTGACTGAATGTGGAATTCTGTGGATCTCTAACAGCTTCCAGTGGCCCCGTGTCATCAGCAAATGCTTATCGCAAGAAACGCTTCCTATCAGTATTCGAACCTCCCGCCCTAACAGATCAACGGGAGCCTGTAATGCCAATGTGGATTACTTTTAACTTTTTGGCCGAAGTTGCAAGTTAGTAAACTGAATGAAAATACCATGGTTATCAGCCAATGCGGATTACATTACACTTTTTACCTGAAGTTTGCATGTAAGTTAGCTGAATGAAATATCACGGTTATCAGACTCACTATAAAACGGCATCTTGTAGGTTTGCACTTTCGGTATATTGCACAGAGGGTATGCTAGACAGATGGACATATTTATTTAAAAAACAATCTTGCAAATTGACAACACTATCCCCTGGCTAATATAATCGAGTGATGATTTAAAACTAACAGGATAATGCGAGATGATGAACAGAAGAATGATAAATAAAAGCGGTGAGTGGTAAAGATAAAATAAAACAGTAAGTTAGAGCAAAATGGGCAGTTGAAGCATTTACCAGGTCACACTTTAATATTAGTCTAAAAATTTCAATATCTGTAAGTAATTATATGTCACTTGGAATTTCTGCCCAAAGTTTGATAACGGTAGTTTTTAAAACTGTTCATGCTATCAGCAGAAAGTCTGTTATTATGTCTGACAATATATGCTCTCAGGCTGCAAATCAAAGTGAGAAAGGTGTTTAAGGGGAGAGGGGTTCTGTACTGGCGTATTGGGCATCTTACTTGCCGTTCTTACGGACTGGACTTTTTAACTTCCGTACTTTGCACCAACTATTATCATTATTACATTTTCTCATTTTCCATACGTTGTACCTTGCACTAGGAAAAATTATTGCTTGTACCAGCGTACTCCCCCCCCCCCCCCTCCCTTTAAAAATGAAGGTGAAACAGAATGGTAAATTTTGAAAGTCTTCACAGCCACGTGTTTTGGCCTCCTGTTTTCCAAAGATTGTGGATTGGCTTTAATCAAAAGACTATGATAATCTCAAACTTTGTCATTAAAAGAAAAAACAGCCTCAGGATGCGTATTTGGATTACCCGTGGACCAGCTGCGTTATCCGATTAAAAGTCGGGTCACTATTTATAGTTATTTTGAAACAGGAAAGATTTACAAAAACAAAACAAAAACAAAAAAACAAAAACAAAAACAAAAACAAAAAAAGAGGAGGGGAGGAGGAGCCGGACGACATTTGAAAGTACAGGTCGTTGTGAATCAGTTTTAGAGAATGAACTAAACCACGGAGGTTGATACCGCTTTTTAAAACACACATGTTGGCCTTTTGGACAGTTCCGTCAATTTGACACGCTCATAAGGGCTCATGTGGTAACGGAGACACACGTTTTGACATGCAACTCAGTTTAAACATATCTTATTGTTCAAAACAATCTGGATGGGAGAAAAGCGCAACCCGCTAATTTGAACTCTCCATGACGTGCATGTACAGCATGAGTAAGGCAGGTACATCGACATGGCGATATAAAACAAAGTTACTAACAATATATGTGATGATAGTTTATAGCATGAAATATTTAGAAATCGAATGACTGTTCAATAATAAGATATAATGTGTAGTTCGGGACTGAAACAAAATACATCTACAATGGCTAAGTCATCTTTCTAGAATGATACAGTTTTGAATGATTCAGAATTTAAATCGTTTGAAACCCGAGTACCCCCCCAAAAGAAGAAAGAAAGAAAGAAAGAAAGAAAGAAAGAAAGAAAGAAAGAAAGAAAGAAAGAAAGAAAGAAAGAAAGAAAGAAAGAAAGAAAGAAACAGAGACAGGTGTTAATATTATGTTGGAAAGCTGAGGGAATTTAGGTGAAACAATCTGTTTTGTATTTGATCGTACCTGGGTCAGTGAAGGATGACCTGTGTTGTTGTTTCGCGCGGGCGACCGCATGCACACCTACGATTATCTGTAAGGTAGTGTTTAAACTCACGATTGTTCAGCGAGCTGCATTCTAATCTCAAACATGCATGTAAAATTTGACCTCTTCTGTTTTCACGGTAATAAAATTAATCGGGAGGTTTAGCTGAAGGACTTTTGAGTTTTAGTTTGAACAGAGGCAGGTTTTCAGAATTTCGAATTCGGGGATCTAATTGTCCCAAAAATCTGTGGTCGAAGGGGAAAAAAAGGATTCTCCCTTAAGAGACTACTGTACTCAATATCAGCGGTGTGTCTGAAAGTGTAATAGTTATTTTTCTCCACAGGCAAGTGGGCAAATAGGTAATCAGCAGTTAAGCCAGTAATTATTAAACTTTTTCATCCAACATCTTACAGTAGAAGTCTCGTTGAGACATGTCGAGTTGCTCCGGTCACTACTGTAGTTGCCGATATTTGGACGTTTTCAATTTTATCGGTGCAGCTGGCTGAACAATTATGCAATAAAACATCAGCATTCTCAAGCAAGGGACGAATGTACGTTAGATACAATTTTTCGGGAGACTTTCTGTCCAAAATATATGAAAGGTTTCCAAGGCAATCAACTCGTATCCTTGCCTTTGAGTAGATTCTTTCTATGTGGTCTGCCCAAGTACCGTGATTCAAAGATACTCATGAAAAGTATTTTTCGGGCCGTTTAAAAATACTGGAAATGTATCTGTTTTCCTATTGTTTAATCTCAAAGTGTGAGTTTTTAATTCATGTAAAGTTATGGACCACATTTTGGTCCATACAAAGATAGCTGGTGGGCCCCATTCAGAGTACTTGCTGCGATTTCTTCATCACCGGGATCAGTTATAACAAATAAGAAAGTATCATCAGAAAAACAACCTAATGTTTGATTCAACTACCTCAGTAGTGTCGTTTATGTAAATGAGAAACAGCAAGGGCTCTAGGATCGACCCGTGAGGGACTCCTGCATCTGCAATTCCCCATGGTGAAGAAAAGCCATTGATTACTGCTTTTCGTTTTCTGCCAGAAATATAATCTCTGAATCATTCCAAAAGTGGCCCTGTATTACCCATCGATTGCACTTTTTTGTCAAAAGTCCAGCATGCCAGACCCGATCAAATACACGGCTGACATGTAGAAAGAGAAATGTGATATATTTATTTTCATCAAGAGCTTCAGTTACCAGATCGTACATTTCAACGAATTGGCAAACTGCTAAATCTCCTGGAGTATATGCCGACTGTCATTGTAATAAGATTTCAATGATTGAAAAGAACCTTAAAAACACATCTCTCAAATACCTTCCCTGCAACACTAAGAAGAAATACATGTCTGAAGTTTTTACAGTATTCATGGTATTGTTTTGAATGACTCTTGTGAACAGGCATGAGACTGGCTTCTTTCCAGACAACTGGAAATTTTGATTCGCTTAGTGACTTCCTAAAAATCAATGAAAGGGGATATGCTATTGCATCATCTGTGAGTTTAAGTCATTTGGGGCTAAGGTCTTGAAGCTTTGCTCGTATTAAGTAAATTTAGTACATCTTTCACTGTGGCCTGAGATTGGAGAATGAGTAGTTCAACAAGCCAAATTAACATCCTAGCTGGGCATGCCCACTAAAGCTTGGCCTCTGTTTGGGAGAGAGGTCATCGGGAACAGGAAGTGACCTTTCCCAATAAACTTGTTAAGTTACTCTGGTACCCAGAATCAAGCTTATCCACTTTTTTTATCACATTTAGGGCCTAATTTTGGTGAAAAAATTAAACAGTATAGCCTATTTATAATAACAAAAACAACGAAACCACTAAACATTCCAAGCTTCCATCCGTGGTAGATCTTTCCCTTGTTTCAAGTTAGACGTGTGTACATTTCTATGTTCAGTGTGAAAAAGTTGTCACTAATATCATGTGGCCCACATAGAGGGTGGGCTTCACTGCACATGCTGAGTTGAGTACTATTTGGCTTATTCAGACAAGGCATCATCGTGAGTTCCACTCTTGCACTGTTCAGCAAAGTAATCATTGAAAGCATACGATTTTCCTTGACCGTCGGCTATTACTTTGTCGTTTGCTATCATAGGAGAAAATGTACTAGACGGATCAACATTTTCATTCTGTAGTTGTTTGAAAGTTTTCCACAACTTTCCATTTAATTCATTTGACTCATGAATGAAAGAAAGAAAGAAAGAAAGAAAGAAAGAAAGAAAAAAAAGAAAGAAAGAAAGAAAGAAAGAAAGAAAGAAAGAAAGAAAGAAAGAAAGAAAGAAAGAAAAAAAGAAAGAAAGAAAGAACATTAGCCTTTCCGCTTTCGGGCGGGGAAGCTTAATTATTTCCAAGTTTCATTGTTCACCACATGGCTATCTTATAACAATGAAAGACTGAAGTTTATTGTATGGGGTATATTGCATGGGTCATATGGGTTGCTGAAGCGGCAGGTATTCGTTACTACTTCCCATTATTATCTGTTTGTGAACGAAAATAGTTTCGTTGTTTTGTAATAGGAATAATGGAGGTTGTGTTTGCATACATGTAGGCCTACAGTACTCGTAGAAAATTGATACCCTGAAATTGAAAGAGGGGTATTATGTAGTTACCAATATTATGTTGCTTATGACAATAACAAGGAGATAATTCAAACTTTGGTCCAAGTTTGGAAAAAATCAGTTGTGAAAGTCTTCAATCAAAATTACTGACATTTGCTGAATGTTTGCACCATATTTGTGTTTGTCAGGTGCCACGTACTATAGGCCTATACACTTGCGTAACAGAGTCAATACCACCGTGTTGAATTGAGGGTTTTGTTTGTTTATATATTTTTTCAAAGGAATTAAGCAAATACAAAACTAGCTGTATTTGCGTTATTTTAACTTTGAGCTTCTTTTCAGAGTGGAGAAATTAATATTGTGAGAAATTACCACACTCTCGTTGGCAGTGTGTCCAGAGCGCAGCTTCGACGCACAAGAAGCGCATATACTTGAACCAGCAAAGAAACATTAAGCAAGTGTCAGTAATACAGATTCAGGACTCGCGCAGCTGTTTTTTTTTTACCTCGTTTGACACGTGAAGGCTTTTTCACGCTAGGCTGACCTGTATTGTCCTGAACTGACCAGTGGTGTCATGGTTACCTTCAGTATGGTGTGCACTGTAGCATAGACTTACATACAGGCTGTGAATTGCAGAAATCATCAAAGTACATTAAAAAAATTGTCCCGTGGTTGCACACAAGTTCACTTTTTGACCGCTGATTTATAATAAAAGTGCTTTGTTATCCTGTTAAAACATTTTAATCACCTGCTGCCATGTTCATAAAGAATTTGATCTGATTCTAACTTTAATCCCATAATTAAAATTAATGTGGTTTGGGCCCTAAACTACTTTATCCTTGGCTCAATGGTTGATCAACACTTCAAGGGCTAGCTAATATATGCTCCTGGCTACAATATAATGTTAATGATTTGCAGGTTCATTTTCATAAATCACTCTTAGTTTCATCCATTATTTGATGTTTTGATCCAAGATAACAATCTGGATCAAATCAAGGTTGATTAAATAAAATGAAAACTTTAATTCTAAAGTGTATATTACGGCAGAGAACATAGAGTAATTTATCCTGCAAATTTAGATCAAACATTAGGCCAACAATTCAGTAGATCAAGGCCCAAAGACACATTGACTTTCATTCTAGGATTAAATTGGGGATCAGATTAAACTTTTTGTGAGTACTTCCTCCGGTGCTATGTTTTTGTACTGAGTCTAAAACTTCCCTCGACTTGCTCGTGTGGAAGCCGAAGAAAGCTTTGGACCTGGACCGTTTTTTTTTTCTTTCGACTTTAGCAAGACAGGCATCCTGGTACATGAATGAAATGTTTTTACGAGAATTTGAATCTAAAAATATTGTAGTATTTCAACTAAGACCCATCTTTGTTGTCAGAAGCATTCAAAGTGTCGACAATTTTTTCCTGCTTTTTGAAGAAGACTCCGGCACCATGGGTTTAGAGGTGGATCCTTGGTATGACAAGCAGAACTTTATTCACCTGGCATGAGCTGATGGCATGTGTGGTGACAGTAATTCAGTTAAGTATTTTAGAGCCTTGCCATTGAAAGCCTTGAAGGTGAGGGGTAACTGTTTTGAATTTGACACTGATGTGAAGTGAGCGGATCGTAATATGGCTCGACAGGAGCTGTGTGTTCATAATATTCACTCAGTACAGGGAAAGTAGTGCTTTTGTGCCCGGTGGCATTTCGACAGATTTTGCCTTAACAAAACGACAAAGAATCAAATTGCATGCCGCATGCTATAGGTTACGCGCCAACAAGGATCCCATTAATTTTATAGGGAAATTATGGTCTGATCAGGAAAATGTACCAAAGCTGATGCTATGAATGTTTGTATAATGGGACCCACATGTTTGTTCATGTAGAGAGAGACCTCGGATTCTGCCAAGGTTATGTACACTGCTGCATCTTCCCTGGGAGTATAGTATGCGAGAGGTTAGGTTCGTAACGTCAATAAATAAGGATAAATCTGTGAAGCCTGGCACTGATCAGAAGTTTGTAAATACATTAGATTTCCAGTCCTTTATTTATAAAAGATGACCTTACGCATATATTCCATGAGCTTTATAGGGATCTGTTCTACAAAGTTCTTTGCGGCAGGCTGAGAAGCTAATCTTATTTAACCAATAAGGGACCTTTAGTTTTCCTACGCATCACACTCGGTAGTTTCCGCTCCATATATGTTCGTCCAGATGGGAAGCCAGCAGTGGAACTGTTACGAAATAGATGCAGAATGTTAACAACCCCACATCTTCGTTGCTCAGATTAATTACGAAAATATTTTCCGAAATTTCTATTAACTTCAGTGATGTGGAATTTTGGACCATCCGAGCGAGCAGCTAAGCGGGCAAAATGTTTTTTATTAACATATGGTTTAAGTAAAAACACAAAAGCAGACGCGATTTACATGCAGGCCGTTTAGGCTAGTTGAGATGTAATGGATAAGTCATCGGTAGGAAACCAGTGCTGCCCAGTCGTTTGCAAACCGTATTGTACGCATGAAGGACTCGTAGGATGCATAAAGTGTGCGATTTGATTTCTGTAATGTGGACATGTACTGTTTACCAACCGTTGTGGCAATGTACATTATCTGGTACATGTTGAGCACAGCTGGACACGTGCAACTGTTCTTCGCTAAAATTCACCAACAGGTTTCTGTTTGCTCTCGACACCAGACGTGCAAAAAGAAAAGCTATAATATTGCATGTAATCCATCACTTGGTAATCGCTGAGATTTTGCACACCTATCTTCACATGGATTGCAAAGCGGGCGTATAGTCTAGTTATAACCATCTTGTTAGGTGAAGGAAACCCAAGAACTCGGGAGAAAATCAATAGAGCGACAGGAAATCTTTCTGTTTCTCCTCCGAGAATCGAACCCGGATATCAGAAATAAAGGGTGAGCGTGTTGCCGCCGGTCCAGCTGCGCAAATCAACCCTCCGCAATTTGTACTCCATTTGGGACTTTTTTGGTAAAATGTAAAATTCTAGTGGACAACCTATCAAAAAGCAAAAGTTGGAATTTTACTGTTAGTTGGAAAAAACGTTGGGAAATGGAACGTAACCTGGATGCCCAGAACCCGACGTCACGCTGACATTACTAGTAAGGTTGATAGCTATGATATTCTTAAGATAGCAATGAAGACACTTATGCAGCAAATACAACTTTGCTGTGCACGTCTTTATGAACTTGAAGTGTCAATGACTTTTTTGTAAGTTTCAACTCCAAAAGAGATTATACAGACACAATACATTTGTGGCAAGTGGGACTTCATAACTTTAAAGATGTTCACTTCACTTATCAAAAAACACAAAATCCAGCCATTTTCTTTCTCCCGTTTGAACTATTTTATACCACTGTCTTTGACAACAAATGCAGTATATTACTCGGGGGTAGGGTCGGGGGTGGGGGCAGGGCACACAGAATTGTCGCTGCTCTGAACCGTTTGTGGGTCAGATAAGTTTTTACATTGTTAAGTTTGGTAAGTACAAAGGACGTCCCATGCGTTATGGCAACCACATCGCAATTAGAATTCCAGGCATGTGCTATTGACCTCATCCAAATAGACCTGGCTAACGTCTATGTGCCAACTAGGGCTTCATTTCAGACTACAGGTACCAGGTAAGCTGAAAACCAAGTACACCTTTCAATTTTTGTGTTTCAATTTATTTTTGACGTTTTGGAAGAGTTTACGTTTTTTCATTTGTCATTATGTCCAGACTCTGGGAACTACCAAAGTTCAGTGGTGTTGGGTCGTATGTGTCGGATTGAGGGAAAAAAACAGCCTTTCGTTACTTCATTATAGGCAGATGTGGCCTGTCCTGACTGCAAGGCCATGTAAGGCCCCATAAGGCCATGTAAAGCCTTCATTACCCGGCAGACGCTATACAATTGAAGCCATGGTATGGAGTTCAGTATAACTGTATTTTAACCACAAATTTCAGCATAACAATTGGCATGCAGTTCTGGACAAAATATTAATCTGACAAGTTTGACATCAGTTAAGTAAAGGTTGTATATGATTGAAAAGATATAGTAAAAGCCTTGCTTAAGCTGCTTAGAGCAATCCATCTATCCATTGGTCTGCATTTTGTTTCCCGCAACCAATACCACAGTAACCTACTTTTGTGCAGTTTAATGAATACAAATCGCCACACATTCCTCGCAATGATCTCCTTATAGTGTTCCCTGGATCTAATTTATCGTCATATTGTTCTATAAATAGAAAGGTTCTGCGACTTTGTTCCTTCAATGAAAAAAGACAGCAACAGATGTTTACATAGATTTGTGCTAAAGTCAATCTTGTTCAACTTCTACATACATTTCTTTATCCTTTTTACGCCTTAGTTGATGGCTTCATTTGGTCTGCCTGTGGATCTATGTAGAAACGCAGGCTCTTCTCCGATTCAAAGCTGTTGAAGACCGAAGTGTCGTACATGATGAGAGATTCCCGTAAATGCTGTGCAAATTAATTTTGCAAGCTGATTGAGCCTGTAAATTGCTGTCATCAGAATGGCAGTTTAAACAGATGTTCTTGATTTGGTGTATCGAATTTACTTTACTGTTTAAAGGTTTTTCTCCCCAATTTCCACTTGTAACATTCAAAGTACTCTACAGCAGTGGGGACACCTCCTTCCGAGCCCCACCTGCACCCGCACCCGTCGCTTTGTTACCCCGGTGGTTGATACCTTGTCCAAATATCCGGATGGGGATGTCTTACGGCATGACGGCTATGGGTATGCCGGTCTCGAATCACGGCTTGCTTGTTGAAGTCTCTAGAGAAACATTGTGGCATAAACATCAGGCAAATCTACGTTGAAAGGTTTTGTGTACGACTCGATATCGTATTTGTAAAATTGTTTCAATGATGAGGCATTTGATGGCTATCGTAGTTACGACGTACGGACTACGAGGATATCTGGTGATTCTTTTGAAAAATTGTATTGCTTTATACATTGACATCACCTGATTACAATCCCGTTCTTGCCACCACAGTTCCTGCCCCCTGGCTCAAGTTAAGCAATTTGTCTGTTGTTTCAAGAGGTGTAATTATTACCTGGCGTTCTGCTATAGAAGTTCAAAGGAGTTCTAGATAACATCAAGGCAGTATTGTTCTTCTATAAATAGAATAGATGTGTGTCTTTGTGTTCAGCTTTATTCCTCAGTGGCATGATACATTCTTTGAAAGACATTTGGCGAAATGCATTGGTATTCCGAATTCCATTCAGAACTAATTGCTAAAGGGTCGGGCAGTGTAGAATTTGTACAAAATTGATTCAAAGTCAATAAAACGCCTCAGCTAGTATAATTATTGAGCTCAACTGGGTCATAACATTAAACCTGTTTATCATAAAATGTATCCCAGAGAATGAACAATATTTCTCAAAAAGCTGGAGGCTTGTAGTTGCAGACAAAAGCCAGAATATAGAGCATCCTTACGCCAACAGTTTGTCCTTAACGCATTTTTATTATTTGTGGCGGTGATAGGAGGCGAGCTTAAAATTACAGGCGGGACGATATTCACACCATGCTGACAGTTTAGATTTCTTTGAGCAGGAAAGGATTACATAAATGTTTTATCAAAGCAGCAGTGGAGCCTGATTCAATATGTTTACTTTTCCTGCGCTGTTGCTGTATTCAGTAAAGGAGAAATAAGATACTGCTGTCTGAGTCAAGCCGTGTACATATGCGAATGTTTAATACCATTGTGTATAACTTTTACAGAGTCCTGAAGCGGAAATATAAGCACATCTAGAATAAGTGATCTCGTTTTGCCCACCATACGTTTTGTTTGGACAGTCAACATGTATTATTATTTCACCGGGGGGGGGGGGGGGGGCTCGGTGTCCAGGGGCACAAATTTAGGGAGGTCAGACATCTGATATATTACATTCTTTTCGAGGTTGACATTAGTTTCTCCGCAAAACATACTTTTTTTCCGACACAAATACAGGTCCATAGGATAATAGGAAAGCAGTTATATTCAAAGTGGAAAAAATACCCTTATTCCTCATATTTACAACATAACAGAGCTACGTGAGCTGCATAGACCTGAGCATAACAATTATACTGAAAAAACAAATTATCATAAGAATCAGATCAAAATGTACTAAAGCCTTTATTGTTGAAGCTACTCTGAGGAACAAACTGCGAGAACGAAATGGAATAGACCAGAACTTCTCTATAAGCGAACAAATTATATATCCGAAGAAAATATTGCACATATTATACTATTTTTACAATTATCTGGTCTTGTTCTACAAATATAGATCTGTACCACGTAGTACATTTTTTTTGACAAAAACGTACTGCTAGTACATGAATCACAGGCGTCTCCAAATAGTCGTCTAAATGTATTGTTGTATCCAATAAGTTATCCAATAACACTGTCCCAGTCATTCTTTTCTCCATCCGTCTGTCTCGCTAGCTAATGGTAATGTGCATCCGTTAAAGTGCTATCGATACCCGGGGCCACATTGATATGTGGATGAGATTCTCAAAAACATTTCAAAGTTCCTGTAACAATGATGCTCAAGTCGGCGCAAAAATGCCAATGGAAACGTCGATCACAGTTATACCAAATCTATTTTGCTAGTATAAAGACGCAGCATCTCTGGCAATACAAAAGACGGAATTTTTCTTTGATCTTCTTCACCAACAGTTGATGCATGCACTTATTAACGCAATAAATCATATTTTCTGCCTCATACTTTAACCCTCTGTGATGCATGCATTATAATATGCTTTGTGTAACGATGCCATCGTAGATGCATAATGATTATCTTCAACAGACTTTAGCCCAGAAATGCACATTTAAACATTGTATCGTTAGCACCTAGTTGCTAGGCTCATATCAGAGGGCTTTCACACTACATGTTCTCCTTCAATAGAAAAAATTAAGCATGTGCCTGGTGTTAACTGTTTTGCATCTTCGTGTTACCCCCTCCCCCCCGTAATCCGACCACTGTTTTACCCCGCCTGATGCGGCCATTCTTTTTCTACCGTAAGAAGCAGAACTGTGGTAATTGCACTAGTTTTCAAAATGTTGAATCGAAACGTCCCCTGCAGAATAAATTTCAAAAAATGCAAAATTTATGTAAACATTAGGTTTATTGTGAAGCGAGCAGAACCCAAACGATTGGAACCAACTCCTAGTTTCCGATGAATACGTTCATCCTTCATGCACGGAGAAGAAAGCAACGAACAGATACACTACTGGACGTATTTCTTTTACACTCAGATGTTGACCAATGGTCACAGAAGAAACGAGCATCCTTGAAGAATCCGGCTAAAATAAGTAAAAGGAATGAATTTACATTATAAATTTGACAGAATTACACATTTTACAGAAACATCACCATGTAATGGCTGTTTAAGACCCAATTCCTACGGAAGGAGTAATTACATGTATGTAACCCTTTATGCCCATTATGAGATAGGAGATAGACATAAGTACCCCTTTCTAGAGTAAAGAAGCCTTTCTTACTTAAAATGAATTATGTGTGCACACTATCTTTTCACGTTCCCGGTTTCAGTGTGTAAGTTTGAGTAATCATGTGTTGTTGTATTTTTAATAATACAAGCACACAAAATTGACACTCTTGGCAAGGGCCATAACCAGTGTTTTGGTGGTCAAGTCCACGTCCAAGCGTGTCTCCGAAAGGTAGCGTAACAGGTAATGTCCGCTGATATTCAACTGTTGCAGGTCGGGACACATTTGAAGAGAAACAAAACCTGCTTCATTCACTGGTTGAACATATAAAATGACACAGGAAGCTACTGGTATTGCTGCCGTGCAGAGTAATGTATCTGGCCAGCCCCATTATAAATGGCAAGGCAAATATAATTACCACTTAGAGATGATTTTCGGTGATATCATGATCCAAAAGAGGAAAATTTACATGGAAATTTCATAGCATGGTGGGCAATTCAGCTGCTTGCGAAATATCCAACCCATATCCCTGCACTATACTTTTTAGTCTCCCTGGGTGTCACTACAATCTCCCGACATGTCTGAGCAGAAAGAGTTAGCGTTCAATTTGACATGAAAAATTGAAAACCATATCCCGATCAACACGTTCAAGGATGACTCTCAGAAAAGGAAGTTGCACGAAGATTCACTGCCGCATTCTTCGTAGCCAGAACTCAGTCACGTTAATTGTCATCATTATGTGCCAGATTTATCCTGTGGACGATAACACTGCCAATCTTCTCGTGCAAAGTGAACAAAATCTTCTTATATGTACTGATTCCTTTACAGATGGTTGTAAACATGTCCAATATCACTCCACGTAAAGTTTCAGTCAGATTTGTCCACGTGTTTATCATGCTGCAGATTTGTCCGCGTGTTTGTCATGCTGCAAGTGCAGGAAAAAATCGACGAAAATTGAAGGTGGTTTAAATGTGGGATAATTTGGGTCAAGCATGGCCGATTATAAAACAAGCGACAATCGATCGGCGAATGAAACTTTCAGACAGTCAGTATGTTGCGCGTAGGTATATTTCAACAGAGAGAGAAAGAAAAAACAAATTTCGGCATAAACGTAGTATGAAGTGAGTGGAACCCAGGAGAGAAACAGGCGAAGCCATCCCATAGCACAGCCAAGGCTCGTTTACGTGCGACGCTATAAGTCGATCAATCAGAACTTACCAAGAAAACGCGCATCTTTACTTTTTTTGCTTTGATTGATTGATTGATTCATTCATTTATTGATCGATCGATCGTAAAGTAGTCAAATGTCACTTAGCTCTTTTATGATAATTTACCATATATTTCTCGCGCCAAAGTGACGTGATTTCAGTGGCGCCTTTTGGTGGTCAGATGAAGTTCTAAACTGTCGTCTGCAAGACTTCAAAAGTACCACGAGCACGCAATATGACGTGTGTTGGAGACTCCTGTCCAGCACAAACCGTTTTCTATCGGACGAAAATGGCACGGAAGAAGAGCGTCTAGACAACCCGACATGTCAGTTAAATAAGACTCTACAATAATCAAAAAGAAACTTTTAATTAGAACGGAAGCAAATTAGTATTTTTATGTACAGCTTGGGGGGAGGGGTCAGATATAAAAAACACCTTGTCTTGTGCTAAGCCCTTACACAAAAGATATGTTCTATTCTACCCCCGGTATGTTTTTTTGTTGTTGTTGTTGTTTTTTGGTTTTTTTTTTTTTTGTTTGTTTTTTTTTTTGGTTTTTTTTTTTGTTTTTTTTTTTTGTTTTGTTTGTTTTTTCTTTCAGCTGGCACGCTATATAACATTCACAGGGAATCATATTCTTATCTCAATACCGTAAAAGTGGGCTCCATCCACAATGAAATGAAGTTAAAAGCGTTATTGTTGTTTAGAATGCTCAAGTTTCGTCCATTAAAAAGTAAAGTTTAAAATGCTATTTTTGTTATGTGCTGTGTAGTGCAGAAATATGTTGGGGTTCGACTTTGCCTTTTTGTCTCGCTGGTACCATTTGGAAAAGTCGGAAAAACTATGCAGTTTCTTACAATGATCACTTGGTCATTGTGAGCGCCTTACAAAAAAGTGTTCTTATGAAGTAGTGGGTAACTAGAGACTTTTCACTAATTGTATCATGCAAATGACTCTGTCACTCGGGAACAAGAACCAAAAATCTCATCAAATGTGGCCTTTTGCTACTTCTGTAGTTGTTAGTTTCTTCTAAAGCATCGTCCCGGTAACGGGTACATTCAATTGGTTGCATTCAATTAGCGGGTTATCGTTTTCCCGCCATTAAGCTGCTAGTATTTAGTGGCTAATTATGTGCTAAGTGACCAGGGCTTAATGGGACATCCCGTTAGCAGGTTATTACGATTCTGTTCAACTGTCACTAATTTGCAGCGAGCCACACATTGGCTGTTTACCACTTTACCTCCAAACGGTGCTAATCTCTTGCTAAGTAGCTGCTAAGTATATGGAACATCCCGCCCGGTGACTGGTTAGCAGTTTCCTGCTATTACTAAACTGAAGCTACGTAGACTATAGTTATTCAAGCAGGACCATTTTGTGATTGAAATAGCACAGAGAGTACGTAGTGATTTTCCATGAAAGCGATCAGCTTCCAAACCCCAATTATCGCATCCATCTTTTTGCTGCTTTTTTCAAGCCACGTTTTTACAGATGAGAGTAAACCATGCAGGAACTGAGTTACACTGAAAACTTTTGGCAGCACAATGAAAGGCGACATTTACCAGTCCTGAGATCCAATATGTAGTAAGTAAATCTAAAGTACTTTCTGCTGGCTTATCACACATGTTCTAATACCCTGGACCTACATGAATCTCCTGTAATTCGAATGTTCTCCTGTTTCTTCATATCAACCATGGAAAACTGGGTTTCATCAATAATCACTGAAGAAACTGAACATAGTTCAGAAAGCTTTCAAACATTTTATTTGTAATATGACTAACAACGCTGCGTGTAGCAGCGTTTTCGACCAAGAGAACATCAGCTAAAGCTGGCAAAAGTGACCATACACATGAATCTTTTCGCTAAGAACCTTCCAGCTGGTTAATAGGTTGTTTGCCTTTGTGGCTAACTAACTGTTACCCAGGTGTTATTAGCTACAGACCCCTCCGCTTCGAACCTTTCAGCTGGCGACAAGGTAGCAGCTAGCTAATAGGTAGTCACTTCCTTGTGGCTAACTAACCATTAACCAGATGTTATTTAGCTACAAACCTAGTGTTCCCATTCCATGTGGGGCTTTAACCATGTATTGAGTGCCACAGCTCACGATGAATTTCCCAGAATACAGTGTCGATCATCTGTAATTGTACGTGCAATGTGCTAACCGGGCATACATTTAATTTAGTGCAAGTGTGTTTTCTCTAACATGCATAATATACTCTGGATAACTTCCTAGCTTTTACCAGTACCTTACAAGGGTAAAACTAAAGCTTTTCACTTTTGAATAAAATTCTTTTTAACCCTGTCAATAATGAATCCTCGGGAGCTGAACGTATTTTGCCTGAGAAGAGATTACGTGGTCGCAAGTTACGTATTGCGTGCATGCTTGGAATGGTGAGCATACAGAGAACATCTGTGTGAAATTCCCAAATAACATGTATCCAATGATGTGCAGCTGAAATAAGATTAAAACGTTCCTAATCCGATCGCCTGATTCTGACCCTTTGACTGGACTGCCACTCCAAAACATGATCAAACTTCATGGGCAGCTCAATATCCCCAAAGTATACAGGCATCATAGCAGGCTTTCTTCCTCTTCCTCAGAAAGGCTGTTTGTGGATCATGATATGTCATTGATGAGCCTCTTGTAAAGCTTCTTACTATCAGGATGAACAACTATAGACAGTTATAAGTGGCTATTTATATTGGATGCTGTACATGAATAATAGAAAGAAAGAAACCCCGCATAATTTAAAGGCAGCGGGCAATATAGCATGAAAATAGATTATACATGCAGGTGACCAGAGTTCACAAGAGGAATAAAAATACAAAGTACGTACAAACTTATTTACATGCAGAGCGTCTTATAAACCGTTTCTATAGAAGATCCATTCCAGAGAACCAATCATGTTATTTTTGTTTTTAAAGTTACATAATCCCGGAGATAAGAGATCGTGTTATTGCCTGTTCATGGACTTGTATTCACGTACATGTAGGTAAATTTTAAGAGTTTTGCCCTTTAGGTGTTTAACTGCAGTTTGAATTTTACTATATTGGAAAAAAAAATATAACATCTATACAAAATACTTTTGATTGTGTTTTTTATATACAAAATGTGTGCCATCAGCAAAATATGCGAAAACATCAGAAAACCATTACTGATTAAATTTACAGTTGTGTAGAGTGGTGCATTGACTCAGGAACAAAAGTCGGGTCCCGGGACCCGCAAATGAATTATGTTTAATGCCCAGGACCCTTACTCAAAGGATACACAGAAACATATTTTAACTTGCTTTTATTCAGGTACAGTATAATAATTCCACCATTCGACAAGTTGCCTTTTCTTGAAACAGCTGAGAGAGAAAAAGGAGAAGAAAAAAATTACAGTGAAAAAAGCAGAAATATACATAGATCTATAATTTGTTTATCTATATTGAAAGTAGTCGGGTATTAAAAATTGGATTTGGGACCCGAGTTTTTGGCATTTTGAAGGGGGGGGGGCGGTACCCGGGTCCCGAGTCAATGCACTAGTGTAGAGGTAGCGGTGCGTATACATGCAGTTTCATGACCTCTGATTTCGATTAGGATTAACGTATTATCTTTCCAATTTATAAATGAATGAAGAGTTTGAGTTAAATGTATTTCATGGACACCCCCCCCCCTCCATCTCGCATATAAATCATTTTTTTGTGGTTATTTTGATAATGTTTCCTCCTACATTAAGTTTTGGACAATTGAGCTTTTAAAGTTCTGCCTACTGGACCCTGTGAAGAAGCAGTCTTTGACTGAACAGGCAATCCGGTATAAAGAAGGTCAATTATTATCATTATCATCATCATCATTATTATTAACAAGGTCTAAAATGTACCTTTAGTGCAAAAAAAAAAATACCGTAAATTATCTATTAGAAGGCGCATCTCGATAACAGGACGTACACCGAATTTCAGACATCTGCAGGGTTATAATTTCCCTCATTTTGTTCAGCAGAAAAACCTTAATAGAAGACGCACTCCGATTTCAGGCTGCTAGTTTAAGGTAAGCAAAATGAAAAGTTCCCACTTGAGTTTCATGTGTACCACTCGCGCAAATTTGCACTCTTTATGACCTTTCTACGTGTTTCGTTTCCTTCTTTGTCACGTGTTTTTACGTCATTTTATCAATATTACTGAAGCATGTTAGTCCCTTTCTTTCTGTCTGAGGCATTTTTATCAATAAAAATATATATGTTAAAATGCAACCCTTCTATTATTACTTGACATTAGGATGTTATGTGTTCTCGGTATGTCTACTCACGGAGCTACCATAATAGCTCATCAGTTCATGGTCCAGCGAAAATTATCCATTAGAAGACGCACCCTGACTTCATCACCTTCAATCTGGAAAATAATAATTTTAAAAAATCTAATGCAAGCCGCGGCTTCAATTAGAGAAATTTCGGTATTGAATCTTTTGATGTTGCATTTAAACACGATTTCCGTATAAGTGATTCCGGAGAAGTGTTTTTTTTTAAAAATCAATGCATGTTCCTTTCCAATATTACTTTAACACATACCTGGGACTAAGTCAATACCAGACGACAAAAACCGACAAAAACGCATAAAAAGAACGAGTTCATTATCCACACAAGGCATATAACAAGAACCAACAGAGTTACATGAGATGCACTTTCTCTAATATGGTCAGTGTGCACCTTGAAACAAACTATGACCACGCTTCTGTGGGCAGTATTGTAGATGAACCGGTGGGACATATGGCCATCACTTATTTCTATACTAGCAAATCCTCCAATCAAACCGCGTAGTTTTATTTCAAAGTGCTAAATCTAATTTATTCCCTGCTAACAAAACAATATAAAATACTATGGTGAAGCTTTGAAAGGTGATCATGGGGCATCGTTTGGGAATGTTTCAATCACACGGCTCAAATTTGTCTAGAATTGAACTTCAAATTACAAGAAAATATCCTTCTTAGATTGATAATACTTTGCCACGAGCAGGTACGTGGATGTAAATTGGTATAACATTTCAAATAACCTCTAGACTTTGCTCCCTTTTTCTTTGCTTGCGCTTTAACCCCAACTGGAAATACTGATTCTGAAAAAAGTCAAATACATTCAATCGCTAACACTCCTTCAAACACCAGGACGAAATACACCAATAAAGGTAACCAAGTGATAGAGACTGATCCTGCCATGGCGATCAAGACTGTTTTGGGGATCAGTGTCATTTACGTGGTTGGTTTTGCTTTGATCCAAAATAGTACATCAAGAAATTTTCTTTGATACACAAATTATATTATTATTACTGATCACAGAGCCATTCATATTACCATTACTGAGAACTATTTCATGAGCACAAGAATAAAAAATTGATTTTTTTTTTGTTTTTTGTTTTTTGTTTTTGTGTGTGGGTTGGTTTTTTTTTTTTTTTTTCTTTTTTTTTTTCTTTTTTTTTTTTTTTGCATCAGTGGGTTATGGTAAAAAATCCAGGGTTACACGGTGACGCCCGCCTAGCTTTATTTTCAAAGTTTGAAGTTTGGACGAGTCAACTTTAACGAGGGTAAATGCACGTGCGTATTAAAAGTTCGTGAGAAGTAAGGGGTTAACAGCTTACGTGCTGAAAGTTTAGTTGATATCGTTTCGAGAAGCAGAAAGAACTGCGCTGAATCGTTTATCCAGTGTTACGCGGGAAAACTCGTTCAAAGACAGCAACAAAGTACGGAGTCCATGTGTTGCATCCATACAATCGTTTGCAGGTTCGACTCTACCTGCATGTTTTAGCGCGGCAATGACTGCGCTGGCACATACATTATATATCAAGTTGGCCTGCTCAATATTTTGTCACTTCTGTCGATGAAGGTTTACTTGTGTGTCTTCTTGTAGTCCGTGTGCGAAGAAGTAAATTGTAATTTTCATGGTCCTATGCGAGCCCAAGACTGGACAGACCCAAAGTGCTTGGGTATTCTCCAGAATTGTATATGCCCTGCGCTCTTGGGTATTGTTTTACATGACTATGTGAGCACGTTATCTTCGTTTGACATGTTCTCTGGCTCTTACATATCCGCGACTTTGGTCTGATAATCTTAACTGAAAAAAAAAAGTAAAACCTTTCAGTGATGACACACACGTGCATGTGTTAATACATCAAGATTGTAGCCTCATATGACGCATCATCAAATGGGATTTTATCAAAATCCAACTAAGCCAGGATAAGTGGACCAAATGAAAACAATGGTCATTTGTATTGACGTACATGTCCGTTACCGTTTTACCTTGATATCCACGCTTTGATTCATACGCTCAGAGAGACTTGGTCCAATTAGGGTCCATAACACTGAAGCCCGTGTCGAGTTTCTGTCAACAAGAAGGTGTAGCGTGCGACCCGCTATGGCCTGTGATCGATTTGTCATCCAGTGAATGAACGTTGACAGTTACATTCCTTCACTACATTGCTACTAATCACACATAGACTACATTTTCAGGATGAAAAATAACTGCCCTAGCTGTACTACTATACAGGAAGATTCGACGTTACAAACCAAAAGATGTTTCAGATGCAAAGAAAAAAGATTCTTGCAGCATTAAAAACCTGATCATTTATCAAACATGAGGAAAAATGCATATCGTTTTGCTCCTCTTCCAATTAATTATGTGACCACCGCAGTGCGTCCAGACAGGGCTGAAATAACAGAGAGTTCGAGTCGGTGTTCACTAAGGAGACTCCCGTAAGAGGCGACCGGCTGCAAACTGAGTCCCTAATCTAGTGATGGAACACATCAAGTGTACTAGACCTGGGATTGATAAGGTGATCCATAACCTACATGCGCACCAAGCAGCTGGAGCAGACAACATCAGTCCATGATACAAAGACAACTTACACAATCTATAGCGCCTCTTTTTGCCATTGTATTTCAGCATTAGAAATTGCATTGGCAACTATTAGCATCATGGTATAGAACAGATGTTGCTCCATTTATATATGTATATATATATATGTGTGTGTGTGTGTGTGTGTGTGTGTTTGTGTGTGTGTGTGTGTGTAATGACTGAACCTAATACTGAATAAAATCAACCAATTTATCAAGCAAACAAACAAACAAACAAACGACCAAATAGATAAATAAATAAATAAATAAATTAATTAATTAATTAATTAATTAATTAATTAGTTAATTAATAAATTAATAAATCACGATTAATGGCCATTATCACAATAAATATTTGCACGTAATATGTGATTTACAGTATGGAATTCTCGACAGTACAGCTTTGGAAATGGGCTTTATTGAATTCACCATTGAAGCCTACATTACATGTAACATGCCAGCGAAGCAACGCGATGCCATAAGAAACCATTTGATAATGTCAGTCACAACAAGTTGCGTCAAAAATGATAGTATAGTGGTACCTAGGGTTAAACAATGCTTCGGATGCTGGTGTTTTGTGTCATCGTACCCAACTATAAGACGGTAAAATGTCATACACAGGGAGTTTACTCTCAAGTGATCAACAAGTTTCTGCATTCTGTATATTGCCAGATTGTTATTATTATTATTATTATTATTATTATCATCATCATCATCATCATCATCATCATCATCATCATCATCATCATCATCATCATCATCATCATTATTATTATTATTATTATTATTATTATCATTATTATTATTATAATTATTATCATTATTATTATTTGCGTGTGTTTGTTTTGTTTTTCTTTTTGTATTAAACGAATTGCTCGATAACAGAACCGAGTGCTTGCATCATTGTTTACATAACAGACTCGAATGAAGTGCTAAAATCGCACTGCCATATCAAAATCGACATTCTTCGTGGGACGATAAGTCCATGATGGAATTTCATCCGTTCAATTAAATGCCAAGTTGTCTCTTCCACCAGAAAGAGACATCCCATTATGTTTGATTGCCTACACACTGCATGGTGCCCTATTAGAACACTTTAACGATGCTCATTTACTCGGCGTCACGATAGGTTCGGACCTATATGCACCGCGACTCACATGTCTGGAGTATAGGTCCACCCGGTATTGCAACAGGCTGTCTATAATGGTTCCTTACTCATACCTATGGTGGCACAAAAGTGCCAACTAATGTTTTTTTTTTCTTTCTCCATAAAACTGCGAAGGCGAAAACAAGAAAATAAGAAAACAAAACTTACCCCCCAGATCAACAAATTTGGGACGTAAGCCTTAAAGAAAAAACCCATCGTGAATAGTCTACGTTACTGGGACCGGCACTGCAGGTTATACAGCAGGGAAAGTCTACTGGCTCCGTTATGAAAGTCGTTTCCTGTGTAACCAAAATTATATCCCTTGCTTCTAGATGTCCTTATTTGTTGTTCACTGGAATTTTTTTATGGGATGTTCTTCGTTTTAGTTTAGCATATTGTTTTCTCTCTCCATGTCTTTTAACTTGTATGCCTACTAGACTTTTTGCTGAACGAAACTGAAACTGAGTCACCGGCATACTTCACTGACAAAAACCCATCTTGAATATGAATCGTGTCTGGGCATTCTACCCCACGTAACTGCTCTAAAAACTGAATAATACAAAGGACATCACAACGGTGTTTATAAAATGATCACACATGTGGAATAGACGTCCTTGAAAACACATGATGGATATGCCTATTTTATAAAATTTAGCATGGCCTTGTTGCAGGTGGTAAAGGCCTATGAGAATATATGTCTATTTTATAAAATCAAGAAGCATCACTACAATAAAGAAGCGCAATACTACAGCTGCAAATGAATGCAAATAAACCGCTACAAAGAGACACAATGGACTGATAAGTTTCCGCTTTGTTTTTCTTGACCTTATCTGGTTTAAACAACGGACTTATTTGCAATTTAAATCCTATTTTTACGTTTATACCACAACAAACAAGACAAGTTAACCAAACTGTAAGCTTATAGCGCATAAGACCAAATTTCTTTTCAAAGTAATAACTGGTAATAAATTATCAAAATACAGTTAAAGCTGTAATTACAATTCGATTTTAATTGATTTCATAATAGCGAGTATGCAACAAAATGTATCTCTAAACATTCAAAATGAGTACTAAACTGCATAAATCATTTTTGTCCGAACATTCCTATAGATGGTTCTCCTTGAAGCTATGTTCTTTGTGTGCATTACCAGACTCGAAGTCTCGACATTTCTTTTGAATGTAAAATAGATTACACAGGTTATTTTTCGTGGATTAAGTTGTTTCCATACATTCGTAATAGACATCTGTTAGTCACGGGTTCCTGGTCCATTACTTGGTACTTTGTTTGTATCCTTCTTTCCCGGATATCAATGTGTTGGACCTCCATTTCGCTCCGCGTGATCTTTGTGATATGGCGTTCAAACGCCACGCAAGTTATGGACCGACTAGTCTATAATTGTGGTACAGAATAACAAGACAGTTGACGCTGCATCAGATCCATTAATGTGGTTTGCTGAGTACGTTGGCTACTCTCTGTAATTATTTGCACTCACTTGCTTTTTCAAATTTTGCGGTGCTTTTTATATAGGGGACTTCCATAGCTAGTCAGAATGTTTCGATAGTACAGTCACTTCAGAGGAATAAACACATTAACAGGATGAATGTAATACTTGCAAATGTTTGCAAATAGATTGTGATGCAGCTTAAACTGGCCACAAGGTAATAAACTGTATACGGCAAATGTTAACAGTCCTATGACAGAAGATTGCTATAAGCTGAAATTACCCTCTATGCCCTTAGGTGACTTAATCTACGCTCCCCCCCCATATATATATATATATATATATATATATATATATATATATATATATATATATATATATATAAGGAAATAAGTGGCACGCTTATCAGATTAAAACAATCCATCGATAAATCCTTATTGGCCTCCGGTTCTCCAGTAAACGGTACACTTTGCAACATAGAAGGCACTATTTACCCAAAATTACATCATGGTAATGTAAATTTTTAAGGCTGTTTTTCTTTGTACATAATTCCTGTAATAACAGTGCAATCACCAATGACCGTGTGTTCTGTTAACAGACACGTGGTTGGAATAAAGTAAATGAAAGCAAGAAAGCGTCAAATATTGTCTGCGCACTTGAGGTTAAGATGGAAAAATTACAGGCAAGATATGATTGTCACTCGGGTTTCTCATTTTATTTAGTATTCATAACAAAGAGATGCATTTGTTTCACAAAGACGTAGATTCGATTTACTGTTGCGCGTTTAAATTCCAACATGAAGGAACAAATGTGTATCGAAGATAAATGATTTCATGTCGTGGAAAAACAGGCGTATTCATCCCATCGAACCCTTCAAGAAATCAATGCAACAACTTATATAATTCACGGCACAAACTATATTTGCCAACATACTGTGTTTCGATTTGTGTGTAAATAAAGGATGTTTGATGTATTTGCGCCTGGTGTGTTTACTCGGGTCTACAGTAAGCACAATGTACTTCGGGGAAATGTGCCCGCGGAAATACATGTACACAGAAAACGACTGATCAGGCAATGCGGAAGGATAACGAACAAATTGTAAATCATGCGTCCCAGACTGAAATCATTTGCGTGAAATTAGTCATACTCTGCTATCTGTAGGTTACATTTGGCCATCTCCTTAAATACACTCTAAACTCATATTATTGATAACGGATTTACAGATGAAAATACAGAGTGATGTGCACTTGACATGTACATGCATCATTTTAGCTATGACTTAATGTTCGTTTTACAATGCGTGGCTAAATAAGACTTAGTTTGATTGACTTTATTCGGGATGGATTTAATTCAAAGTTTATCCAGTTGATGTACAAACAGAATTGGTGAAAGGCCTATGTCATTATGTACATTGCTAAATTTACCTTGTATTTGGATTCACGCACGTCTCAACAGAGACAACCACGTCAATGTCCACATGGACAACCAACGCTACATATGGCAGAAAATGGCTTTATTTTTTGCCGTGGGTGTATATTGTTAATGCTTCTCATTTCCATTGAAAGTCCGGTCATTCATGTGACCAGTTTCCGTGAAGTCGCGTGATTCATCAGGTCATTGCCCAGGAGTCTGCTTTGGGAATCAAGCGGTAAATGAATTGAGTGATGGCATATTAAGTTTACCAATTCAACTGTACAATGCATATATCCAGTTTTTCCATCTTACGGGCCTGCATGTGGTTTTACACTGGAAATTTCCTGTCATCTGCCCATTTTCATGGATTAATTGTTGAATCCATTCTAATATTTAATGTTTTTTTCAAAATTTGTATGCAGGTATATATGGGTCAATCTTACTGTCGTCATACGATCAATATTATAAAGCCCTTTATTCTACGTCTGTACCAGCGTGCATCCAGCATAGGGTCAGAATTGAACTATCATTTCTTTCACCTGTATCCACCCCTTGTATTGCTACTTTAACTTATATATGTGGCACATGACCTTAGTCCACTTTCCTTATGTGGAACATAACACGGGCATTTTCCAAAGCTCAAAGCAAAATTGCTTTTATGATTCTAAAATTATTGTCTGCAGGTGGATGTATCGAGCTTTATAGTGTGAGCAATTCTGTTCATTTTGTTTGGTTGGTTGGTTGGTTTTTTGTTTTTGTTTTTGTTTTGTTTTTTGTTTGTTTGTTTGTTTGTTTATTGATTTTTTTTTTTTAAATTTTACATTGACATATGGGATGAATAGAATCACCGTCTTGTTACCGGACAGAACTTTCACAGGTGCGACAAGCGAGACCCGTTGAGCTCCCTTCGAGTTCCCCATTTCACTGCCGCATGACTTGCAAGTTCCATTTCACACTAGGGCCAAATGGCCAAAAGTGGGACGTCGTGCAAGTTCAACTGGTTCCACACAGTCTCGTTCAATGATACTTTGCATAATAACAATATGTTGGGATATACGAAAATTACACATATTTATTGCTAATAAGGTGACTTTTATACGACCTTGATTGACAAAGGTTCAGTAAGAAAAGCGACTTTTGAGCAATTTTCGCTTTTTTGACAACTATGTCGGTCCAAGTTGGGAAAAAATCGAAAAAGATCGAGTTGTCAAAAGTTTTCTGAAAAATACTTTGTGAAAAAAAAATGAATTTGGACCCAAAATGAGGAAAAAAGTACATAGGATATGCTATTAATTTGATTCCAGTATTTATGCCCGGCAATGTGGTGAGGATAAGCGGACAAGTAGCAGCTCGGGCTCAAAGAGCAGATACATCTAAAAAAATCATCACGACATCTAAAATTTAAGGGCAGTTATGCCCACTTATATTAACATCCGCTTCAACCAAGAAGCGGCAGTCTTGGATTTTGAAAATGCAAAACGAGGATCGAAATTTATTAAAATTTATTTATTTTTGACAAACTTTTCTCTGCAGAATCATCTACCTTTTAACCTGCATCCCCAGGTATGCATCTCTGAAAACCTTTTTCGAAACTTATTATAACTTATATTAAAACTCGCTAGTACTTTCGGATCTCTGCCCACTATCATGCAAACCTTCTCCACTGAGCTTCGTCTTTGACGCAGTGGGGTGCTTGGCACTCAGCCTAGTGACCCTTATTTTATTGCCTCAGGGCGACTTCTACGTCTGATACACAATACTATTTCTGGGGCCTACAACTGGTCACTGTTTGTCGTTGTATTTGCATTTTCAGGTAATGCTCACCCTGGAAAAGTCCCAGTACATATTGTACATTACATTTATTCGACAAATAACCTCCCCTTACCTCTGTTCACACATATATTTTGGACGCTACCTCTTCAAAATATCCAATCGACTTGGCTGCCATTGTGACAATAGTGAGTTCAACACCCAGTGCCAGTGGTTTGTAAATGAGCATTGGGACGATCTTGCCGAGTGGGGGTGGGAAGAGGGTTATAATATATGAAACCAAAAGTATATATTTTGCAAATATTTCAGAGCATCAATAATTATATATATGCTGTGGCCACGATTCACTTTGGTATCAAAATCAAGTGTACTTTAATGAGACTGCTTCGCAATTAATGCATTAATTGCACAATGTTCAAAATGGCACTCAAGCGTGCCGTGTCGCATTTGGATTTGTAACTAACGATGATAACTGCTTCAGACACAACCGAGCAGGCAGATTAAAGTTACGATAGTAAGTCATGTTTCAAAAGTACTTTAACGACCGTTTGACCTGATGACTCGGATAACGGACACCTGGAACCGTGATGAACACATGTGGCCACAATTCACTGTGATTTTCCTTTCTCACAATGCACTGCGTCATGTTTAAATGGCGCTCAACGTGTTTACGTGCGTCCCTCCGTGTTGCATTTGGATTTATAACTTGTGATGATAACTGCTTCAGACACAACCGAACGGGCAGGTTAAAGTTAAGATTGTAAGGTATCTTTTAGAAATACGTTGACGACCATTTGCTCTGGTAACTTGGAGAACGGACACCTGAAGCCTAGCGATACTAGATACCGATACCGCACCCATCGTGGCTATATCAGCAGCTATGCTTTTTCCCCGGCCCAGGTTGACCGTCCAGACAAGTTGAAATAAAATGCTGTGTTTGAGTTAACTTTACTGCAAAATAACGGCACACGTGGCCCAGCTTTCCTGTTAACTTTGTCTTACAACTTGGTTACGGTTGATTGAAACGACCGGGTTTGTTTGTTTTTTTGTTAGTTTGTTTGTTTGTTTTTTTCTTTTTGTTTGTTTGTTTGTTGTTGTTTATTTTGTTTGTTTGTTTGGTTTTTTTTTGTTTGTTTTTTTTTTGGTTTTTTGTTGTTTTTGTTGTTGTTTTTTTTACGGGTGGTTGGTTGTGGCGCTGTTTGGCTGGTCAATCGCGTGTTGCAACTAGTCTAAGGCTGTTCAACTGGAGCACTAAAGCAAAATTTGCATCACAGTTCTTGAAAAATGCAACAGAATTTATCCAAAATAAGTGTTTGTCATATGAAAAAGTTTATTGAGAAAATGATGCAGTGAATGTATATTTGCCCGCTGCAATTAGACAGCACTGTGATCTTGCCCGTCAGGTCATTTAACATGGCAAAAGCGCCCGTGTCAAGGAATCTGGTCGTTTTGACCAGATGGGGACTGGGGTCGGTAATTGCAGGTACAACTGTACCATGCTCATAACCTATTCCCATGCACAACCTGCCAGGGTATATCAAAACGAGCGAATGTAAGAACATTTTCAAAAATAAGGTGAAATCATTCTGGATGCACGAGATGGGAGTACTGGAAAGGGACCGCTTGAATCTTTATATATTTATAGTTTCAGTATCTTAGTATGATCAGGGACCTGCAATATATATATATATATATATATATGGTCCCTGGAGTTATAAAAATTACGGCTTTGGTGCTTATATATATTTGTTATTGAAAATTTAGATCAATCTTTTAATTTACAAATAATTTGAGCATATCAGCTACAAGCCTTTCCAGAGCATTTTATAATTTTTTTTTCCGATTTCATACTTGCATTTCTGCTATTTTGATGTTGTGGTCCACCATGGAAATAAGCCAAGGCAAGATTGATTCCCTAGGCATTTGGTACTCCCATTTCATGCATCATAGTCTGGTGTGCTTTCAGCAATATAATTGCACCATCCTGGCATATTTGCAGAAAATATTACCAATCAACATCCAGTAATAAAAGTTAGGTACATTCAGGCCTAGTGGTTATCTTAATGTATTGTTTCTTCTTGCTTTTGTGGAGAAAAAACAGAAGTTGCTGATTGTGGGATAATTTATCTGTTAATTTTCCTCAAATTAATAAACATAATATGTGTGCAAATATTCTCTTAAGCCTTACATGTATGAATACAAAATTTGTCTTATCTTATTTGATAACATGGCAATTTTTGTGTGTGTGTGCGTTTTTTTTTATTTATTTAATTTAATTTTTCACTAATTATTGCCAATTTTCATCAGTTTTTTAACAATCGGAGGGAAAATAGCCAAATCAGTACAATAATCACTAAAATGTTGTGATTTCGTCAACCATGTGAAGGCAAGATACTCGAAACTCCCCAGAATGCACCATTTTGCATGCTCAAATTCAAAAACTTGCCTGAGTGAATCAGTATTTATGAGGGAAGGGCAGCGTGAAAGTATTTTTTTTTTATTTCATTAATTTTAGGGTTGGGACTTTCTAGTAGGGTCTGGCAGGTTATCGGAACCACATACATATTTTTGTTAGGCCTGGGTTATTTGGATATTTGTTGAAACATGTTGAAAATGGATGTTCTTTCCCCTTTTACACATTACCTCTTTTGAGGTCAGTTTAATTTTTTACCTGAGCAACACCGGAGGCACTCGTTATATTTAAAACAATGACCCTTTTTGGTAAAATTTATGTAAATGGCTTAATTTTGAGTGATGGAACTACAATTTTTAGACTATATTCCTGAGATTCGGAAAGTATCAATAATTGTAATAATTTTGATAGTAGATGTAGGTATATGGCAGTAAATTTGGCCACATATATGAATATGGCTACGTTTTATACTTCAAGGTCATTTCAAGGTCAAATGAAGGTCAAATATTTAATTCCTAGTGCATATCCTAGCTACTCACACGACTATTTTCATGCACATATTTCATCTGGCCAGAAAGTTATCTCCAAGAGAGTTTCGAGGGGCCTAGAGTCCCCATTTTTGGCCATTCAGCCCCAGTGTGTTAGGCCATTACTTACTACGTCATCGACGTCGTAATGGATTGCTCAAGTGGAACTTGCTCATCTTAACCGAGAAGATGTATCCAGTTACTGGACGGGGAGTCTCGGGCATGTATTCGCATGTAACGGTGAACACAATTAAACACATCTCAGTTGCAGGTTATAGAAAAACGGTCCCGGCAAGTCTCAAATCAAAGGGGTTGACCTCGGAATTCCCATAATTTGTTGAATGCGAATATGTCATATGTCTCCATACCAGTACATATAAAATCGTTACTTTGGCCTGTTCTGTTTGACACTAATTCCAGCTGGCTGAAATTATAATATGTTTGCAACGTACCAGCTGACACGTTTTCTGAACACTGCAATGTTTCCCGAACATACTTCAATCTATCAGGTTGTTGTTGAAGTAAACAGCCAGCAGGGAGAATCAAATTGCGCCCCGTCGCAAGAGCTATTTATCAATGAATACCAACGTTTCGCTGTCTGAGAAAAACAATATTGCCAAGCATGCATTCTTAGCATGTTTCGGCTACGCTGATGTGGCTAAGCAAACAAACCCAACTGGCTACATGTCCAAAAAGAAATGCTAAGACTGCATCGGTAGGTGTACAGATCGACTTTTATGATCTTTCGTTGTATCCTCATGCAAAAAAAGGTCCTTTTCTTCTAAATGGACCGCATGGAAAAACTTTGGTGGTGTTCGAATAAATCCGTCAGCTTTGGCCAAAATATAAACTATGCACGAATGAGTGAATTTGAAAGCTCTTAATCTAAAGGACACATGCTGATGTACGTTGATATATATTGATGATCACACGTTGAAAAGGCCAACAGAGACACGGCATACCAAACACAGAATATCTGATTGATGGACGTGTTATATATGCTGTATGCATGCCCTGAATGAAAAAGTTTGAGAAAACCTGGCTGTGAGGACCGTATTGTTTGGCGGTGCCTTTCAATGACAATGACAGAAAGTACCGGTAGCCTGAAAGATAGAAATAGTGAAATGCATTTATTTATCGGAGAAAAGGCAGGCCGTGTTTGACAACTGAACCCGTCGCATGATTCACGATCCAGAAGAACGATGCGTTAGCCAGGCGGAAAATATTGTCGTCAGCATATTTCAAATTATACAATGGAGAACATCAACAGCGTGTGCACATATCCCGGGAACCACGTTTGACCAGTCATCTTTTCCTGCCGAATCCTGTTTTAGTTAACGTTTGGCTAAATCAAAGTTCCCCCTTGTGAGATTATGTCCATAACACCAAGGGCAGCTGTGGACTAATAGCCTGGTTGCAGACACGCAAAATTAGTATGGTGCCCTATCCAGGGATAAAAGTACAGATAAGCATAGCGCTGATAGGTCTATCGATGTTGAGGGGATAGCTCGCTACAACGAAAACTCGTTATTTCGAAGGGTCAACGGTCCGAAGGTCAAGTTCATCAACGGCCCTGTGTTCCGAAGGGTTAATATTCCGAAAAAAATATATGTGCAAAGGCTGCCTCTCATAGAACGATTTTTTGAGATATCACAAGCACAACACGACACAGTAGGCCTATCTTGCGACACCGTTTGCTTTGAGTATAGGTCTATCTGCGATATCATACGACAAAGAGTCTTGAAATCATGTCGTATCATGAAAAATCTGGATGGATGCCACGATTTCGGACAATTGAAAACGACGTCTTGCAGGAAATCACATAATGTATGTATCGCTTAGGCGGGCGCTAAGGGCTATCTTCAACCAACGTATGATATCGTATCTATATAGCTAATATTGTCGTATCGAACATTTATCTTGCCGTGTAAGGCGGCATTATAAGTAATTATCCCCGGATTAAGTGCAATAATAGGCCATTTTATATTCCGTTTACATACAAATTTTCGATATATAGAAACGTGTGTATTGATACGATATCAATTAACGTTAACGATGTTTCTGCACTGATAAGCTGTTCTGTGCACCCTTAAAAGTGTCTCGATCTGCCGCTAGGGGACATCAGCAGTAGATCAACAAGACACAAAAAAACATATGGTTATTCAAATGCCTGAAGAATTGGCTTTAACTGGAATAAAATAGTTCGCTCTTCCAGACACGTGCATTAATGAGTTCCAGTTTAGAGAAAAACCATAGGATAAAAAACATCGTATGGTTTTCTTTGTTTATTGATTTTACCGACTCGTATGATATCATGTTACTGCATTTGTTTGATGTCGCTCACTCGTGCAGTGACACATATCGTACTCGTTGGTAAAACCAACAAACAAGGGGAACCATAAGATAATCCATACATATCCAGCCCTGCACAGCCTGTAAATAGCCTATAGCTAAAAAGTATGCATATCGCGAGCCGTTTTCATGCCCATGATATTTCCATATATCTTAAAACAAAATCGAGGTAGACGAGAATAAATAAAAATAACTTGAAATAATTAATACATATCTTAAGCCAGGGATGTTCCCGGGGTATATTTATAAGTAATCTTACCACTGAGTTACATGGACATGTACCAGTATTTGGAGGGGATTAATGAACATTTGATGCTTCTTGTCCTCCTGTGAAAATTGGTTTTTATATCTGTATTACAATATTTGTTATATTTTAATTGGCAAATAAATAAACAAACAAACAATGTCAGATTCATAAATCAGGGTTCGCTGTGCCGCTAAAATCGGCTGGTTTTGTGTGTGTGCGTGTGTGTGTGTGCTTGTGTGTTTGCCTGTGTGTGCAGGTTTTTTTTTTTTTTTTTTTTTGTTTTTGTTTTTGTTTTTGTTTTTGTTTTGTTCTGTTTTTGTTTTTGTTTTTTTTTTGGTTTTTGTTTTTTTGTGGGTTGTTTTTTTTTTGTTTTGTTTTTTGTTTTTGTTTGTGCTTGTTTGTCTTGTTTTTTTTTTTTTTTTTTTTTTTTTTTTGGGGGGGGGTCTTTCGCCTGAAAAAAAGGAAAGGTAATTTTTCCATGTTCCCAAATGAAAACACTTAAATTAGCCCTTCTAGTTGCGAGGAAATATGACAAAGGCTTCAAGAACTTGCATCTTAATCGACAGATGATCAAATGTTGAACATGTGTGTTCACTGTCAGCTTCGGAACATCGGGCCTTGGGAAGAGTGGACCTTAGGAATGCTGGGCCACTTTCTGGTGTGAACATTGGACCTTCAGAACAATGGACCTTAGCAATACTGCCCATAACTCGGAACATCAAACTATTTGATTTTTTAACCAGAGGAACATTTGGCCTTTGGAATACTGACCCTTTGGAATACTGACCTAAGACCATTGAAGTTAGCTAGGTAATTTTCGAATGAGTTTAGTTCATATTTTCTATTTTTGTATGAACATATCATTGTAGTGGAAGTAAAATGTATAGGTCAACATTTTCGTGCCCAAAGTAGGATTAAGTGTCTCGCAAACAGGCTCATACATTTTTGTCTATATATTCTTAAATCCTTGTAAATGCAAGCAGACGAAGACCAACCTGGTTTATCAAACTTCTCATATCGTGGATTACAATGGTTTTATGACTAATGCTTTAATTGTTTTTGTCCACAGCTACCATGTAACAAGCAGACGTTGACTGTAAAAGATTGATGGGTGGATATAGGTCTAGGCCCAGACAGATACAAACTGTTTGATGATAACATAGTTTCTGGTACAAGAAACTGAGGGGAAAATCCAACATCTTACAGGATTAATAACGTAACTTTACCCTTGACGACCATTGCCAAGACTTCTGTATTTGGGCATAAAGCCTGAACCAATCAAGTAGAGTTCCCTCACTTGATTGTTCCCAAAACCTGACAGTCCTGTGGAGCCATCTTTTGGTCCATGTGGATCCGGTGATGACTCCTGTTGCATATGCCCCTGATCTTTCTTCCTCTTTGGGCACCATAGCTGGCTTGCTCAATCGAGTTAAAGCATGTTGAACTTTTGTTCACCATCGGTGTTCTAGTGCTTTATGCACATTCCATTCTAAGGGAAATCTTTTCTTAGAGGTCCTATCTGATCTGCAGATGCTTCTGAAATAGTTGGCAGTAGAGCTGGTCATTGGCTTGAAACCTAAGTTTTCAAGTTGGTGTCTCTACGTTCAGATTGCAGTGAACAGGAAGACAGTGCACACCAGGGAATCGCTGCTTGGTATCATGCCATTCCTGTAGATATAGGGACCAGTTTTCCATCATCCTTGGTGCGAAGGGTCAGATGTTGGACTCACAGATCCACTTTATCACCACCTGGGATGACCATCAGCATTGCTTTGATTGTCGTCAGCAACTAGGTCTATTTTGCTCTAGGAAGAAAACATGCCATTGTTGTGCTGACTGGGAAGAAGACAAGAGGCTGCTTTTTGAGCAGGTTCAGACACTTACAGAGGAAAGAGTAGGTGGCATGATGTTGCTGGGCTTTAGAATTGGACTCCGTTAAGTCTTCATCCGCAACTCTACAACCGAAGTGAAGAAGAAGCCAAGTGGCTTGAGTGTGGTATCTACACCTGAATCCTCATGGGGAGTTAGGCAAAGAGACGTAGTAGTCGCAAGCAGGGCAGCTAGAGATCGTCCTCAGGAGATCACGAGCAGCCAGCTCACCCCAAAATGACCCGTGCTTTGCCTGCCAGTGACCAGAGGGTTGCCCGTGTCTTGGAGTCTATGGCTAGAAGCATGCAGCTACAGGCTGATATGTTGAGGGCACTGATCTGTCAGCCTACCACTTCGCAGTTCTGTCTGATGAGGAAGGCAAAACACAGAATGGAACCCTTGAGATCTGCCTACAGGCCCCCATCTGGACATCCCAGATCCTCAGTCAGTCCAAATGCATCAAATCCCAGAAAACGCTTCCCTTGCTCCCACATCTAAAGCTCGGCTCCTATGTCCAGGCACTGTGGAGCACTCAAGTCAGTGGTGACACCTGGTTCAAAACAAGTCCTCTGGAAGCCTTCCTCTCTAGCCACACATGGGCTGAGAAGGTGGGGGCAGTGACGGAGGCTGCAACAATGTTCTGGAAAGTCCTTGCTACCCCTCACACAGTGAGGTGACAGATGTTTTGCTGTCAATGGTGGCTGCCCTATGGCCTGTGAAAGATCTGTTAAGGAGGCTTTGGGTCTCACTGCTCTCCTCATAAGTTATGAGTCTGCTGACCTTGACACCAAGGAGGAAGAGGATTAGCTCCTGCAGTCAGATTCTTCCCTCAGCAGGTATAGCTTGTTGTCAACTTGTCAACAATCATGCCATTACCACTCTTAGCTTAGGAAGAATTTTACACTCAGCAACCTCATTCAGAAGAGAGGTAACAGTTGTTCATCAGACACAGGCACACTCCATGGATCACATAAAGGCATCGACTGGCACTGTTCAGTTACTTTCTCCCTTTGCCGCCACAGCCCCGATGTGTAGCACTCAGACCATGCCAACTCATCCTGAGATGTACTAGAAGGAGAGCACAGGGATTTGAGAAAGGAAAATGCTTCAGCAAAGCCAAGAAGTCCGGAAAGCCTCAGGGCTCCTGACTCTTGCATGCTGGACCACCCAGTCATAGGGTCGCCCTTCACCATGGTTACAGATGTCTCAGAGTGCGCAGTTGGTGGTTGTCTTTCCACATTTCACATGCAATAGGAGTTTATTACAGATGATTCATTCATCTTCAATACCGTGAGGCACAGCTATTAGCTGCCCTTTGGCAAAGACAGGCCTCTGTTAAGCTGGAAACCCATGAGGTTCATGCAAACCATAGAGGATTCCAAAGATTTGGCTTTCCTAGAGGTATTAGAGAAGCTTGAGAGCAAATGTGCTATAGAGCTGGTCATAGATCTTCGGTAGTTCTACAACTGACTCTTCCTTGCACCAAGCAGAAGGGAGGCTGGCACCCACGGATAGACCTGTTGATGCTGAAACCCTCTTGGTAGTCCCGTCCTTGAGCAGCCAGCCAGCATGGAAGGAGTGTACCTGCACCCCAAGGTTGTTTGGGCCATATGGACCAGATGGGGAACTCCAGATGTCTATCTGTTTGTGATAAATGCAAACCCAAGTCTACCAGTTTCGCCAGTCCCGCACCCACAGGCCCTAGTGGTGGAAGTTCTGGCCACGGACTGGAGCAACCTTTAGGCATACGCCTTTCCAACTCCAGAAGTCCTTCAAAGGGTACTGCAGAAGGTCCAGTCCCATGCCTGTAATCTTATCTGGTCGCCCCCTGGCGCCCAAGGACAGATTGGTCCATGGACCTCTTGGAATTAAGCATCCAGCCTATGCTACTTTTACTAGCATGGCCAAAATGCCTGGTGTAATAGCGGACGAGTGTGTTCCACAGGAACCTTCAAGTGCTGAACCTCCATGATTGTTGGTTTTCCACAGCACATATGCAACAGAGGTTGTTGGAAATTGTTTGCAGATAAAATTGCCAGAGGTTGACTTGGATCCTCTTTTCTGACAGTTTATCGGGCTCGCTGGAACATATTTTCAGATTAATATGCCAATCAAAGAATACTTCCATGGTCTTCGTTCAAAGCAGACATTGCCGACTTCTTGCTTTAAGCGGGAAGTCCTTGGCAAAAGCTCATCCCCAAACTGTTGGTCTAGGCGGTCTTGGTCAGCATGCCCATAACATCACACCCTCCTGTAATTCATTTGCAATGGTGGTCGAGAGGTAATGTTATGTAAGTAATACATGAAATTTTTTAGTAATTTCAGTATCAGTAAGTATACGTATCTCTGGACCACCAGAGAAGACCACCCGACCACCAAGCTTCCTTCACACAAGTAACGTCAACTGACCACTCATCACAGAGGAAGGAAAATCAGTGAGCATGCGCACCAGGAGCCATCCTCACATCCACATGGACCAAGAGATGGCTTCACGGCAACTCCAGGTTTTTGGAAGAATCAAGTGAATAAACTCACCTCGATTGTCTTGAGCATTATGCCCCTGCACAGAGGTCTTGGGAATAGTGGTAGAGAGGGTAAGTATAGGTCTGCTCACTTATACCAAAATTAGTGAAAAATCCACGTAGTTGTGCATATACGCCAATATTGTATACACTTAATAATATTGTGCCCATGTTCTGGCCCGAAAGTCATTGATAAATAAGCTTAAGTAGGCCAATATATAGTTAGTCCTATGCCTAAATGTGGGATGTTGACATTATGCCTATTGGCTTCTTCTGCCAAGCAAAAGAATGTAAAACCGAATCTTATCGAGGACTTTGCCCGTGTTCATTGTAGGCTAGGCCAGGTAGCAATCATTTCACGGAGTTCGTAATTCTGTGCAGCGTGTAAAATTCTCTGCAGAGATTTTTTAATATATTTCAGATGGTTTCAACTAGACTGCAGTTTATTCATGGATGAAATATACTGCAGTAAGTTTTAAATATTATACGCTGACACGGTGAATTGAAAACTCTCAGCAGGGAATTAGACAACTCTCTGTCGCACGTTTGCCATACTGATGTCCGTAACACGGAAGTCGGCGGAGAGTGGTAATCCGTATTCTATATCATATGTTTTTGGAACTTTATGGGAAATCTGCAGCACAGTAGCCCCTGTATATAATTAGGTTCACTCGGGCTACACAACGTTTGTAACTCTCTGTGAAGATCAGCAGCAGCTCTTATACCTCTACTTTATGAAGCCAGGGCAGAGACTCAAACCGTCCCGTTTTGGACGGGATTTATCTCGTTTTTGTCTGATTTTAGCAGTTCTCCCGTTCTTCAATTTGAAATACATTTCTTCCGTCTCGACATTGATATTGCACTTTAATTTGTGGAATGTAGTGCTGCATTTAGACAGTTTAAGCTTGGACAGGTATCCATGTGGTGCTTCTCAGTTGGATCAGAAAAAATAATTTTACCATGAAGGTTCAGGACTTGTGTTTCAAATCGAATGTGATGCCGAATGTAAATAAAAGTGTACAAACTTGTTGATCTAAACATAGTTTTCCTATGCAATTTTCAAAGAAATTGCCATCAAATATATGCTCTGGAATGTACTATTTTATCATCAAATTTCAAAAAATTTTCCGAAGAGCATGCCTCCCTGCCGACCTCCCCCCGCCCCTTCTCGTGCCCTCGTCTCCCAGTTTGCCAGCCATCAGAAGGGAGATATTCTCCCTGTCACACGCCATCTGAAGTTGGAGTTTCTGTCAGGGTGCCCCACGTTTTACACGAAAAGCGTCCAGCCTGCTCGAATACCACGAATAGGCCCAAGATGTAACTGACATTCGGCAGTTGATTTGCTGCATAAATAGCAGTTATAATTCATGCCCACTGTACGCCGATTTGTATGAGCCCGCCAATGAGCATGATTTTAAGGTGTCAAACACCATTGAGTGGAAAGTGCGTCTGAGAATGAAAGCATTGACCAGTCCCTACAAGTGCGAGCAGTTACGAGAAAAGGACCCTCCACATCGCATCTTGATACAGTTACCTTTGAATATTTAAAAAAGGTCGGTTAAAAGTCATATCTATAGGATAAACAGTCAACCTATTTTCTCTAAACAATGAAATAATTTAAACAATGGCCCCACTTAAATCTAGGCCTACAATTTTTCCTACGTCATGGTGTATGACAACCTGACCCTTTTAGTATTTGGTCTGCTGTGAACTGAAAACAGCGTTTAAGCGTGATAGTATGTAGGCCTACTTTATCGATTAATCTGTCACATTTGTGAGGTTTTTCTTTCAAAACATCTCGAATTGCAATTTAAACTGACAAAAATGCAGTATTGCCTGTGATTGTGGAGATTGACTGTGTTCAAAGGAAAATAAGGTAGCCTAGGTTTACAATATCGCGTGGAATTGTAGTTATAACACAATATATGCACCACATTTCAACTGCTTTATGTAACCATATTTGGACCTGGCCTGGCAACGGGCAGTGAGGGGTAAATATCCTCTACATAATTTTAGCCCCTCATGTTGCTATTGTATTGCGGAGTTTTTTTTTTTGGGGGGGGGGTCCTTTTGGGGTTGGGGGGGTTGGGGTGTTTTGTTTTGTTTTGTTTTGTTTTGTTTTGTTTTGTTTTATTTTATTTTTGTTTTTTGCTTTTTTTTTCTTAATTTTTGGAATTTTTTGTGGTTTCCTTTTTATTTTTGATTTTTTTTTTCATTACCCTATTTAATGCAGCTTTGTTGCAGTTACTTCTTTATTTTTCCAGCAGGGGGAACTTTCGGAGGAGAAATAGTACGACCCAAATCAGTCGAGATGCTGACCGGGGTTTAATGAGATGCGAGATTAAGGGTCAAATCAGCAGCCTCGTTCTCAGTTGCATAGATGGGCAGTACTGATGTAAACAAAGTAGCATGGGTACATCGTAGTCCCTGCTATTTGGGAGTGTTGAGGTGTAATCATCTCAAAATCCATGTATATTTGCCCGAACATATCATGTTTAGGTATTTCTTTGTAGATATAACATTGAATAACAGTTTCTGATGTGCTTACCACTGAAATCAGAGATAAACAATGACAAAACATGGCATCATTTTATTTCCTATGACCCTGCTCAATCCTGGTTTCATGAGTTTTGTATAAACTCAAATTGTATTGTATGCTGTTTCATCATTCTGTGTACACTGCTGCAAAACTGGGTAAAATACTTGTTCAACATCCAGCAATGGCTAATGCTTGCTTCTTGTTACCATGGGAATGGTAGCCATTTTGGGTGAACAGCCAATTACAGAGTTCTTGTGCTCATGTCACAACGCAAAATGACCAGCACTGTGTTTATTTATCTCTCAGCTTTCGATCACATGAAAGGCGTATGTTAAGTGATTTATCACTTTTATAATAGTCGGTGCCTTTATTGGGTCCAAATTTATGGCCACTTTACAAGCTTCCTGTCACCCAAAACCCCACTGAAAATGCAAGAGATATCTGTTTGAAACAGACCAGATGCTGCTCTGGCATTTTAATTTAAAACAGCACATGACCCATTCACGCTATAAATTGACCAAAAGTGTTCATGCTTTCAATAGGGTTTAAATTTTGACTGGGCTGGGTTAAATTTTTAAGATACAAGTGGTCTAATTTGAATAACGGAACAGTTTATTTTATCAGAAGTAATGGGGGGGGGGGGGGTGAGGACCACTGATAAAATCAAACCTTTATTGTAATAACATAGATAATGCCAAGTTTCATACTTATTGATATTTTAAGTTGTGAAAAAAAATACTTTTGAGCATTTTAGGACAAATTGAACAGTTTTGATCAAAATTAAAAGCGCCCGACCCCCTAAATATGGAATTTTGGGGTTCCTTCCTTTTTGGCTGGAAGGTGGACACAAGGGTTGTTACTCCCCTGCCATCCCCATTGGATTATGGATCTGTATGCTCTGGCAGTGCATTCTGGGTGCAAATTCCCGGGAATACACCCCATGTTACAAAAGTGGAGCTTTGTAGAAAACGTGATTTTTTTTTAAGATGGCGGATTTTACAGGTTGAAATACAGTCGGGTCACAAGATTATTTCCTTCTTATTTGGACCTATGTCTTACTGCTTGCATCAAGAAAGTATTCTTGCAGTAGATGGCAAAATATTTTGTTATCACATTGCTTGTACAAAATTTAATGAAATTATATGTTCATGACTTATGGATCTTTAGGTCAGCAATGGCTAACAGGTCAGAAATGAAATGGACATATTGGATTAATATGGCCCTATTATTGGAACTGAATAATACCATAATGTGGATTTATATCTGTGGAAAGAGGATACATAAAGGTGAGAGATCATAACACATCTTTTGTTCCACTTTTAAAAAAATATTCTTATTTGTGTGTGCTACCAGTTAATAACGTGGCCGCCATGTTGAACTTTGTCCATCTTGTTGACGTCACAGCCTGAAGCTTAGCACAAAGCCGAGGCTTGGTAGTCAATTAGTCTTATCCATGTCTTAGCATTTCGACTGAATAGCTTTCCTACCGTTTAGGCATTGCTTCCGCAGTTCAGCAATGAAAGTTGTCACTCAACTTTATGATGAGCGAGATAGGTAGTTGGTAATAATCTCATAATAAACTCCATGACCACGTCTAAGCCGTATATTTGGAATGGAAAGGTGTTGATAAACTAAACTCAATGAAAATTTGAAGGAGTTTTATTTACATTTTAGGTCAGATTTGTTCAAATCATGTGCACAAAACAGATTCGTGCAATATCGTATAATTAGCATTTTGTCGTTGTAAAATGTTGACTCTTGTACACTGAAATTTAATGACGACGTCTTTAAAACAGTGTATTATAGTATTTCTTTCGTCAAGTTATTCTGCAAATGAAAGAGAAGCTGTATTGGAGTCCATAGTACTAGGATTGTATAACTGAATAAAACATGTTGGAATTTAATTAAATTTTGTCGTAGACAGCCAAGTAACCCAACCCACTGACTCGGTACCAATTGTCAGTATCGTCCTCTCGTGCTCCCATTGCACTAGTCGAAGATCAGACAATTAGCCCACTCCAGACGACCGACTTGGCATCGACACAGCAGGGAAACAAGTTGCAGATACGCCGACGTTTTCAATCTCGCTACTTTTGCGAAGAATCGTGTATACGTATCAGGTTGCGTGGACAATGTGTACGAAAACGGCAAACTTCTTATTCTTCTGCGACATATTTAATTATAATGTAGTCACAGCCGTTTAAACATGTTGTTTGGTACGAGTGCAGAACACGAACCAGAAACGATATGCCTACACAGATTCCACATCACCGCACGAATATACCGTGATAAAGTAAATTCATTCATTTTAGAATTTAAGGTATTTTGATTATATTGGTATTTGAATTAGCTATATGCAGGCACGGAAGCTTGACAAGAAGGCCGCAAGGGGGCGGGTCTTGGTATTAGATATGCAGTGTGTTTCTGCCTCTGGAAGACAAAAGACATGAAACCAGGCCTTTTTGCCTATTCGATGAAAATAGCGTAAAATGAAGGACGGGAATTGGTACTTGGTTGAATTATTTTTTACATACAAATTACAGAAAATTGTACATATGCTAAGACCATGCCGTGTGCGATATATTTTCGGTGAGCATGTTTATTCTATATGAATGAATGAATGAATGAATGAATGAATGAATCTTTATTGACTGCGCTGTTACATAAAATACAGCAATATGTCAAATATACAACATGTACACATGTAGAGTATGAAAGAAAAAAAAAAAGAAGAAGAAAATCACATTAAAACATGCACACAATCAAAAGAAAAATGTAACAAAAAACAGTACAGACACGTACAGCACAGTACAGTACAATAGATACAAAAGATTTACATAAATCACTAATCACCTGAAATGAAAATAGAGTGCAGTCATCAAATTGGCACGGTGTTACATGATTACAGTGGTTTCTCTCTTAGGGAAATGGCTTTGTCCATGAAATTTTCAAATAGGTATACAAGTTCTGTGTCATGCAGTACCAAAATAAATTTAAACATACTCTGAACATCATAAGCATCCGAATTACAAAATATTTCGCGTACACTCTTAAGCAGATTTTCTCTTGGATTTTGAAATTTAGTGCATGTCATAACAAAATGAAATTCATTATCAAGTTCTTGGCAAGTGTCACAAACTCTCTGGCTAACAGGAACTTTGGTAGGACGCTTATGTCTTCCTGTTTCGATATGTAAATTATGTGCACTGATGCGTAATTTAGTTATATTACTCCTTGTTTCGAAATTTTTTACAACATCTAAATAATGTTCAAATTTAAGTTCTGTCTTAAAAGATGTATACGTTCTCAATTTAGATTCGTTATTTTGATTCAACATTTCATTTTTCCACTGATTTCGGAATTTGTTTTCTGTTTTATTACGGAAAAAATTAGAAGGAAATTCTTGAAAAAAATCATCTTGGTTATATGAAAACTTTTCTTTCATTCTAGAACCACTAAAGATTTATATATATATATATATATATATTAAAGACACAATCTTTCCCGAGCATTTAATTTCCCGAATCCATTAAAATTGAAAAAAAAATCCCGGTTTTTATTTTCCCGAACAGCAAATCCAGTGAAAAAAAAAGCACTGAAAGGGTAAAAACTGTTAATCACTTGAGACATGCATGGAGTTATTTGACCCGGTGGTCATGTGATAACGGCGGAAAGTGAACATTTATAGACATAAACCATGATAAAACTGGAAGGTTTGTAACTTTTTTTTTGACAGCTAGGAGGTCACTGCGATCTCGAGACAGTTTAAATTCTGTTTGACATCAAGGAGGCCACTGTAACTGTAGACTCAATTACCACGAGACGGATTACGTTTTTTATTTGTTTTTAAGGGAATGATTTGTATTTTTTTAACTGATTTTGCTTTATGTTATTCCATTTTATTTTATTTTATTTGCATTTTTTGTGAAATAAAATATGGAACTATACATTTGTTTGCAATTGATCATTTCTTTATTCTAAGTTATCTAGAAACCTTGTAATGAATTATCAACCAAGTGAGACCTGGTTCAGTTGTACTTGTGTACATTGCATGCCACAGAAATTGCCCGGTTTTTATTTTCCCGACTGGGAAAATATATAATATAAATATATATATATATATATATATATATATAAATATATATATATATATATATATATATATATATATATATATATATATATATATATATATATATATATATATATATATATATATATATATATATATATATATATATATATATATATATATCGGTATTTCATTGTAAAAGAAGCCTCCATTTTATATCCCGAAAGAGGCCGTGACATCGTCTGGAAACGGGACTGAAATGCAGAATTATATTTTACTGTCGGTGGAAACTGTTTTGCACAGGGTTTCCCGTTACAACTTGCCATGAACAGGCCGGGAAGTTGACCAGAATTGAAGTCAAGCAGAATAGTGAAAACAGGGCATGTTGTAATCATATCCTGACGTCGCTTTATTGGGAGAGTAGACCACAGCGCTCATATAAAATTTTATCTCAGCTTTATGATCCCCATATATCTTCCTATGCGTGGATGAGAGAAAAAAAAAAACATTCAGGTTCCTAAGCAAAGTCAAGTCACGATTACAGTCATTAAACATAACGATTTTGAAAGAAATTTTGTTTGCTTATTGGGAAGAAACCGAACTCTAGAAATGTTTTAATGTCTCGGGTGCTCGCTGAATTAGTGTTAAGCAAAATCCTGATAAAACAAGTTTACATTGACAAATTGAGGTAAGGATACACTAATGAATAGCGCGGTTCTGTTAATCATGAACGACTTTTAAGATCACAACGTCATGCCTTCTGGCACAGTACACGTACGCTGGGTTTGCTATCAGAGCAAAAGCCTTCGGTAGGAGTTACATGCTGTCATGAAGCTATTAGCTAGGAAAAATATCCTCGTACATGGACCAATTATTAGATTGGAAAAGTTTTGCTGATCCTCGGACCAAAACTCGTAGATCACTTATGGTATCAGAAAAAAGCGTGCAATGCTTTGTCGATTAGCACCTGACACTAACCCCCAAAGGCGGTTCGTGCTATCCTATAAACCACCGGATGAGGATGCTACCTACATGCGCCGCAAAGGAAGCTTATTAGTAATATGAGAAAAAAGTTGCACAGTGTGCTATTAAGACCTTTCGGCTAGTATTACCATACTCACTACGCTATCTCCGCTTCAAGACCATTAAGTTCATATCGTTGACGTCTTTGGTTGACCATGGTTTAAGAATCTTATGTCGATGTGTATTTTCGTTTATGTTAACCTACACATGCGCATTGATCACGTGTTTTATAGAGTGGGCAACTGCTCTTTTAAGCGACAGGAAAATTTAATTTAATTTTTCATTTTAATGTGGAAGAAACCAACACTCCTAAAGTTCATTTCTAACAAAACCAGGAGTGCTACGGTAACTCTCTAAGGTAGTTAACTGTAGGTCACTCTCTTTATATTAGAGAGAGAGAGAGAGAGAGAGAGAGAGAGAGAGAGAGAGAGAGAGAGAGAGAGAGAGAGAGAGAGAGAGAGAGAGAGAGAGAGAGAGAGAGAGAGAGAGAGAGAGAGAAGAGAATGCATGCTCCGAAGTTAAAATGTCGAGTATCTGGATGTGTATTCAATCACGACATTATATTACGCTAAATCAACATTGTAACTAAACGAAAAACAATGGTGATAAGAAAATAGTAGAAAGTGTCACAGAATTGTAAAAAAAAAAAAAAAAGAGGAAGAAGAAGTAAGGAGATAAGGTTATTCCAATATTTTGAAGTTGTTTAATCGAGAATGTTGCCTGTGCTTGGCGCTACAGCTAAGCCCCACTCCCACTCACTCACTCACCCACTCACCACCCCATTAACCTGCGGTAGATGGAGACACCCTGGGAATAAACAAAACCTCCGTCAGTCTTTGCAATTGGTTGACAATATCCTGGCGCAGGAAGCATGTGCTGCTACCGTGAACAATATTGTATCTGACATGCCCTGTTTGTCACAGGAGCAAAACAAAACATTTTCGATACGCTTCAAGTGGTCTTGCTTGCCTTTTTAATGCTCTTCCCGCACTATTACAGTGGCGGCCCGGTAGGGACATTTTATGCACTGGAGCTCCAGAGGTCTTAGGTCGCACTTCGGAGTATCATTAATAGTCAGTCTGCGGTGAACTCTTCTTTCCTTCTAAGGAGCTTAATTTTAGCATTTTGGGAGCAAAACTGCAGTCCTGGTCACACTTTGATATCTGAAACTGGAGGCAGGATAAGATATATATGGTACCCACTGACAAATTATTAGAGTAATTGTGTGTAAGACAGATCAACATACGGCTATAACAAAAAATGTCTTTGTTTTTCTTTCAGAACCAATACTTTTGAAGTGAAAAAGTCGAATTCAGTGCAAAGTTTGAGTGTTTTGTTGCAAACAAAATTTTCCCCATAGATATAAATGTGGACTACCGCATATAAAATTCTTGATATGGCAGCTGGGTGGCGCCAAATATGATTTTAGCAGAATACCCATATTTAAGGAGCAGTGTAAGACGCTCATGTTTCAATATCATAGTTGAGATTTCATAGATTTGGCTTCACGTGATTGTGAGTACAAATAAAAAACCAGATATATGGCAAAACTAAGTAGTTTGATTCAAAGTTCACTGATAAATTTATTGAAATTTATTAGATATATCATTGATTATATATACTCTCATTTTGTCCGCATATTCTCCCTTTATCGCTCAAACGCTTGACAGGTTATATCGGCTGTATTTTTTTTTAAATTCAACTTCAATGTTTTTTTTTTCATCGTGGTATTAGATACTTAAGATAGATGACTAAAACGAGTTTGTTTCCTTTTTTGGAATTTCTTTGAAAATATCGGAAATCCAGTGGTTCTAAATAAGTAATGGTATATTTTAGATTTGAAATTGTACACAAAGGCAAAGGTGCAAAAATCGGTTTAAAATATATAGTGTTAAAACATATCGCGCGTTAATTCTACACTTCAATCGCGATTCGGTAAATCAAGCATAATTTACATGTATGTTGATGTTTCTTTGCACAGCGAGGGTTTTACTCTACCATCTCTGCAGATTTAAAAGAAAAACGAGTTCCCAAGTTGCAAGAGGGCACTCTCAAATGCTACACTTTTGAGCAAATGGCCCACACTATTAATTTTAGAAAGATCCTGTAACTATGTAATTTATTGACCAACTTGTGTCAGCTAACTCCATAAACCAAACATTTTAAGAGATCCACTATTTTGCTCTAGTTGGGCAGTTGGCGATACAGCAAATGCTTTTCCGCCTATTTATATATCAACGCAACCCTTTGTGGTGAAAGACTATTTTAATACACTCTATTCAGTCCAAATGTGTATCATTATATACATTTAGTTGTCGACATATTTATCCAAAACGGTATACAGGTATATCACGTTGCCTCAAAATTAATCAGTCCGTGAATGTTATAATTTCGCAGCCTGCCAGTCAATATTGCTGAGGAGCCCAAAAGGCCCAGAGGGGATGAGAGAAAAATAAGTTCATTTTTTCCCTTGCTGTATGTTTGGCGTTTTGTCGAAGTATTTTTTCGCTTCCGCGAAACAAGTATTCCCTGATGACGAAATTATTTGCAATAGTTTTGATTTTAATCTTCCATGTCCATTCTGGGACAGCACCCGGAGAACCTGATGGGACACGTCACAGGTTTAAAAACATTTTTATAACTAAGGACGCAGCATTGTATGCGCCATAATGTATTGTGGAAAAAGGAAATAATATTGCGTGTGAAGCGAATAATATTTCCTTCATTGGCACTATTTTTCGTTGTCGCGCAATCTGTCTTGTTTACTCGCAGTAAAATTTCATTCACTCGCAATATAATTCGTTCCCACGCCATACTATTTTTTACTAAAAATATAATTTTAACTATTTTTTTTCACTTTTAGTCTAAATGGCTACCCAAAAAGCGCAATTAAGCGGTGACTAGTTTTTCTGCATGTCCTTGCTTTATCCAATGTTTGTCAGCCATCATCATCATCATCATCATCATCATCATCATCATCATCATCATCATCATCATCATCATCATCATCATCATCATCATCATCATCATCATCATCATCATCATCATCATCATCTCTGACCCCTTTCACGTTCAATCTACTTTTCCATATGTGCAACGTTTTGTTTTCACAATCATTTTCATCCGTAAAATGAATAGACACCGACTGTACAATCCAATGGCACTTCTTCCGACAGACAAGGAGGCCGAACCGGGCACTTTGAAGACGTTTTGCGTTATTCTCGGACTACATCGTTTCGTGACCTGCTCACTAAGGTACTGTAATGAGCAGAAATCATTCAGCAGTTTTGCCTTATACATTTAAGGATCAACAGTAAGATCTACATTGGCTGTAATGACCTGGATGTCCGTTCGTTGTGTAACTCAGTCCTTGCATGCATCCCACATGAAAATGATTGAATTAGACGGTATACAAGTAACAGCAGGTAGAAACGCATTTCGCTGCTTTGTCCAGACCAGTTCAATACCGTGCTCGCCAGAATCTTTGTCAGCGTAACGTTGAACATTTACCAGACCGTCGGAAAAATTCAACACGTCTTCCTGTTTGATATAGATATGATGGCCCCTGTTTAGTGACATGAAGCTGTATATGACCATTTGCACGCAGCATTTTAAACATTCATTTGCGGTAGATAGCTTCTCATTAGCTAGCGATAATGCTTCTGCTAACTTGCTGTAAATGAATGTAGGAGACAGACGGTGGATTATATTCATCCCCGACTGGCAAATCGACCCCATGCTGCTCACACACGCAGAATCCGGTCTTCCTTGTCAGCTGCACATCCATTTGGTCATACCAATCTGATGTCATTTAATTTCAATAAACTATATTTATCTAAATAAAATTTAAAGTAATCGAACCTAATGGTGAAACTATCTAGTGATCAAGAAAAAGATGCGATATCTGGTCTGCGGGTAGGCACAGATCAACAAGACCGTTGGCTGATCCCCTTAATATCACATTCGGCTAGCCAGGTTGTCATTTTCGAGCCAGCTCATTAAGGTTGTCTCCTGAGTCGACAGTCCAAATTCCATACCATATATTAACTGATATGCATTCTCCTCTGAATCCTGCAGTGGACAAGGGAAAGATATCTGAATAGGGGTTGGTCTAGAGGAGGCGGAGGCGCCCGGACTCCCTATTCAATGCTAGAAAAGGCACACATAAACCTGTATGTATTTTTTATATACAAAACTGTGCTATTGGACTCTCAGAATACACCAGAATTCAGGGTTTTTGCATCTTGTTCAAAAAGTACCCGGGGACATGCTGTGGCAGATTGGGGGTTGGGGGATGGAGAGGGGTTCGAACGAACCCCAATTCCACAAGGACACTGAATATTCATTGTGGTTGGAAATATGTATTTAATCAGCTTAGATAAGCGTTTAACAATATATTTCAAGATACATTTGACCATTACAAAGCACCAGAGCCCCCCCCCTCCCTCCCCAGCACACACACACACCCCGCTTGATATTTATCACAAAGAAAGATAAGTCAGGTGCCCGCAGATCACCTTTTTCAAGGGATTTGCTTCTTTGCTTTCTTTTTCCCTTTTCGTGGATAGTAGTTTTGAATTGTCCACCAACGTCGATTTTCATCTTGGTACATTTCAAGAAATTTATGTAGATTATTTAGTTGCTTGGTATTGTTGATGACATTCCAGGATACCCCAGTTTTCCTACCGATCATTAGTATACTACAGTTACGCCCGGCTAAAAGTTAACAGCCAAACGCCTTTTTCGCGTTTTGCTGGTGTTTGGCTTGTGTTTGGAAACGTTTGAAAACGTTTGGAAAGTGTTTGGAAAGTGTTTGGAATGTGTGTTTGGAAAGTGTTTGGAAAGCGTTTGGGAAAAATCTCAAACACTTTTACAAAACGTTCGAACACTTTTACAAAGCTACCAAACATTTCTTCAAACGCATTCAAACACTTTCCAAACGCGTTGAACAATTACCCGAACGATTTCAAACACTTCAAACACTATGCATTTCAAACACTTCCATTTAAATGATGAAGAATCTCCAAACGTATTTTCGACAGGTCCAGCAATATGTGATGTACCTACATGTAAAGGTGCACTTATCCAGCATTATAGGTTGTATATATTTATTTAAAACACGATCCAAATACGTTTACCCAAGTGTCTAATTCAACTAAAATTAATTAAAGACTTAATTCTTCATTTAAGATGTCATGAATACCTTATCTTTCAAAAACCGTTTCGGAGTAAATCCATAGGCAATATCATGATCAAATCATGATTCATGATCTGATCATGATATTGCCTATAAATTTACTCCGAAATAGTTCCTAATTTTCAATTAAAATATATATTATTACTCCAAGGACCAATGGAGTATCGCCTGGCTTACTCCACTGGAACTTATTCTATTGCTTGGCTTGGTAAGCCAAACAATAGTTAAATCGAGCTGCTTCTGTATTTCCATTCGAAATTTTAAAAGTTAGCCTTTTTTCAAGAACTTCCCTTTCAGAAAAAATATGATAGCGACTGGGTATACTTGCTACTGAAAGATCTGTAACTTGAGTGTTAAACCTGTTAATGTCGGCATATTATTTGTTTTCTTCTACCTATACTTATTTTCTACCTTAATTAGGTATGACCATGTCATAATATTGTTGATTACCAGTAACAATATAAATATTAGCAGGTAAAGGTGACAAATACATATTTCCAGGAATTATTTGTTACTGACTCATTTTTTCTTTTCTTCGTTACATGTTAATTTGAATCAGATATAAGCAGGTAAAGGTGACAAATACATATTTCCAGAAATTATTTGTCACTGACTTATATTTTCTTTTCTTCATTTCATGTTATTTTGAATCAGATATAAAACGGAATTTGATTTGTGGAGCCCAGAATAGTGAATAATTGATAAGCTTTTTAGACACTTGTTAAAAAATATTCCTGTCATTAGAATTAGATAACCAAGTGTACATGTACATGTGTCACATACGTTTGGCGCAAAGTGTAAAGTGTTTGAAATCGTTTTGAAAAGTGTTTGAAAACGTTTGACTTTCACCAAACGCGTTCGGCAAAGTGTTTGAAAGCGTTTGGGAAAGTGTTTGAAAGCGTTTGGAAAAGTGTTTGAAAGCGTTTGGCAAAGTGTTTGTAAAGCGTTTGGAAAGTGTTTGCAAAGTGTTTGCTACGCGTTTGCAAAACGTTTGACTTTAGCTGAAAGTGTTTGGGAAACGTTTGGGAAACGTTGATGCGTTTGGCGTTTGTTAACTTGAACGCGAGCGTAACTGTACATCAACTGTTCGTTTTTTTATGTTTAAAATTCAACTCTCCTTATTATCGAAAATCTGCTCAGTGTTTTTATTTCAATCTACATACACGAAGGCAGAAGAAACACACGAAAAGGAGATTTTCTCCATGCTTCAAAATCCAAGGATTGGGGAAATATAATATTGGAACAAGTAGTGCGTATTTAATACAATTTGGTAATGGTCTTCCGCACTTTGAAAGTCTTCATGCCCTCATGACTTTCTCTTCTGGTTTATCGGGGCGGGGGGGGGGAGACAAGGTCTACTTTTCTGCTTCTTGTTTCATTGTCCTCCTAGGGTAAATATGTTACAATGCTTATTGAAATATGCTGGCGTGAGGTTATGTTGTAGTTTTACAGAAGACAAAACAATTTAAAAGCATACAAAAAAATTACCAGCTGACTCAGGGTATTTACCACATTTAGACTGGTTTTTCCAGAGCTGCTAGTCCTGCTCGTGCTTTTACTTTTACCCGTGCAAATATCTTCACCTAGATAATAAATAATGGGGCACCTGAAACCAGGGCTTACAAAAGGACTTGATCGTGGCCCAACAATCTTCACGAAGCCATTGATCAGCTGGCAATTGTAAGTCCATTCTTGCAATTCGGTGTGTGTGTGGGGGGGGGGGGTCCTCATGTCCTGTGAAAGCGAGGTGTCTCTGCGATCGTATTATCTATGGCTGTGGAACTATTTTCTCTTCTGCAGGCAGCAAAGAATTATTTTGCTAACGGCGAAGTTGTGGCTTACAAAACCATACGCGCGAATGAAACATTTTTTTTTTATTTTAAGCACGACTACACATCGTAGCTAGCAGGAAAGGGCTTCTAAAAGCCTGCTTCGTGTAAAGTAATATTACACATGCCATGGAAAATGAATGACCGGCTATATTAGTTTCTGACTGATTTCACCTGTGGTTCATGTTAATGGCAGATATCAGTTACCTAAAGAGATAGTGTTGTATCAGGAGTAATCATGCAGATATCCATTTTATGCACATCTGATGTAGATGTACCGGTAACTGTCATAACATAGATTAAACATATGTAATGATGATGCACCATTCACTCAACTAAGAGGAAACAAATAGTCTGATGTCGATGGATCAGTAAGTCTCATGACAGAAATCTAAATACAGTCATTGTTCGTTAATGTAGTTTTGGATTAGTGCATTTATAAGCAAAATGACAGGATATCTTCAACGACTAGCTGTAGTTTCACATTTATGAAAAAGGTACTGAGATACAACGCTACTTCATTCAAACTTTTATAACTTAGTTTTTTACTTGCATGAACATTACATGAAGCATATAAAATATAAAAAGTACACTTCTCATCACGAAATTCTGTTGTATTGTGGCTTCATAGGAACAGGCCCTTTAAAGGTGACCAATACAAAAGTTCATTTAATAATATAATGCGTGTGCCTAAAATGAGCGCTGGTGCGCTCAATAGATCAACACGTATCAAGCTCAGGTAAAACCAGGACCATAATGGACTGCTCCATTCATTAGTTGAAAAATGTCATGTGGCAGGATCCAGGTGCAGCCACAATACAGAAGAGTGCATCTGACATCCCTATTAAAGACCATTGGTTGAAAAATGCATGAAACACAGCACCTGGTGACAGGGAACAAAGTTTGCTAAGTTTGATTTTGAAATTATGAAGCAAAAGCATCATGGCTTCAAAACGGAAACACGATATTTTGGCAATGGTTGTTGCCTGTGCCAGTACAAAGACACAGTCTCATGATTTTTTTTTCAATTGAAACCTTGAGGAATACGTTATTTTTCATAACTGATTGCGGTGGTATTCCTGTATTCGTCTAACTGGTCAATCTGATTGTACGTGTATTAGTACCAAGTATTTGAGTGAAGCAGTGTATTTCCACAAGTTTATTATTTTCTGGAGGAAGGGAAGCCAGGAGCAACTAACTACGAATTAATTTTGGGGACATTCATACTTGCCTCTGTTGGATCGGATCCCCCCTGGATTGCTTTATTTTTCCTAATAACGAGCACCCCCGACAGAAAGCAATGGCGAGCCTGCCAATGCTACCAAGGTAATCATGGTAATATTCGTATAGGGTGCTGTGCTGCTTTGACCCATTTCATCTATTAGATGGAAGTACCCGTGAATTAAACACCGTGGTAATATAACATAAAGGCAGCGACCGCAAGGCGGGACACAGCATAACAAACGCCCGCCTTTTGGCGATTCAGGGGCTGAGGTGACTTATGCACGTTATAACTTTTTATAGGGAGAGAGAGAGAGAGAGAGAGAGAGAGAGAGAGAGAGAGAGAGAGAGAGAGAGAGAGAGAGAGAGAGAGAGAGAGAGAGAGAGAGAGAGAGAGAGAGAGAGAGAGAGAGAGAGAGAGAGAGAGAGAGAGAGAGAGAGAGAGAGAGAGAGAGAGAGAGAGAGAGAGAGAGAGAGTCCCCACTGGACACAAAAATTTTCAAAAGCTGTAGTTGATATGGTACCCTGGCAATAATTGTTACTCTACGGTTTGCTATGGTCATTTTACTAAAAGGATGCATTGACTACACCATCATTATGCATAATAGAGCACTGTTTTCTCAAAGTAACGTTTATTGATTAAAGCTACAATGAAATACATACACGTAAGCATGCAAATACCCATATAAAGTGTCGAGTCCCATTTCAATGTGCTCACACACAGTTACAAGGCAATGAAGTTACAGGATAGAAGGGGATATACGATGTATGAGTCTGATTAGAATTTTTGTGTTAAGAGCCTTGCTAGTTTGTGTTCTGTGGGGGCTCGGAGACTTCAGTTTCTTGTGAGCAAGCAGCATTTTCATTCGTCTACAAAACCATTCGCCTCCCCTTCGCTTCCCCTCCCCTCCCCCCTTCTTGGTATAACCACAGCATATGTTTTCACATGACTCAAAGGAACATGGAAAAGTGCTTAGACACCTCTTTAATGTGCCAGGCTTTGGTATATTGGCACCACATAACTACATAAAGTGTACAAGTAAGTGGGGATGTTCATTTGAGTAAATAAAAAATGCAAGTAAACTGAGCAAATAGAACGATATCAGAAACAATGTTTACGCTGTAGCAGAGGGCTGCGACTGGAATCTTGGGAAGTATATTGTACATATATGGTGTCCATGAAACGCATCTAAGCTTGGAAACCAGCAAACTTTTCAAGATGAACAGATAAATGATGCATCATGTACAGTCGGGAGCCGGGATCGCACGCTACATCATTCCCCTCACTGAAATTGGAGGACAATCTACATGCTGGGAAACACTGTTCTTGGACTCCGGGAACATACTTAACTGTAACCAATGACTGTTCTCGGGCTTCGCTCCGAGGATCCCCGTTGTCGGCCAATGATTAGACCCCTGGGGTCTCGACCGCCCCGATACCTACGGCCACCTACTTTAGCCCCCCCCCCCCCCCCCCGTCGGTCGATCCACTGGAACCACACCTGAGGTATGTGTATAGAAAAAGTGATTTGAAAATTGTTCTTCTTCTTTCGATACAATCCCCCCCCCCAAAAAAAAAAGAAAAAAAACAAGAAAAAAAACAAGAAAAACAAAAAACAAAAACAAAAAAAAAAAACATTCAAAAATGAATACTTAAACGTCTACTAAGTTGAACAGGAAAAAACTCTTGAATCTATTTACATTTCCTTTGTACGTCCTTGCCTCGAGTACGCCAGTGTGGTCTGGGATGGATGCGCAAAGCCTGACAGGGATAAACTCGAATCTGTTCAGCCGGATGTAGCTCGGGTGTTGACAGGGGCTTTTGTTCACACTAGTCTCCAACATATTTACTCAGAGTCTGGCTGGGAAAAATTAGCTGAGCGTAGGCGAAAAAATACTGATACTTCTGTTCAAAATTGTTAACGGAATAGCGCCAGCATACCTTTCTAGATTACTACAGGGAACCGTTTCAGCACGGACAAAGCAAATAAGAGCATTGAGGCCAGGAAAACCACATTTTATAATTCGTTCTTCCCATCAACCATTCGTGAATGGAATTCATTACCCCAATCAGTTAGGAACACTCAGGATATTGACCACTTTAAGCAGGAAGTCAACAGGAACAGTCCAAAAAGTAACATATTGCACTACTTTGGAGGTAGGAAAGTTGTCATAATCCATTTAAGAATGAGAATGGGCTGTATCCACCTGAACAATGATTTGTACAAAATTGAAGTGTTAGAGTCTCCTTCATGCTCATGTGGAGTTAATTGGGAAACTATCTACCACTTTTCCTTCGAATGCAATAAGTATGCAATACTACGGAACGAACTGCAATGTAGAAAATAAAAATTTCTGGTAATTCTAACTTGAAAACTGTATTGTCTGAAATTGCAGCAGGATGAATTTCAAAAGGTCAAAATGTGTGAATTTTTGAGGCTGTCCATCAGTATATTAAATTATCTGGTAGATTTAGAACGTGATTTAAATTTGGTAAATATTGTACTCTATTTTTACTTGTATTTATGGTTACACTGCAAACCCTTCCCCCTTTTGTTCTTCCTACATTATTTGTGGTCCTGTGCGTGACCTGTCTGTGTATTGGTGCTGAAAAACTCATTATAGTCTTGTTATAAATGTACAAGAGGCCCTTATGTAGGCTGGTAAGCTTATCTGGTATTTCAGATTTGGCGATATCAACGCAGGATGGTCATCATGTGAAAGTACGAGCAACAGTGTCCAATACCCCCATGATGTACCAGACTATAGATATCAAGTGATTCCATACCATTATTGGTTATGAATAAGTACAGCCTGTTTCTAATACTCTTCTATACGTACTGTAATGCAAGACAAACATATTAATTGCCCGCTCAAATTCCCGACTGTCGGTAGGCAAAGGAAACAAAAATGCGCCGTCATACGGGTGTATTTCATGTATATGTGCACCAAGGGTGTTGTCAACTTTTGTAGAAACAAAATATAATCATTCCAAACAGATGGATATTGCTACTTATATCGTGCTATTCGATGTATGTTTACAGTTTATAACTATGATAATTTATGCAAGGGCAACACATTTCGCCATGCCTGGCAAAGGGATCTGCCCGTACATACGGGGACCTTCTTGTTGATTGATAAGGACCACAGCAGCACCGCAGTTACTATAAATGTGCCGTATGCATGACGCCAATACAACAGAGCTTGAAGCGCTGAGATGTTCCATCACTCTTTCCCAAGATGAACTCCTGCACATATCAACAATGGGAGTATTAATGGAATTTGAGATTTGCCCGGACCAGTCATTAGTATTCATCCGCCGTCTTAGATGCAGTAATAAAACGACTTAGTGGTTCTCTTCACACGTCCTTATCACCTTTTATTACTTCTGCGAAACCTACTAAACATGATCAATTTGCGGAAGAAACAAATAACTGGATGTGATGGCACATTTACAAGTTCATAAACAGCCATCATATTTATGTGAGTATTTTGGATTCTTTTCAGATTGACCGAGGTCCAGATCACACACTTTTGAGTTGGGTGCTTGTATTTAGAAAATAGTTATTGGCACATAAATCAATCTGTTTTTATGCTGGGTCACGAAGGGAAAGCCTGGATCCACTGTATGTTAATTAGGTATGATAAGTGTATCGGGAACAGTTCCATCATTTTTAAGCGTTATGTTTCACTACGATAACGTAGAGTTCTTGAACTTTGAATCAGTTCCAACAGTTATCGATGATTTCTACTGGAAGAAACGCAAACGAAGAGAAAACGAATTCACGCTCACCACATTTTTCACAGAACTTGTGTCGTTTTGGGCAGCTAAAAATGTGCCTCTTGGACATATCAGGTGAACGTACCCAACAAATTAGCCAACACTTTCTAACCTGCAAATGTTCGTTGGTGACACGAGTTGACTCTTTCTGTCAATAGCAGTATTATATGCCACTCAGTAGTTTCATGATTCATGGAGTAATACTACAGTGGCCAAAAGTCGAATGGAAGAAATTTGTCCAAGCTAAAATGCCAAGTATAAGAGGGGTTCCGCAAATGTACAAGCATGTCATATTAATTTCAGGAGGTATTCTTCATTTTTTCTGGTATTATTGTTAGCGGTATGTATAAGACGCGATGATCAGAATTGAAACAACATGCTGTCAATTAATTCAATTTCGCGATATATTTATTTTCTTGTATTTCGATTATGGCACAAAACTGTGGAAAAAAAACCTCACGTTGAAATATTATTTCAACATAGGTTGAACAGGAACTACATCCTAAGTAATAAAATTCAAACTTCAGTAAAATGCCTGAAAAGTAAAACTTATAAAAATCATAGGCATGAAAATGAGTACATAAAGACCTTTACGGCCAAACTACAGCGACTGCAGAGCTATATATTGACGCTAAAAGCAACTTATCGTTCCGCGAGGGTTGCAGCCGTTACAGGTGTAAAGTTTCTCGCTTTTCTGTGACAGCTGAGGCTACCTGTGTCAATCTTATGATTGAAATTTGCCTTAATTTGCAAAGGGTGTTATCATCCAGGGAATCTGGCGGGTGTGCGATCAAAGACAGTGCAGAGATTTCCCCTTGGACTGTTGACCTTAGAAAGGTTGTGCGTAAATAATCCGTGTTGGACCTAATGGTTTGTCTGTCGCTCCAGATCAAGCTTTTTAACACAAGTATACAGCTTATATTGTTTTCTTTACCACTTTTCTACTTAAACAAATTAACTGCGACCGGTAATTTTAAATGTAATCTATTTTTTTTCATCGAAAATCTCAGATGCAAATGTAAGGGTAGCCTAGGTGGTTAGATACCGTCAGTCAGCAGGTTGCCACGCACACTGTAAGGTGAGAGCGCACTTGACTCAGTCTTGTAAAACGACTTGGCCAGGCGAGGAAACCGGCAAGACATCATAAAGGTCCCAGACATGTGCTTGTCTATCAATCATGTGTATCCAATGCCAGAAGTTGCTGTCTTGAGTTGCTGAACTATAATAATAGATACTGATGATAGCATTAAAAACATACGGTCAACCTTTGTCTCAACCTATGGATGAAATCGTTTGCCCTCAAGCAATGCAAACCTCAAGTGCTATAACTTTAATAAAAGCGCCTTTTGTTTATATATATATATATATATATATATATATATATATATATATATATATATATATATATATATATATATATATATATATATATATATATATATATATCATCCTTTAAAAAAAACTGTTATTCTACATGTATGAACTTCCTGTGGCTCAGCTTAAGCCATTTGAAATACATATAACAGTATGAAAGGCTCGTATTCCAAATCACCTTTAGGCTGGTCAGATACCTCTCTCCGTGTTTAATGCATTGGAATGACAGTTGTTTGATACTTAAATCCAGGAGAGAATCCAGTACATCCTTTATCAGGGCAAAGCTCATAGCTAGAGCTTTGCGCATAAGATGAATAGCATAGAGGATCACTGAGAATCTCATTTTGTTCAGCAGACGTCCAATCGTTCCATGAATAACTACTGCCACACTATCGAACGTGAATGCTCATCCCCAATTAATACATGGAAGTAGCCGGTTTTCCTGTTTTCATCATTTTTAGCCCAAGTACAAAATGTGGACAAAATGATTATTTGGCTACCACATACTGCTGTATCATAGACCAACAGGTGATGGTAGGAGAGGTAAATTGCATGCGACACTGTACTTTTTTGTTGAATTAATTACATGTGACGTCACTTCCGGTTAATTGATACTAGGTAATCAGTGCGGCTGGGTTTGTTTACCCACTGGGTAGCTCTACTACTAAGGATATGAACACTTGGCCTACGTTAGCAGTGCCACACCCAGAGTGCGTTCAGTAGACAAAACGTTTGCAAGCGTTCTGTAACTGTTCTCTGTTTAAAAGCGAGTACTCGCGAGCAATTTGCTATAATAAACCTGGCTCTATTATTGACTGTGCTGGCGTTTTTGCCCAGCAAATAGCCTAAGGATAACTGTCCAAAATGTAGTAGATTTTGTTGTTTTTTTTAATAAATATGATTTGTTGATCAAATATAATGTATGCTTTGGCTGTATTTTATTCCCAACGGATTCGTGGAAACTAACGCGTGGCAGTGGTGGCGCCAAACATGATGTGGTATATGTAGCTGGTGATAAAACACAGAGTACATCTGTCTTAATGGCAGACCTTTGCAACTTCATATGAGCCGATCGTTACTCTACCCTTTGCATCACTGTGGTTTCGCGGCAGGGACGCCCAGTCATGTTTTAAAATTTAACAGTTTGTTAAATGGTTACTGATTGGAGAACAAAAACAGAGGGTGTAATATTATTAATTGCGTCTTACAGCCGACACATATCTGCGACTTTATATTCCACCTCTTGCAAAAGGGATAGTAATCTAAGGTTATGATTTTTTCATCAGTTGCTACTGATTAAGGTTATATGGATTTTGATGACTTTTCTCTGGTAAAAAGGAAATTATCTACAGAGATTGCTCACATTCACAATGTTACTATTAGTGCATCCAGCTGCGTGGTTATACTCTTTTAACGAAATGCAATTCTGAGGACAATTTCAATTAATCAAGTTGCGGAACAATTATTATAGTACCAGATTGCAGCAGTCCTGTGTTATGTTGTCTTAAGCTCCCAGAGGCTTCGTAAGTTTTTTGTGCCTCCACCGGGGAATAGTTTGTAATTTCCCTAGAAACTTAGATGCTCCTTATTTCATTCCGCAACGTCCTGAGAGTCACCCTGGCTTTTATGTATTTATCCCTCCACGAGAACACGACGTCTGTCGTTCCAATCATTCTCCTTCCCCCTTTCTCTTAAATCACCCAAACAGTTCCTGAATGTCGCCTGTTATAATTGTTTGCTTATTCTTATGAGAAAAAACACAAAAATTGAATAAGACATATCATGAGACTCATAAAAAATTCCACATCTTAGGTAAGAATCCTCGGTGATTGTGTTTAGCATGCAAGTATCGCCAAAACAATATCTCAGTATGATGGAAAGGATTACAGAAACTATTTTTGTTGTAAATGTTGGGTTTTGGACGCTGAAAATTTTAGCATGGCCGTTAGAGGAAATCGCCAAACTTTCTCAAACACCTTGAGTAGTCTGTAAACTGATTTCTTTACTTCTATTACTTTTATCAAGAGAAAACTGCAACTCAAAATATTTTCAGTTTCCATACTTTATTCTCAAAAAATCACCTCAGGGCCTTTTAAAAGATCTTCATACAGAAGTTATCTAATAATATTTCACATTAGCGATTATATTGCTTACACGAACGGGGATTTTAAATTATGTTAGGCAAAAAAAAATATTCACTTTTTGGTACGTGTTCCGCACGTACTATGTCTAGCCTGCGAATTCAGGTTACAATTTTAGATCGGACCCGAAGTACTTAATATAGCAACCAACAAATAACAATTCTGAAATGCATGTAATTAATGTTTTTCCCACATGGCAAACATTGTATCAGTCTTAACATATTTGGGAATACTTTAACTATTAATATACACAGAAGTGACAAAAGTTGTGTCAGAAGGAACCATCATGCATGCATTAAATGATGCAAACGGTACACGTATGCAACAGAGAGTTATATTTGAACATAAATGCACTTCTGTCAAAGGATTCTTGACTTATTTTTGTTTTCACTTTTTGTTTGTGGTTAATATATATATATATATATATATATATAATGTGTGTGTGTGTGTGTACAGACATAAACATATTATTTATTTGTTTATTTTATTTTATTTTGACTTCTTTGTCCCAGTTTTTGTTTTGTTCTGATTTTATTTGTTTTGTGGTTTTTTGGGCTTTCGTTTTTATTTATTTTTTATGATTTTTTTGGGGGGGGTGATTAATGAATGCACTCCATAACGATACGCTGAACTGTAAAACAAAAAGCAAGCCTCACTGATCATTTTCATGTCAGTTTTAGATGTGTACCACGTACACACTCTCACGCACATACACGCATGCACATACACTGAAATTGTGTATTAACTTCTTTATAGATCGGACGCAATATATGTGTGGTTAAACACGGAGAAGTATATCGATTCCGACGAATCGCTAACTTATGTTTGTTTTTAATCAGTCATATTGCAAATTTCATTGAGAAGTCAATCTTGAGACGCTGTACATAGCTGAAATATCATAATTATTCATTGATATTGCGATTGTGTTAATTTCTTTGACTTCTTTTGACTTTCAGGGGCGCTTTTATGCTGTTCAATTGTTTGAACAGCAGAGGAGCACCATGAAACCAGGATACATGAAATAAATTCCAAGTCCACTAGATGGAAATCATAGAAAGCATATTTACCATTTAGATGTCGTGGTAAGATTTCCACGAGTCATTGTACGCCGTAAGTCTGTACACACATTATCTCTCCAGACAATGCCCTCCCCCTCCCCCTCCCGGAAACCTTTGCGAACACGAATCCACAATTACCGAATGAAAAATCAGCTTGTTTCAGTATATTGCCATTGGGCAGGATAAATTGTCTCATTGCTGGTCAATTCGGGACTGGTCCACCCAAGCAGAGTTCCAACACCAGACGCCATCTTATGAAACGTTAACAAAGAAGTTTTTCATTACTATTGAAAGTAGTAAAAAATATTGCAGCAGACGAAATTTGACCACCAGTCGGTTTTGGCTGGTTTAAGGCATCAGATATAAAAGTTAATTTGCTTTAAAAATCACACTTCCTCGAAATTGATATTTGATCATTTTCGGTTAAAAGTGTTGGTGATTTCCCATCGTACCAGGTAGCGTTGCTGTGACCTCGTGAAGTATCGGTAGTTAAGCCAAAATTGTTCATTGTTGTGAGCATCTTCACGAGACAAGCCCGTGTTAGTGCAGATATGCAAATCAACCAGACCAGGAAGCCGGCAATATCCGATGATGTGTGAATACCATACCTGGAGTTATAATTTACTTCTGTGTTCAGCCATATGAATCACAATGATATTCATGATGAAAAGAGCACTTGGTCCACCTGCACATGTATAATAAACACGCTGACACCACATTATGGCTCAAGCCTGTGCAAGATAAGATTTTTAAAAAAATAACTTTCAGTATATCTCTTTATTTTTCTACTGTGAAATGACATCATTGGTCATGAATTTTAATTAAATGATAATACCCTGTATCAAAGAGCAAAGTGACAGAGTCAGCCGATTTAACGTAACAGTCCATCGCACTTTCAAATTATATTTCCTTTTTCACTGCACATTCTGCAAAATCAAATTCAATGAACTTGGTGACAGTCTTGGTCAAAAATTGCATGACCAGTTCTTACAAAGTCATTCGGAATGTAAAAATACGAACGCAATTAAGAATTTGTTATGCGTGGATGGGGGTGGGGTTTGGTGACGTTATATTGTAATTGTTCTTCACTGATTTTTGCAGCTCTAGACTGAATAAAAAAATCAGGGTTTGCTAAAACACTTTAAACACAAATTAATAAAATTAAACTTCCCGTTTAAAAGGACACCACCACCACCACCACCACCACCCCTCCAAAAAAAAGGCGTTATGAGATATATTTGTAAGCTACAATATTACAAGTGTGCAAGTTTTTAGTCATTATATGCTTGGCGTAATCTGGTCTCAAAATGCAAATGTTACCCCCTTGACCACATCACCATTCAAAAAATTCTGTTCATACGGGAGAAACTCAAATTCCTTGTAAAACGGAAATATATATTTTCTTTGTGAATGTAGATACAGAAGCAGAAAAAAAATAAGTTCAATTGAAATGGACATCTTCAAGGGTGTCGAGATACCTCCTCTACCTAGAGGGAAAAAGATTTAAGGCACAAGAGCAGCGAACATAACATGGATGTAAGCGTAAGACACCAAATAAGGTGCTACAAATAACACGCTGATGTTCGACAGATTCCAGGTATAAGCTATTTTCGGAAGCATATTTTTTTCTAGTTTGTTTCAACTCTGTCTATTTTGGGTACACTTTTCGTGTGATAATTTACAAAACATTATCACAATTTTGTGATGGTGGTACAGAGAAAATACTAGGGCCTAAACTTAAAGCAACGGACCAATTGCCTGATTTCATTAGAAAAGCCGTACATGTTGCATACGTCCATGGCTTCTTGAATTGAAAGCCTCGAAACTGACACCAAATGATTGTTACTTTCAATTGATTATGCCGCAATTAGAAAACATGCGAGACAATTAATGCCTTACAGGCGTGCATTATAGCTGCATTACCGCACACATTAATGAAATTATGCGAGCAGCGGGATCTTTAGAATAAATAAAAATCACACGGTCATGCAAAACCTGGTATTTTAATGTGGTTCTCGAGCGACAAGAAAAACAGCAAAGCGGATATTGATCTGAAGCTAATTGTGCTGCAAACTAATTGAAGTAAAATATATGGTCATTCTCAATTAACAGAAGGCGTTGACAATTTGTTTTGTGAGAATCTGATCAGGCCGAATCTAAATATCCCGTAATTTCTCACATTTCTTGCATCCTTTGCATGCTGAATAAGAATGATAATAAACAAGCTGAGTACATGCCAACCAATAAATGATAACAGCTTATTAGATCATAAGATAGCTTGATGCAACTGCAAAATCCTTCTACAACATAAATATCAGTTACGGTCGTGCCATGAATGGAAAAACTAGATAAGGTCAAATAATGTATTCAAGGGCGGTAAGGCTAATATCGAATACAAAGCGGCAAATGTATATTAACGAGCATTAATACGTGGATTATTGCGTCTCCAAATCGATCCCATTTAAACTAGTCACGTGTTTTTGTGTCTGTAAAATTAATGAATACCCCATTCTGGTTGAGACAATCTTGATTGGTGTGCCTATCAAGACTAGACTTGTAATAACGCGTTGTTCTGTAATTTATCGCCATCCAACGCACGGGAACGCTTAATATGTAACAAACATGCAATAATGCAGGTAATTTCTAAAAGACGCAATCTTGTGGTGTTTTGTAATAGTATAAGATGCGTCAAATTATAATGACTTGCACGAGGAGTGTCTCGAAAAATATACACACCAAAAGCGAAAGCGCAAGATCTTTTTCCCGAATTCTACTGAGCAATACGCTTCGGGAAAATAAATACCAGAAATTACTTCGTTATCCGACCAAGACATGACAACAACTTGCAAAGGAAGACTGGATCTCTCTTGGCTAAAACTCATAGCGTAAACGCCAAGACCTAATTTAGTTTGAACAAAGAGATCAACTGGACACTGGACGTATGCTCGTACTGATTTCAGTTTTATTTGTTGACCCTTATTTAGGAAATGAACTTAAGCATCTCTCTCTCTCTCCTCTCTCTCTCTCTCCTCTCTCTCTCTCTCTCTCTCTCTCTCTCTCTCTCTCTCTCTCTCTCTCTCTCTCTCTCTCTCTCTCTCTCTCTCTCTCTCTCTCTCTCTCTCTCTCTCTCTCTCTCTCTCTCTCTCCTCTCTCTCTCTCTCTCTCTCTCTCTCTTGGCTAAAAACTCATAGCGTAAACGCCAAGACCCAATTTACTTTGAATAAAGAGATCAACTGGACACTGGACGTATGCTCGTACTGATTTCAGTTTTATTTGTTGACCCTTATTTAGGAAATGAACTTAAGCATCTCTCTCTCTCTCTCTCTCTCTCGAAATTTTGAGCGTAAGACAATTTGGGAAAATAAATGTACGTCTTGCGTCTATAACTAAAACAACACAGCTGAAGTCGTCTGTGAAAAAAGTTATTGCAATACTTGTCTGCGGACAACATTTGGCTGGGCAATAAAACGAGATAGTTCCTGAATATAAATACCTTGGAACTGATCATCTAGTTTGATGAGTCTCGCTTTTCCCCATCTTGTTTATTTACTGTTCCTCAAATAAGGTTGTCTCAGTGTGCCCCTTACTGCGAAAAAGGTTTGTTGAAATTGTTCCAATTTCTTTAAACAGAAATTTACTCACATCTTTACAGACCTTTGTGTGTCAAGTACATCTATGTTTTTCAATGCACTCTCTTATTAAATGCAAACCAAACCTTCATATCATATGTAACATTTTGTTGTCATTATGCCTCAGGCATTAATCTAGTGTCCTTATTGGCTAAGTGGGGGTGTAACAGTTTTGACTGTTAACTGCACGAAAATTACTGTTGCCCGCTGCCAATTTTGTCACCAGGGGCACTGCACATTTGATCCGGCCTTGACCCCCCTCCCCCCGAAAAAAAATCATAAAAAACAAAAACGAAAACAAAAACAAAACCAAAAAACCAAAAAAAGCCGACATGCAGCTTCTTCAGCGCACACAAGACAGGATGGACAAGGAAGGGAGGTTTGCGTCTCTCGACTATGGAATGAAAGTGACGTGAATTTGTTCATTTATTTTTCTTCGGTATGATAAAAGAAATGGTGCTCTTGCCTTTGTCGGACAGGAATGGATGGGCTGTCAACGCTCAGCTTCGCTTTGGGTTCACAGTCCATTCGTCGGGTTTACAGTTCTTCCTGTCCAACGCAGGCAAGGGCACCGTTTCATTAATGCATACAAACAAACAGGCTCCCACTTATTCTCATTGTTTGTTTGATTCTAATATTTATGCGTTATTTTCTCTAATTGAACGTGTATGTACATGTATGTAATGCACCGAGCAATGGATGAGAAGATAAGGAGAGGCAGAAGACCAAAAGGAGAAAGTCTTCATAACTACCATTCCGTCCAAAAATCGTTCGTGAACAGTAAATATAAATTCACTTTCAAACACAATGGCCTTACACGCCAACATATGCCTGGGCTTTTTATATATATATATATATATATATATATATATATATATATATATATATATATATATATATATATATATATATATATATATATATATATATATATATATATATATATATATATAACCGTCTTGGGTGGTTTATAGGCACTAAAACACTGCCCACAAAAATATACAATGGAATAGGTCCTACAACTGGTTTGTTGTGGGTCATGGCCATTCTCTGGTTTATGGGCATCTTTCAACTGCCCATGAACCACGAAACGAACGAATGCCCACTAAACGGTCTCAGGATTATAATTCTGCCCATAAACCACCCACAACATAACTATATATATATATATATATATATATATATATATGTATATATATATATATATATATATATATATATATATATATATATATATATATATATATATATATATATATTATGGAATGCCGTTTCTTGTTTTATTCAGTATTTGATCACATGATTAAATATTTGATCAGATGAACAAATAAATCTGAAGAACAAATAAATTTATTCTTATGAACAAAAGTTTGATCAGGTGAAGATTAAACATTTAATCACATGATCAAATACAGTAGATTTGTTCTTCTGATTAAATTAATTTGATGCGAAGAACAAACTTATTCAATCAGAAGATCAAATAGATTTGTTCAGAGGAACAAATAAAATGAATTTGATCACACGAACATATGCATTTGTTCACATGACTAAATCCATTTGCTCTTCTGATAAAATAGAATCAGGTACATTCCGATTTATTCACCTGAACAAATATATTTGTTCCCGTGATCAAATGGATTTGATCTTCTGAATAAATATAGGTTTCTTCACTAACGGATAATAATTAGTCCCCCTTGTATGCCGCGTGTCACTTCCGGTAGTCTGTGTTACCATAACACGCAAGAGGTACAATCTCGAACTTTGACATTTTTTGTATATAGCAACAAGTGGGGTCCGGAAGACGAAGCTAGTTGTCACAGGGTTAAGTTATCATCATCCACTTTTTCAAAATCCCATTGGACAATGCTTGATTTTTCTAGGCTCCAATTAATAGTTAAAACATATGGAGAAAAAAATCAGATTTCCAGCTACAAGCACGTTATATTCGTTTGTGAAGAAAGAAAGAAAGAAAGAAAGAAAGAAAGAAAGAAAGAAAGAAAGAAAGAAAGAAAGAAAGAAAGAAAGAAAGAAAGAAAGAAAGAAAGAAAGAAAAATGCTCACCTTTTTTCCCAAAAGCAACGCCTACCACCAAACTTTAGAAAGAAAAAAACAGTGAAAGAAAAAGGATCATATCCATGACCACGAAAGGCATGGCAAAAAGCAGTGCCTTACCAAAGAAAGAAAGATAGAGAAACAATTGCTCACATCCATCCCGAATGCAAGAGGGAAAGATCATGGAACCGCCGTCCAAATTTACATTTAATCCCGCCTCAACACAATCATATTTAAATGATAAATAATGATGATGCATTGTACACTTTCGGCTTCACCCGCTTTAATCTCTAAACAAAGCCATAAAATGTCCGCAATGTCCGTATTGAATATGTTGCGGACATCGCGGACATTTCGATATTGTACCTTTTGGGTGTTTTACTATTTTTTGCACGGAACAAATACTTGCGGAAGTGATTTGTTCCGAAGTATAAAAAAATTGATCCGCGGAACAAGTCAGACATGGAGAGTCAATTTAATTAAGATGGGAGATATTTGATGATGTGATCCAATCGATTTGATCAGAACAATCAGATTTTTTTCAGCTGATCAAATAACATCTATTTATTCCTCTTGCCAAATCGATTTAATCATCTGAACAAATATATTTGTTCATGTGATCAAATAAGAGTATATTTGTTCCTCTGATTAAATCGATTTGATCAGGAGAGAAAATCGATTTAATCGGAAGATCAAATCAATTTATTCAGAGGAACAAATAGCCTGTATTTAATCACATGAACAAATACATTTGTTCACCTCATGAAATCGATTTGTTCTTCTGGTCCAATATTTAATCATGTGATCAAATACTGATTAAAACAAGAAACATCGTTCCATAATATATATATATTGTCCCATGCAAATTTTCGGACCCCTCTTGTGCAAGATTATTGCCATTTGACGCACATTATTTTATCACAAAACAGCTCAATTCTGAGTAACAGGTTATAGCGATAGCGATTATTATTACATGTTCAATTAAGGTGCGTTGTGACATCAGTTGTACATCTCAATACCCCAAAACACAGATGTTTTTGTTCAAAGAAATTGTCTGATTCTATGTCTACAAAACGTGTGAAGATTTAAGATTGGTTGCAGGTCGCCTGGATTTCATTTTCAGTGAAAGGATTCAACATTCACCTCGTCACACAAAAATGATCCAGAGCTGGCTGTCGAGATCCAAGTGAAAGGTCGTCCATACAAAGGGCATGGATCTTGTACCGCCAGTGACGAAGTGTTCCTCATTCTCACGCCTATGTATAACCATTACAGACCCTTATGATAATGTCGCCGATGATGATGATGATGATGATGATGATGATGATGATGATGATGATGATGATGATGATGATGATGATGATGATGTTATCTTTTTTAAAATCGCCAAATATTGGGGGACACAAAAATACACCATTTAAATAGATCACGGTTCCAATAAACATGTCCAACACCAAGGACATGGAAATAACATAGAATAAAACATATTCTAAACAAAACATGCGTTAAACGCTTCCGTCGAAAGTTGGACCTAGGTGTGGTCGCTAGACCCACGAAGATCATAATTTGGATGATGCCCCAGAAAGCAAAAGGACTCAATGGCAGGGCTCCACGTGTGATACTTCTACAGCAAATTTAAGAATCTGTCCGACATGGTGTCCGTAACGGTAATACCATTGCTTATCTTCAGAGTAGTAAGATACAAAAACAAGTGGCCCATGGGCCTAATGCTGTGCTGACATATATAATATTTTGACCGTCGTCAAAAATTTATTTCCTAAAACGCATTCCTCCCATTACCCTGAAGAAACTAGGGAATGTCGTTCATATAATGCAAACTCGAACTTCCACACAAAACACATTTTGTGTTACAACTATTATCGTTTCCCTTATTTGTATCAACACATTGAGTTACGTGTCCTTTTCGTAAGTACTTAATGACCTCGAAAAATAGGTCAAGGTCACACAACAAAGAACGAAATTTGACCATGGGCCTGATATATGTTTTTGGTGGAAGGGTTGCAGTTCCACCTGCATTTATTATGTCGTTAGCACCATAAAATCATTTTGTGATATGGATTCCCTCTGTGACCTCGAGACAGGCGGTCAATGTCACCCATATTATGCAATATCAAATTCTTAATATGAAACACATTTGTTATCAACATGTTAAAAATAGCGTTTTTACTCTTCGACCTTGACAAATAGGTCAACATCACCCAACATTGTATCAAATTTTGTCTGTATTATGTTTGTGTTATAGAGCATTGAAACATGTGCACAAGTTCAGCTGTAGTGACCATAATTAACATTAAATTATTCCCAGAAATGTATTCCTCCATGACCTTGAGAGAGTAGGTCAAGGTCATTTATAGTGTGCAACATTAAACATCTACATATGATACATAGTTTTATTACATTTTGGTATGATTAGCCTCAGTTTTTCTCAGCATTATAACATATTTAATGTGTTTTCAAATCCTTTTAGTCCAAATCTTCCGTAATAGAACAAGTAGTGCCACCAAATTTCGCAGCGTTTCCGCCCTTTTGCCTGATTGACATACCGACGAAGTTTCGGGATAGCTCACAAAATAACGTTTGCAAAAGAGCAGTCTGAAATTTTTCCTATTTTGGCCGAAATATTACATAACACTGAAAGTGGCGCCATCAATAAACTCGACCTAGATTTCCATACACTTGAAGTCTTGCAAGTTAGATTGGGTTGACATGAAAACTGTTGACTGTATTACGTTCACAAGCAAACGTTTAGAAATGAATGGATGGACAAACTTACGGAATGACGGATGGACAGACATGAGTGATACCATAAGCTATACGACCTGTCGTCAGCGGAGCTAAGAATGTTCTTGCTGCAGAGCGGAACTTGCATAGTCTTGTAGCAAGAGATATTTTGTCTGGTTTGACCATGTCAGAGACAGTTTTGGCAGACAATGATTTCAACAATTGAGAAATCTGAGAACGTCGTTGGCATTTACATTTAGTCAAAAGCTGTTTTTTTTTCTAATCGTGGAGCCTTAGGCTCATTCCAGGTCATGTATATTTTTCGGACAGATTAATGCTATCAAATCCGAATGTCAAGCGATGCACAGTAGTTGCGTCTACATGTACCACTGAACACCACCAGATACTCCAGGATAGGGCCAGCTTTTGTTCCCAGTGGTTAAACATAGCACACCGCGCGACTGCTATTCTATTACAGACGTCCTTGTCAAATGATCCTTCCTGTGAATAGGTAATCCAAAGAACATTTAACTCCTCAACATTCTTCAATTTGTGTGGACCAAAGTAAACGGAAGTTGCCTTGCCAAATACTATAGGTAATTACACATCAATTGAGATTTACTCCCGCCGAATGAGAATCTACGGTCTTCAGCATGGGTTTCACACACTTTTACTTTAGATGGTGCATGCCACTGGCCGAGGTTGAAAAAAAACGGTGCGGGGGAAGGAGTCCATAAGCAAAAAAAATAAATTTCGTGGCACCGAAGGTTTACCATAAATCAAAAATATTAAGTAACATGGGTGACGACTGCCCTAACGGGTCCCTGAGTTTATATATATATATATATATATATATATACATATATATATATATATATATATATATATATATATATTGTCTGGAGAACCCCTAGATTAGTTATATTTCATGTCCTATTGGGTAATCCAGTGAAAATAATTATGTTTAAACTAATATATATATATGTATGTATATATATGTATATATATATATATATATATATATATATATATATATATATATATATATATATATATGTATATATATATACAGGGGTAGAAAAGTTTTAACATTAACACTGGTCTGGAGGACCTGTACTATGCCAATAACAAATAATACAGGTACTGCCTTAGATGTGTGGGTCTAATCTTGGCATGTGTGAGCGGCAAAGCTGCTCACTGCGAGCTGCAAAGCAGCTTGCTCATCCAGGGGGGTCCAGGGGCATGCCCCTCCCCCCCCCCAAAAAAAAATTGAAATTGGAGGTGTAAAATGGTGCATTCTGGGCCAGAATAAGTGAAAAATATCAGACTCTGAAATAGCACTCCATCTAAAGAAAAATGTAGTTAAAGTAATAAAATTCAAAATTTTACACAACAGAACTCAACAGTGATTTTTAAAGATATTTGAACTAATTTAGCTTTGCTGCTAATTCCTCAAATTTCTTGGTAATTTTGGACAGTAAATTGCTAGTTAGTGACTCAGACTTAGAGTCTCAGAGCGTTTGTCATATAAAAAAATAAAAGTCTTGCTTCTTCACGTAGTTACCGTGGCACGCTAGGAGATCCTCACATTATGTGGCTTAATCATATTCATGAAGCCGAGAGAAAACATAAACAAACAGAATCGCTGTTTCACATCATCAAGTTTATAAAGAGGGAGACATCAGATGAATTGAAAAGTTATGACATAAAGAGTACCAAGAAATCTTGATAAAAGTTAGTTGAAAAAATTATGCTGGCGATTTTTTACTGGCCAGGAGGACCCGTGCTTTGCAACTTCAACAAGTCTGTCTTTTTTTTTTTCGCTTTTATTATTATTATTATTATTATTATTATTATTATTATTATTATTATTATTATTATTATTATTATTATTATTATTATTATTATTATTATTATTATTATTATTATTATTATTATTATTTATTTATTTATTTTTGTGTGTGTGTGTGTGTGGTTTCGGGCCTACGGACCCCCGTACTTTTCGAGCCCCGATATACAATAACATGTATAGTGAGTACTCCTTATACCCATTGATTGTTTCCACTTCACAGTTGTACGGAGGCCGCATTACCAAGTGTACAAAAATATCAAGCGCTTTGATTCTGGATGATCTTCTTGCACAGGCGGCGGAACATTTTTCAACATAAAATTATGCCACATATTTTGATCTAAAAGAAGCCTCTGACTGTGTCCATTTCCCTATCACCGTACCCCGAGGAGTGCGATGCTGTACATTGAGCACAACATGAATCGCTTCAAAACTAATAACAGATCTCAGTGGGCTATTTTTTCTAGTGCAGCACCGGATACCGATTTTATTCACATCTTAGTGTATCCTGGATCTATTACCAGACTGTTTCATTTAACTTAGTCTATAGATGACCTTATTTGCCTGGTGAAATAACTGTACCTTCCATGAAACCTATTCCATCGAAGAGCTTAGAAGGCAACGATGCAATGAGCCCCATCATGATATTTTCAATGTGCATGCGATCATAATGTTCTATTTCATTTCATCTAAAAATATTGACGATGTCTGAGTGCTTTAGGAGCATATTTAAATGTTTGAAAACTAGTGGGTGGCTCAAAAAGTCATGAATGAATCCATAGCAAAGGCATGCCCTTTCAAAAAGCACAAGGGTCGGCCGATTTCAAATTAAAATTCTTCTTGAATAATGTGCCTTCGAAAAGTGAACACTCATACACACACGCACATCTCTCTCTCTCTCTCTCTCTCTCTCTCTCTCTCTCTCTCTCTCTCTCTCTCTCTCTCTCTCTCTGTCTCTCTCTGTCTCTGTCTCTCTCTCTCTCTCTCTCTGTGTACGGTAGAAGAATTTTACTGGTCTGATGTCAAAAACAGGATTATCAAAATCAACTGACAAAGTTATATGAAAACTAGAGTTACCTTTCGTTTATAAGGCAGCTATGTGGTGCAGTGTCAGGACTTGCAACGCGATTTCTTGACCACTAGTGTTTGGTCAAAGATTCCATTAGATTCCATCTTGATTGTGTATTTACCCTGGTAAATTCCACAAAAAAAAAGCGGGGGGAGGGGTGGGATGCCAGTAAGTAAAATATTCAAAAAGGACAAGGTGTAAATATCTGTCCTGAGTAACTTAAGATGTACCGCGTCTCTTGCGTATCCCTCCCTGAAAAATCAGTTGCTGCTTGACTAAATAGGTTTTTCGCGCGACTGTCTATTGATGAGAAGCCGCAAATACTCAATACATGTCTTGGCAATGGTTGTAAAACGTGTAGACATAAAGGCGAGGAGTGATTTAACAGCCGTCAACGTAAATGTGCCAGGAACATGTTAAAACGGTTGAATCACTTCTTTGCTTGGTCCTACCTGGACGGACGCATCAGTCACTGTATTTTTTGGTAAAATCTCTCTATTTTCAGCTCGGTCAACTTTGACACCTATTAACAAAATGAATGACCGTAGCTGTGGCTCAAGCTACAGCCTGTGGATTGTATACTATACCATTAGGACTGGCTTTATGACCACATAACTAGGCTCTAGAAGACTTAAACCAGCTCACTTAATGTACACTGAAAGCACTCTAGAGTTTGCCCATCTGTGATCAGGGGACCAGTCTTTTGGATTGTTATGTAGAAATGTATGTTCGCACTTTGGTTTCAGGAAATTAATAAAACTGCCGTCAACTTGGCTAATGTAAGAACGAACTGGCGCACAAAAACACTATAATGAGCACAACCGAATGGGATAGAAAGAACGACAGCAAACAAACAGTCAATGAAGCTTAGGAGACGGTGCACTGAGAATATAGCGGCACCAACTTTTCAATACCACCAAGAAAACCACTCGCATTTCCCGTAGAAGCCACAGTGGCTTATTAGGCGGTTACCACAGCAATGTTGAGGATGTCCAGGTGAAAGATACTGACACGAGAAGCAATCCCTCGTGTCTTATTAGCTCCAATAGAATGTCGTATTATGCCATGCTGTTGGCTTGATTGCACCAGGCCCTGCAGAAGAATGAAGGGGACATCTTTGATTTTTCAGGAAAAAGGGCCCTCGTGATTTCGACCACTCACATTGTGTAATCAAGATGGATCATAAGTAATGTTATCGTGCGTGAGTGGGTCAGGAACTACTCCAACTTTGAGACAAGAATGTGGTATTTTGGGATAAAAAGTCACCAAATACCCTGAATTAAGTATCATATGTTTGAGTTACCCACAAAGGAGACTGGAACGACGAAATTGCCAGTCTTATACCATATACAGAAAATATACTAAATTTGGACAGTGATTCGATGGATTCATGAGAGAGCAGAATTTATAATAAAGATGCATTGAGACGAAGCCGAACACGTTATTGCATTTTTTCCTTTGTTTGCGAGTTATTAAGAATATATAAAGTCAAGGAAATAAGATGGGAATAGCCTTTCGACCAGTATTTCACTAAAGTCAATATGTGATTTCACTGGCGTAGTAAGATTCATATCAAATTGGAAATATCTAACAATGATCTTTCCTGTTTGTACATGTCTCCTTATAGACAATTCAATCCCCCTATTAAAACTCAGAACTCAGAAATCATTCTATTTTGACAAATAGCATACAGAAGGATACGATTTATGCCATGGCAAAAATTGACAAAGTAAAACGTACCAAAGATAATTATAACCTTGTTATTTTTTGAATTCCTGAATTGCTAATATACAATACGAAATTAACTGTGAAAGACCAGGGAGACCGATATTAAGGCCCAAGAAGCCGGGAGTATATGTTCCACACAAAGCATATTTTGTAGCAAGACGTAGAACATAAATGAAATTAGAAAATTGTAATCATACAAGTATCAGTAGCAAGTGACATTTGGATGTAACACGTGTAACATAACAGTACAAAGCAACAAAACGAGATGTTCATGATGTTATATTAATTAGAAGCATTGCAGACAAAATAATTTGGGAGAAAATAAGTATCTACGTAATTGCTTATGGAAAACATGAGAATAGAAGTCATGTAAGGAATGAGTATAAAATTTGTCTTTCACAAGGTCTCGTGTATTATCAATACTGCACACCAGTTCCTGCCTCATACACCTTTTAGCAAATTCATGCTCAGCTCACGCTTTATGCAGATTGGTCGGGCTTCTGGTGTTAAACTTGGGAACCTGGGAAATTGAGTTAGTGGTATTTGACTAAAATAATGAGACCGTTTCCGATTGACTAGTTTATGACAAATCCAAGCAGCTGCAGCTTAAATGGATCTTCCGCTTTCAGGATTTTTTTTTTTTTTTTACAAAATTAAAGTCAGGGTTTCCATGTGCGTTGTATTTACTGTTTGATGTGATTCTTAAAGCCTTTTTGAAGATTAAAAATTTTACCAAACTTGTGACTCAAGGCAAGTATCCCATAGTTCAGATAAGGAAGTTGTAACAAGTTGTAGACAGTTTGAAGAATGCTCGAAGGAAGAAACCTTTATAGTTTATTCATCAGTCCTCGTATGTGAGATTTTACAACTGATTTTCTCAAAAGGACCACCCCAGCTTGAATCTCGATTAAAATTTATTCCATGATTTTTTTACAGAATGTAGTTAAATGCCATTATATTACGATTACATAACGGACTTAAAATGTGGTCTTAATGCCTAGAGGTTATAACAGGCAATATAATTAAGGAAAAAACAAAAGAGACTGCAAATTTCTGGTCCTAATACAGAAATGGTATCTTACGGAGGTGGTTTGAATTGGAGCTTTCCATTACATTTTGTGTCATTTGTGGTGGTTTAATCGGCGTGACTCAAGCCTTGTGACACTCACCACGCTTTTCTTCCCTGAAAATTTTGAAAGGGCAAGTCGTAAACTTAATTTCTCACGAAAGAGTGTGTGGGCCCTTATATTCTTCACTTTCCTGGTGCATTTGCATTTTAACACCATACTGCTATCAAATTTTCAGGAAAACCTAAGAAGGCAATTCAGCAATATAAAATGAAGTCCTCACAACTATAACACAGTGAAACGGCATGATGATGATATGAGCGCTAGACGGGAAGCTTAAATTTTTGATACAGGAACACAAGCTATGATAGAATATTTAAGCACATTTGCCAGTCTACAATAGCCATTCACACAAACAGACAGATACACAGATTAATTGTCGTATGGTAGATTGACGTACTGCACGATGTGATGAAAAACTAGTTAAGCATAGACACGTCGGTTTCATAGATCTAGTATGTGGCCGGTGGCCACATTTGCGGCTGTGTTTTATTGAAAAGCAAACCGCTTAAGTGTATCTTATTCCCATTATGGAAAATACAGAAAAAAGCAGTCCATTTCCTGCAAGTGGTGTATCACTGCAGTGACGTTTAAATGGACAATATCTCGCCAATTATATAGGACCCTATATCTTACCCAAATGCCCTGGATCAAATGATACTTTTTCTGCCCTCCGAAATCTGAATTAACTGTACGGAGGTAGGACAAAAATACTTGACCCCTTTGGTATTGAAGGCTTATTCTTGGGCATATCACAGTATATATTTATAATTGGGTGAACCAAGGCCCCATCGTATGCCGATAAAGTTGCCTCATATTTTCACTGTCGAACTGGTTCATAGCGACTGATCATTTCAAATGTGGCCTGCTATGTCCTGCCCCATGATGGTACACATTCATGGCCTCCTTCAGTTGTTATAGAAGTATGGCAGGAAAATCATTGTGAAACCATCAAACACGCTTCGCTGCCGAAAATTCTTGATACGACTTTGGGGATGGTGGCTGCTTGGCTCTACCTTATTTTGATAACGACAACCTACTTGAATTTCAAGAAGGCAAGAACGTAAAATAATAGCAAGCAAATAAATAAAGTATACAAATTCTTGCTCACAATTGCAGGACATAGTGAAATTATTGGAACTATTATGTGTCCGAATATACTGAGAGAATAGCGAAATTTATATTTCGACTTAACCCGAGGAAAGGATTACATATATGAGCATGAATCTTCTCATAAATAGAGCATTAAATAAATAAATACATAAATAATACCCAAATTGAGATTAGCATAATTATACTTTTTACCATGCTTTCTTAGAAACGCAATCATACAAAAATATGGTGCGCGTCCGGCGGTATGTCTGTCAAAATTCATGTTTGCAATAACAGAAATTTCATAATGTACAACATTCGTCATATTGTGGCCTTGCTAGCAATGCTAGAAATCCCACAACGTGTATCATTCTATCACAATGTAACCAGGGGGTTTCAAGACGCGCAGTTCTCTCTCGGAACTTAAAAATACTCTCTCTCTCGGAACTTAAAAATACCTTTAAAAAGGTCTATCCATTGTATTTGAATATGCATTTACTCCTAAAACGAAGTAGTGTTGATATCTAGTTCACGAGGCCAGGCTTAAATAAATGAAACAATTTCACACACGCTAGGTTGTCAATCGGTCGTATCTGATATAATTTGTAACCCAAGTTATCCTCGCAGTATCTTATTTAATATACGGAGATAATTAAGTAGTCCTCGCCCATTCTAGATATTGTCTAGTAGGGAACGAGTCGCAACAATAAGGTAAATTATTTACAACCGCTTGTGGACACACACCATAACCATGACCAGAGACAAACGCTGTATAATAAAGTTTAATTTTGTTATTCTGTTTGGCAGCGGAGTATATTCTATTTCATTTGCGTAAAATTTGCCAGCCAATAATTTCTTATATACAGAAAAGCGATTGGTGCAGGAATCGCGCTTCATGTGGAGGCTTTAAGGTTAAATGAATGTGATTGGACGGGACGCTCTAGATAAGACAAAGCCGTGGACGATGTGAAAGAAAATCTTGTTCATCCAGGGCTATTGTCAAGTCCTACATACAATGAAAGCTGTTATGTGTAATACTGTTACATCATTTCGAATTTTATTTGTTTGTACTCTGAAACCATCATAACCTTTGTAAAGAGGCTATTAATCATTCTTATGTCTATCCGGAGTACGTACTCTGCTCACAAGGTAACTGCGCATTCTTCTTTGCAATTCAACAGCATGGCGGGAGTTTTGATGGATCTGTGTTTGACACAACGCTGAATATGACGCATGCATATTAATTTCCCCACCAAAATTGCTTATCTTGTCGCTAGGGAACGGTAATAAGCATATGCAATGGTAGGGTGCACTTATGCATACACCAATGTTGACCCAGCAAATTTTTGGAAATACATATACATACATTGATATGTATTTTGAACATGGTGATGATTTCCAGCTCAGTGGCAATTTGCAAAATGTGATTCGCTTTCCGGAGGGGACATCCAAGTCGTTATATTTGCAAAAGACACACATTTGTTTCTGTTGATACACGGATATGTCCGCACCCACGAGTACTTCTTTCCTTTTACAGCTATTCTGACTGGAGCAGCCCCGCACCTAATACGAATGTGTCGTTTTGAAATCGGTATGTATAACTAGTAAATCAAATCTAAACACCAGATACTGTGCAGTGTCAATCTTATGGCGCAATGGCATAGATTCTGTTCTGTACATTTTTGCATAATATATGATCATCAAATTTCCACAAAAATGGCATATTACATTGCAATTTTTTGTATACCCTATCCTTTACAAATCATTACTTTCTACAAAACACATTTTTCCTTCTATTCACTTGTTTGGCGAAAATGAAAAAAATCCCTATTGTCCACGTGTTTGTCGACAATGAAAAACTTCATACTTCCTTTTCACGTCCTTCTTCTCCTCCACTGGAAACCATTGTCAACCCCAACCTTCGGACTCGGTCGACAATGGTTTCGTCGGAGTGACATTTACCCGGTCACCCACTAGCCAGGTGTGTATATATTTGAATAGAATTCAATGTAACAATAACAGGATGTCTCAATGTGTACAGCACACTCTCAAAGGTCAAATATCAGCATATTTTTGACAAGACGTGACAGTCCTATCACTATGGCTGGTCATTGATGCTTGCAGCTTGGTATTCTTCTTGATACGATTCAAACTTATATTTTTTCGATATATATATATATTATTCAATGGCCCTGATGGGGCTGGTAACTCTTTGCTGACGAATACATCCAAAAGCATAATTATCTAAACCCTATGTCTTGTCCAGTGGGAAGTTTCCCAGCATTTAAAAAAAATGTTTATTGCTTAAAAAGGGTGACCACCAATTTAAATCTGATCTTGGACATGTGCCTCTACTGTATAATGTGTCGAAGGCTGTTTAACGTCTGCTTTTTAACAGATTTTCAAAAGAGCTTTCTTGGGCTCGCTTTGGGCTTCAATGAATCTTAACATCAGGCAAGCACCAGTCATACACATTAGGCATTACATTGAGTTAAAAATTTGCTGTAGAAAGATCATATTGTAACAGTTACTGATACAGCAAGATAAAGAGTTGTCTTCTTTTAAATATCTAAGTACAGACTCTCTCGAAATGCATTAGTTCAATTAAATACGTGCATGATGTACCCCAGTGTGGATTTTTTTCTGGCATTTGTGCCCAAGATTCTTCTGAATTATGGGAGTGTGAAGGTGCTCGGATTTTTACAGGGGAATTACGTCACTCTGATCGTGATAGGATGCTTGCCGAACTGGGTTGGAAAACACCAGCGGTTCGTCGATTTTTTTTTTAACTTACCCTTATTCCATATAAACTTATTCAGTGAAACCATTAGTATTTTACTTAACTATTGCATTGCCAAATTCGACAAAAGTCCATTTGCTTTCATATGACATAAAGCTAATAGATTCGTTCGCTGTAAACCTAACTTGAATTGAAGTTCAAGCATGCCTGGCAAAGGTACCACAGCTGAGCAGTAAGGGACAATAAAAATGGTCCACATCAGAAGCTGTTATTTCAGTAAAACTTGACACTGAAAGAGTTAAGCATTTCCATAATTCCTACATAAACCTATTCCGGTTAGAAAATGTCAATGAAGAGCGGATGACACAGGAAAGGTTTGGTTTTGTCACGAAATGTTGCAATATCTCATTACATAGTAACGTAATTTGTAAGCTATATCCAAGTGCGTACACGAAGTCCCTAACGCTGGATAACAATGAAAAAGAGTGTTTACACTGTTGTTCGAATTAAAACTGTTGATTTGAGGTTTACTTACCATTTTGTTCGAAAAGTTATGGGACATTGACCGCATCTCGTAGAGGGTACAACTGCCTCCGCGGTTTTGATTTATGACATTTTTCTCATAGTTGGCACTTAACTTATCATGACATCCGCTCTAGCCCCTTTGTATTTTACATGCTCCCGCTCCAATCGACCAAAAACCGACCAGATATAAATTGGCTTATGCTTTTGTTGAAATTTCTTGATAACGGAAATCATGTTGAATGGGAAATTCAGAAAAGATCTGTCAATATTAACGTGTTGCAGCCTCAGAGCTCTTACGAGCTTGCGATTTGGGTCCATTGCCCGCAAACCGCGCCTGGCAAGGTTGTTGATTTAGCCGTATAACCAGAGAAGGAAAGATATACCACAGTCTCCCCTGATAAACAGCAAAAATCACACAACCACATTTTATGAATATAATGGAAGCAGCTCTATACAACACAAAATCAAATTAGTTTGTAAAGTCTCCCCGAATGCGATTCTTTGCGCACCCTTATAGAAATTTATTTGATAGCCATACTTTTTTTCTGTTCTTTATTGGTCAGATGTCACAAATCATTGGTAGTGATTGTGAGATTTGATATAGTCTCAGTGCGGGGCTCTCTATTGATATTTCGCTGAATTTCTGAAAGACCAAATATATATGCGGATTCAATCTTTCGATATGCCGATCTTTCGCCCATTGTACCCTCTCAAAGGGATTTTTATCTTGGATAAAAGTAGAGGCAATGCTCGTCTATATGAACACGAATTTGCCTGTTGTGTTTGATATATAAGTAGACAGTAAACAAGAAGTATATGCACTGACTTGTGGTAAACATCTGCATACGCACGTTAAGGCGGCATTTATATGAGCTTGTGGCAAAGCCCGAGAAAGCAAAGGGTATTGTGGAAATATGAATCAATAACCGGAGTGAAAGAAACCAGTTGATCAATGGTTTCGTTCAGTAAGAAACGTTAATACCCATAAAAGATACTTTAGTGGCGAGATAGCTATACGAAGCAACAGAAAACTATGTGCATTTTTTTCATGTGGAGTTTGATAAAAATTATGGTCAATTTAGAGAGAACGAACTTTCGATCCGTTTTGCTGCGAGAGCCGAATGCAAGTAGTGGAGGGAATACACTGCCGTACCAGTTTGTACCATAGCGTCCTGTGCTGCATAATTTCACAGGTGAACCTTGTATTTTGCTCGTAGACTTTGCAGACTTTCAGTGCTGTCGACCGTTGACTTTCGCCTCCCGACGGAGAACCTGTCATTCTTCTGTTCAAACTATCCTTCACATTGCTGCCACGAGTATTTTAGCCTTGTGCCGCAAGATCGTATGAAGATCACGCAATTGATCCTGGGACTCATGGTGCCATTATAATCCTAGACGTTGCAAGCTTGCAGCTGATGATTCACCATTAACTAAAATTCAGCTAACATTTGATAAAAATGAAAATAAAAAAGTCGAATAACGTTGTGTCAACTGGATGGTACATGTGCAAAGGAGAACACCTTATAAGTCTGAAGGAATGATTCTCTGAAAAGTTCTATCAAACTGCTAATGGTTTACATTATCCTGGATACGTGAGTTGTGAAGCAAATTTCATGGACATGATAGTCTTCCATGTGTATCTTAAGTTTAGGCGTAACTGTTTAAAGCAAAAACACTGGCCGCGCAGTGTAATAGAAATGGGCGATGAGTTGACATATTGATTCTAAATATACTCCAATCAGAGTGCTGTTGTGGGAGGCTCTTCATATCAATCGTGTCACATGACGTCCTCGTGAAGTACGCCTGCAGAGTCTTCACAAACGAGGAGCCCCCGCTAGGTGCAAAATGACTTCGTGCATTACAGACCACGTCAATGTCCCTTGTAACATGTTGGTCATGGCTTACAAGCATTGTTTTTCCTCCTTCGGAGGTTGACTACCTCAGCGCAAGCTTTCATGTCCGGCGGTCCTGTGTTATCCTTCTTCCGTGCACTTATATATGTGTATTTTATTTTGCCAGGGCAAGCTAGCAGACCTGTAAGGTCGACCCAGAACCGAACGCTGTGATTAAAGGAGTGTGCCCAGTACCGAACGCTGTGATTAAAGGAGTTTGCCGGCAACCGGAAACCCAATAATGATCACCTGGTATTTAGAAGCAGCAGACGACGTTTGGACACAATGACAAGCGCCAGTGGTTACAGCTATGACTCCGAATCCCTGCGCGGGAATATTTATGCCAATATGTCGCAGAATATATCCACAACTGCTGGAAGTTTTCAAGCAAACAGTACCGAAACCCCAATGCTCAAGCAGCCCATGACAATGGTCATTGTGTTGTCCTTGGCATATATACTGGTATTTTTGTTAGCCATGACGAACAACTCTCTGGTAGTGACGGTTATTTATAAGAACCCACAAATGCGAACAGTGACCAATTACTTCTTGGCAAATCTGGCTGTGGCGGATATAATGGTGTCAATTCTGGTGTTACCCATCACCCTGCTGTCAAACCTCTTTAAACGTAAGTACACCATTGGTGCAGTTTTATCTTCAAAGATATTGATCTAAAATCTCTATTCCGCACGGACTTTTCTCAAATCGCATCCGATAAAATGACGTTATCTCGGGACCGCTCCCCAATGCAAACTTCTTTTCTATCCTAGAACCCTTTTAAATAGAAAGTCCCCCTGGAATCACCTTTCACATAAACACATGAAATGTTCCGTAGATAAGAGAACACGAATGAGTGACAAATTGATGGGATAACGTGATGTTTCTATCAAGTAAGTACTTGGTGTGGTTGTTTGCCATACCGGTGCTCAGATAAAGTCTGTGCTGTTATCTAGAGATAAATATATTGGATCTTTACGTGGCTTCGTAACAAGAGAACGCGCGTGTGCGCTTCACATTCATATACTTTTAACCAGTTTGTCTGCGTTGTAACCAGTTTGTTAAAATTGGTGAAGTTTGATTGCGTGTTTTTAACCCATGTCTCATCCGATTGGACGGTAATTTAATGACGGCAAAATCAACAGCCTTTAATAAATAGCCGCTAGTTACTTAGATTTACCAGTATTTGCTTAGTGTATGCTGTGTGAACTGTCCTCAGGTCACGTCTCGGCACATCATTAACAAGACGAAAAGCTATCAGAGACTGTGGTTTATTCTCTACAATGCTCAAGGGTTTGAGCCACGAGGCTGTTACGCCATACAATTACATGTAGGCATGGTGCACACAGTTGACCCCATATGGTGAAGGGATAAGGCCAGTTGTCTGATTTATGCTACAATTATGCAACCCATATTGTCATATATGCAGTCTTGAATTCTACTATAATACCAGTTGCTCAGTTCGCAGTAAAATCCTGCAGAGTAGTCTATACGTGAAGGCGTCTTGGTGGCATTGTAGCTTCTCCGTTATTGCAATCATAAATTTATCTCCGTGGCGATGTACCATAAAAATGTCGCAATTCACCGACATCCTCTCATAATTTAGTCGATAGATCAAAATTCACCATATAACTAACAACGCAAAAGTGCCATTAATAATTGTCTTTATGAAGCACAGGTCAGTGCAATTCATACCGTTATTACCGTTATTTCCACCGTTCGTGAGTTTAGAATGAGCTAAAATATCCATCGGTATGGTACGCTCAAATAGAGTTTGCAGCCTCTTGTAATCTCTGCACTCAATCTCTCGCAGAGTTAATCTATTTTCAAATAAACATATGGTTCGAAAAGTGTGGTTTCGTTTGTTATTTGAAAATCAGCTCTATCACATTCTTGACAAAACCATGGAGGTTAATGATACTATGATACAACCAACCTGGCCATGGTTTCTCGTTTGCATAGTTTGAGTGAGGACATCAAAGGCGGGCAAAATGTTTCTTGTGTCTGCAGGTGCATACCTACATATGACCTGAAGAACCCGGGCACCCTTCCTCATTACGGTTATGTGTGCACTTGATTACTGAACTAGAGTCATTAGGCCAACTACATCATGCTTATTGACCGTTTCCCCCTTCGGGAGTTCCCTTGTCTGTACTAGATACAAGCGAAGACTTGCAAACGTCAAATGGGCGCTTTGTATTAATTTCCTGTCTTTTATTTGCAGAATGGCTGTTTGGGCCTTTCGTCTGTAAGGCTGCTCCGTATTTACAAGGTGTGGCTGTCAGCGCCTCGGTTAACACCCTGGCCGCGGTAGCAGTGGAAAGGTAGGCTCTCAACAAGTGTTGACACATTTCCATGTTTCATCAGTGTGAGACAACGGTTTTGTCGGTATACTCTATGACAACGATGCTAACAGCGCGGAGACGAATGCCATTAACCCTTTCCCTGTCAAGGAACGGGGTATTGAGTCATTTTGTATGACTCTGAAGGCAATTACCAGATATTTCCCTTCAAATTTACAAGATTAAGGTTTTCATGTTAAATATTGAGTTTTACCTATTAGTTTAAGCATGAAAGATAAACAATTAGGTTGAACGTCAAAGCACTGCCTGCTTATACGAATTGCTGAATACAAGAATATTAAAATGAAATACAGTATGCATAATGGCTTCACGGGTGGCGGCTTACCTTGGCACAAACTTGACTTAAAAAATATCCCTTAGCGCATGCGCAATATGCTTCTGGACTCAAATATCCCGTAGTTACAGTGGCGCATTTTTTATTTTGTACACAAAAACTGCTCGTGTTGCATATACAAAGACAATTTTGCTCGCTTATGAATCACCATGCACTATGATTGATTATATAGGACTTTGTTTTCCTAATGAGACAATTGAAATATGACAAAGATAGATCGCTCCAACCCTGTAACCACATAATATGCCTAAGCTCATGATCGCTGCCAATACATTTTTATTTTCCTTTTCAGGGACGGAAATGTTGAAATTTTCTCGTCAAATTGTGTTTGAGTGATAAGAAAACACCTTACATGGAAAGAGAAAAGGAAAATATGCTATGGTATTTGTACTGGCGGGTTTTAAAAGCACACAATCTTACACTAACACCAGTTTCAGTATAATTATAAACGCTTTCCCGAGCAAATTTAACCTTTCGACAACGAAAGATAATTTCGATGTCATTTATTTCATCTTCTACTATTTAATGGATAGTTTTGCGCGAAAGTATGAGAGGAAGTCTTATTAAGGTGATAAGTACGTAGTGAGCAGTCCAGCGCGGACAATCTGGGCGCTCAGTGCATGTTGGCAAAAGTGTTGATATAGTCTTATAGTATAAGCAAGTAAGTGTAGAATAGAAAAGAATCACAAAGGCTATGGGTAACATGACTCTTTCATGTTTTGGCATCGACAATTTATCATTACCAATATTGAATATTTTTTTATTTATTCAGTTACTAATTGTATATTTGTTTATTTATTTATTTATTTATTTATTTATTTGTTTGTTTGTTTGTTTGTTTGTTTGTTTGTTTGTTTGTTTGTTTGTTTGTTTGTTTGTTTGTTTGTTTGTTTGTTTGTTTGTTTGTTTATTTATTTATTTATTTATTTATTTATTTATTTATTTATTTATTTATTTATTTATTCATTCATTCATTTATTTATTTATCGTTATCATGGTTCATGCAAACCATTGTTTATCCCCATCTCTATCAATTTCTCTCAGGGAAGTCGAATCTTATGATAGAGCGACTCTTTTTAACGCTAATTGTGACTGTGTCTATGTGGGTTTCACTCAATATTGAATTTTCTTTTAATTAAGCGCAAGCTACTTTAGAATTAGTGTCTTTAATTCTACAGCGATATCACCCCAAAAATCGGTTGTTACACACACTTCCATATTCTCATAAACATTGCCTTAAAACAGAAAAAAAACTACCTATACTTAGGTGAAAAGTGTATATCATACAATTGAAGTCAGAACATATGTTCAACATCAGAGGTGTGCTGGTAAACTTTGATGTAGCACTTTTGTACTATAACTATCGTCTCATGCATCTGATTTTTGGGACACCCGGTAATTTGGTTTGAGAGGCAGGCAAATAAAATTGACATGTTATATTTTTTTGTCTATTTTAAAGTAATTTTGAATCTCGAACATAGCGCAAATGAGTATACTTTAAAACACAGAATGGAAACGTGTTACATCTTTAAATTGACGGACAAGTTGGATTTGACTTTTTGATATATAAATGTCGACAGAAACGTTGCACGAAATAATTAATTTACCTACTAGTGAAAACTTACTTCGCGATAAAGAAGTCCATACCCTGAAATAGGAAGTGACGTAATTCATTTCTACGCCAGCTAGTTTTCACTTTCCAAACTTAGAACATTGATTAGTTATTTTTGCATAAAAAATAATCCTTCATCATTTCAAACTTTAAGGTATAATTGTGAGGAAATTAGAACGTACTGAGAATATTATTTACTTGACTGGCCGCTTTACTACAGCAGATACCATCTACCATGATAATTGGGCCAGACAGATGAATACTATCCTCCGCTTGGCCAATTTTAGTCTGGCAGCTTTAGTTCGACTATCGACCTTGTTGTCTAGTGTCATTTGACCCTGGGTGGATCCCTTTCAAAGTCGTTGTTTTTGTCATTGACACCTCTTTGTACTTGAAGGAAATCGTATCGACAGAGTCCATGATGGGAAGGAAGGTCAATATTTGCTATAAATATCATAAGGTCATGATGCTGATAAACACATGTAACGACATACGATGTCATCAAAGTTTTCTTTGCTCGCCAGGTACTCCCTTTCAACTTTACAGTCTTTACTCATATAACTCAGTGTTAGTAAAACTTCAATATTTCATATTTATTTATTTATTTATTTATTTTTTGATGATGATGATCTTGTGAAGATTATAGACTATCTTTGCATTGCTGCAGCTATTGATGGCGAAATATAGAGATAAAGCTTAATTTGTATATTTAAGTGCTAAATTCAGTGTTAATGTACAGTCTGTAAGTGTCATTATCATAAAGATATACCATTCATGGTAATGAAGGTTATGGCATCTACTAGATTGTTTATTTTGTTTACAGAGAAAACTGCCTTCTTAACACAATGATGATGATGATGATGATGATGATGATGATGATGATGATGATGATGATGATGATGATGATGATGGTGATGATGATGATGACGACGACGACGACGTTGAGCTCTCGAATTTCATTTCTGATGTTTGGATTGATTCGTCACATGTTATCTATCTACCAAAATTATATTGTAAATTCTTTGAACATGTTAAAGTTGATGATGAAAAAATTTATTCCAACAAATGAGACTGATCCAGATTTCCATGGGATTTTGGTATAGTTGTTATGTGCGTTTCTCATATTCGGCTTAGTGATTGTTACCGAAGGCTGCTGATTAGAGCGCCAGCCGTTTTGTGGTCACAAAACATTAAATTCCTGTAAACAAATGCAGATTCAAATGTAATAGCCAGATAATTACTAATCCAAAAGCCATTTTAAATCAATTTGTTATATTTTACTGATGTTTGCACACGTTTAGCCAACAACGTCAGGAACAAGAGTCCTGGAGCTGCGTTCCTACTCTCCGTTAAAAAAAAAAATCCTCCCAGAGGTACCTTGTTTGTCTGAAATCAAGGTGTCTCAATATGCAGCCTTCTACAGCTCCTACCTAGCCTTATCTTACAAAAGTTACTGGCTCTTTCGATTAACCCAGTGGATGTCACTTAAGCAGTTAATTGGTTGACCAAGAGGCTAATTACCCTAATCTGATAAGACTAGACAGGCACCGTAGTTTGTTGCATATTAGCAAACCCTGGTTGTAGAGAAACCAGGTACTCCCTTTTTAATGGAGAGTAGTACCTCATGAAAATTTAGACATCCAAACATATCCTTGGGTATGTAATTGAACTCTTAATTGGAAGATAATCTTTTTCCCCTGGAAGCCAAATCACTTTGATATTGTCATGGTATCTCAGCGGGGAGGAAGTCTGGCTGATTTAAGTAAAAGGAATTAATTGGTGTGAAAACATAACAATCTCAGTATTAGCTAATTCACACATGGGTTATCAAAAGAAGCAGCAATCGATTTTGGTGAATGGTGAACGTCTGATAGGGACAGAGAAAACCAGGTGATAAGCTCTGCATGAAGATACCCGATTCTTGTACATGTCCTGAATCCTATCTTCACGGATAATATACTAATCATGTTTGTTCTCTCCCACGCGATTGAGTAGGACGTTCCAACATTGATTAATACGCTAAAGAATGGTCCTTGTCATGATTGTATCAAGTCTCGTGTACACAAACATGTCTCGTTAGAATTGTCCCTTCAACGTGATTATCAACTGTTTTTTACAATGTGGTATAGTAAGACATGTTCTCGAAAGAGCTAAGGTTATACCTCTTAATAAAAAAGGGAATCAGGGAATTTTTTCTAACTGTAGACCGTTATCTCTTGACTTTTTAAAAGATTGTTGACAAAATTGCATATGAATAATTCTTATCCTACTTGGAAAAAACCTAACGTTTTGTATGTATTTCAATTTGGCTTTCACAAAGGTCAGAAAACTGAAATGAGAGTAAATTACATTACAAATACAATTGCATCCTCCTGAGAAAATTATCACATTATAGAATTGTTTTTTCATTATTGACATATTTTTCATCCTTTTTAAATGATGGTCACCAGTATTTTTCCTTTTTGTATGAAACTTCTGATCTGACCTGAACTTGGAATCACATGTGGTGTTCCACAGCAAGAAATTTGGGTCCACTTTCGTGGCTTATCTATTGATGATTCATTTATTGCTTGTCCTGTGTATCTATTAAATTTTGAAGAAAAAATCATATATATTTATGCTTTATCATACAAAAAATTAGATGTAACGATAATAAGTTCCAAATGATATTTTTAAAAATATTATATTAATCGTGTATCTGAAGTAAAATTCCTTTGTATCTGGTTAGATGAGCTATTTTACTGGAAATCACAAATACTTCATATTTCTACCAAAGTCAGTAAAAGCTTTGGATATATGCAAGTGCAAATAAAACATTCTTTCGAAATATCTAATATTCATTGGTTTATCCTTATTTTGCTTACTGCATCATATCTTGGGCCTCGAATTATAAAGCTAACTTAGACTCCTCAGTACAGCGAAAATCATCATCATCATCATCATCATCATCATCATAGAGATGAGTTATTAATTATATAAAATCTTACACCAGTTATTACTAAAAATATTTTTAATGGAACGCTGACTTTTATTCACATAATATACCACAAAAGGAGCATTAACACTTTTTTATACGTACATTCAAAATGGTTTCACTTCTCAATTTGTCACCACGATTTTTGAAAATATGGTATAAAATACCAACTACTATGATACAATTACTTACATATTCTTTTTAAACAGACACTTAAGAATTGGTATCACAAATTAGAAATAGGTAACCACTGCTGAATCATATGCTCGTGCTGCAAAACCAAGTGTATGGATATTTTTGGTGTTCTTTTTACAAACATTGTTCTTATTTCATGCTTATTTTGAATCTCATGAAACTTTCGAGTGTATGACAGATATATGATACACGTGTGGTGCCATTATTATATATTTTGTTTGTTTATTTTTTTCTTATCTCCACTTGTTTAGGGGTTTTTTTTTTTTTTTTTTTGTTGTTGTTTTGTTTTTTATTTGTTTATCTTGTACTTCTCAGTGTGCGTGTGGGCAATGTGTTTGTCTGTGAATGTGTATTTTTCTTTGAATGGCCGGCAGTTCACACCCAAAATATTAGTAAATAAAGTATAAAAAACCTTATTAGTGCCATGCAAGTTAATGTCGTACCTGATGTAGTCGACTGGGTTGATTTGCCCAAAAATTAGGTGTTGAAGCAGGTTACAGGTCATTCCTCCCCCACTTGTAAATACGAGTTATTCAGGTCCTCCACACTTATTTTTAAAGACCTCTTAGCCTTTGAAGGCTTTTGTCACATAACCTCCGTAACCACAGTAGTCAATATCGGGGCTAGGTCTAAATTCGCCTTAAGGTGGTGCTGCCCATCCTGTTCGTGGTTGACTGCCCGCATATTGTGGTCATTTTCCATGAACCTCACTTTTTCTCCGTAGATTAACATGGGTAATTAGCAGATACAAACTAGACCTCTCTATATGTTGCCAAATAAGTATTAAACTTTGATTTTGTCACACCTGAGTGTATTTGAAAGATAATAATATGTACTTCATGTAGATTAGATGATAATTCCAGAAGTCGTCCTCGTATGCAGGGTAAAACTTTCAGGTTTACTGTAATGTAATGGGCTTTGCTAACCCACCTTACCTCGAATGGCATGCGTTGCTAGGTTTCACAAAGATGCATCATGGGAACAAAAGGCTGTGTGTCGAGAAATTAAACCAACTCAGATCTCCTCTATTGGCTCACGCGGCGGATACTAATGGGATGGTGAGTCTTTACCCTTCCAGTTGAAGGTATTATCGCTCTCTTACTGTCACTTTTGGCAAGGGTTCATGTGCTGACACAATCATAGATTCGTACATTTTGTATAGACTGACCTTCTACTCAAGTACCAACATACCTGGAGAGAGCAGAATCTTTGATGACGATCCAGGTCAACAGGGGTCTCGGCGCGCTTTGGACGCATTGCGCCCAAATTGCGCACAGGGAAGCTGTTGTTGAATCATTCATATCTTGCCACTGAAAGAGTTAAAGCAGGCGTTTCAGATTGATCCCGAATTCATTATATACTTGTCACTGATTTTCACATATATCGAAAACAGTTGAGCATTTATAATCCTCGTCACAGGAGCTTAACAACTACCAACACGCCAGGTCTGAGGGTAACTGTCGCCAATACAATAGCAGAAGTAGATCCCTTCCAGGCAACGCAGAAACCACTGACCAGGACCTTGGCTGCCACAGTATACAATGGTTCAAGCTGGAATCTAGCTGGGCTATCTTCATACCAAAATATTTTAACATACAAAGCCTTCATTAACAATGTTATTCTGGAGAAGTTTGGCAATTAGTCAAAAAAGAACTTAGAGATGTATTGATGAGTTTCTAATCAGTGTATGCTTTGTGAAAATTCACTTTGGCTGTCCTTTGTCAAATACATAGAGATTGATAGGATCTTTAAAAAAAGTCAAAACAGTGATGCACTATAATGTTAAAAGCAGATCCCTTGGCATAGCAAGAGAGCTTTATGGCTCGGTAGTTTTATAAACAGTGTTTTTTTTCCAAGGGAATGTGCTCAGATTGACTTTGAGAAAAAAAATAGCATTCAATTATTGTAAATGTACGTGTTCCCATTTAGCTCGATCAGTTCCAAACTTAGGATGAGTTTGTGCTGTTAATTTCCTTTTGCAACACTTACATTTCAGATTTTTTTTCTCAAGGAAACCTACAACCTATCAAAGAAAAAGAAACAACGGACAAAAGCAAAATTACAGCAATTTGCTACTTCACGTCTTTCATTTGCAAACATGTATTAATTCATAGCTGACAAAACTGGAATTGAAATACTCGTTTTTGGTGACAATTTAACAAAAACACTTCATCATTATATATGACACATTTGTGGTCTAAACTTAGATATAATATGTTATGGTATGGAGATACTGGATAAAATTGACGTCCATACAAAAGTACAGGCGAATTAAATATGATCCAGGGTAGCAATACTTGCCACGCCTCAGTCGCACAGAAATATACAGTTGTTCATGGTTTAACACACGCGGGATAAAGACTATGTGATTAAAAGTGAAATACACTTACGCATTTCGAAATAATTGGTGGTTTTGTAGTACCTAAGTAATAATTTTTTCCTTTATGGAGTGATATCACATTACATATGTGCTGGTAGATTAATTTCCGACTTTTTGTGGAATATTTCAAAGGAAACTGCTATAACCATTATTTACGTAAAACGCTCCTCGTGAGATAGGAAATATAAATTTTAGATATTAGAATAAAGTTATGAAAATGGCTGGAATTTGTGTGTTAAATTTAACTGTCAAATAAAAAATTATAGCATGAGTACCGGCTGGCCTGGGCATGAGCCACTTTACTCTACGACATACTAACTAGAAAGCTTTGTGAACAGCCCGGGCCTACCTGACCTTCATTTTCTTGCCAAAACTAAGTTCCCGTTGATCTAATCAGTGCTAAGTTCCAGCAGTAGAAAGTGATTTTTCATAAAGAAAGAGTAAAATGGTATCAGAGTGCCCTTTGGCTTATATAATAATCGATAGGAATAAATAATGCGGCGTAGCAATTTTTTTCAGAAATGTTGTGTGTTTGCTCTACTTACAGTCAATAACAACGCACACATATTTTGTTTTCAAAATGTTATATTTTAGAAGGCATAGCTTTGTTTAAATTTTTGAGTCCCAAGTGACCCTGGCTGGGAACTAATCAAGTAACATTGTCTTCCTACACACCATTGCATGCTCATGTATTGCATAGTTTCCCCCAAGGGTGCCGACAAATCATTTGGTTTCATCTGTAGGATATATTTAAAGAGTGGTTTCCATTCCCTACATAAAGGTTGGGAACTAACACATAAATGACAGTTCCATATGACAAGATGCCACGGTTAACAAGTGATGGTCGCTACAGCTCCTGAGGCCGCAGGCTGGGCATTCCTATTCAAAGGTGGGACGCTGAATGGGTTGTGCTCATTCCAGCATCAGGAGGCTGGCTGCTCGTCAATGGTAAACAGGGTCTTTTGCCCACAGGGCACGTCTAGATCATGGAACAGTTATTTTAGCTGCACATGATAGGCAAATAGGACTGCTCTATCTGTGGGACAAGTTTTGGACAGCTGTACAGCCAGAAAAACACACGGAAGAAGTAACCCCCTTACAAGCAGTCTGAGAGTGAGGGGACATCTATGGGAGAATCATTTGATCACCAGAAAACCTTTAAGGGCAAACCAGTTAACCCCTGCTCGCCGTCACAGCCAGCTGGTATGGTCCTGCTAACATGCCCACTGGAAGCAGGAATGGTTGCCTAGAGTCCCGCTTTCCCACAAATCCCACTTTAGTTTAGAAAGCGCTGGCAGCCAGCAATGTATGTTACACAAACGTGGTGACAAGTATATGCCTGTGGCTGTGTGCAATCGGCGAAACAGTGGGGTGGTGCCAACGTCATGGTTTTGGGTGGTGTGTCCCTGCATCACAGAGCTCCCCTGGTAGTGGTGGATGGGGATTTGACTACTCAGCAGTATATCGATGAGATTCTCCTGCCAAATCTCCTACCTTTTCTTCAGAACTACCCGGAAATTGACTTGTTCCAGCAAGATAATGTATGCCTACACACAGCCGGTGTGACCATGGTGTTTGATGAGGCCAAAAATTCTGGTATTTTGCCCTGGTCAGCATTTTTCCTGGACATGAGTCCAATTGAGCACCTCCCCAACCATCTTGGTCAATGAGTTTCCAGAAGGATTTCCTACCCGACCAGCTGACAACAATTGATCTATTTCTTAAAAGAGAAGTGTGACAACACAAATCAACACAGATGCAAGGCATGTGTAACTTTTGGGGGTGGCCGTACACACTACTAAGATATGACTGTTGAGATTAGAGGACACAGAGAACACGTTACACAATAGCAACTCTATGTCACGCCTCAATGTACCTACACACTCTAAATCCCGGATAAATGTTTAAACAAAATTACATATTTGACAGAATGGGTAATGTATGGACATAAACAATCTGAATAAAGCCTGCTGTGCGTTTTTATTGACTGTGAGTATATATTTGACTCCTTTTCCCTAACCATTTATAATTGTCAAGAGAGGAACACTACCCTACTGCACTAAATTCTCTTAGGTTCTCTTCAAACGTGGTGCAAATGTACCTGGAACCTCATTGCTGAGGGTATTCATGATATGGTGTCGCTACAAATTGCGCGGTTTAAACACATTATCAAAATTAGGAATTATCGGCATGGATATATGTATATGTAAATACTATGCAATAGAGAGAGCAGCAAATCAAACCTGTAGCTATATCTTGATAATGTTGGATCATAGGCCCATGGTTACGGTTTAACACTGGTAGGAAAGTACGCATGGGAATTCTTTTTGTGTTGTCGATTTGTGACCTTGAGTGACATTGAAAGGTCACACTGACATATTGGCTTATATATTGGGAATATCGGATCTTCTCTTTTTTATTCAATTTTATGGCTTCACAGCTCTGTGATTGAAGTCTAATATTACAAACAACAATGATGGTTTAAAAGAAAGGTAGACTTGGTATGGTTACAAAGGTCACATGATCACCCTAAGTGAGCTGCGCAGAGGTCCGTCACAATCCTCTTGTTTAAATTTCCGTTTATTCTCATGAGGACACCAAGCTTGTCAGTGATCTGAGTTTTTTGCTCCGGTAACAAATATGGGGGGGGGGGTAGCTCTATTTTGTGTCAATTGGTGTCTGCCAGAGATGTATCAAACAAGCTGGAAATGGTCTTTTAAACAACTTTATGTATACTTATGCACAGTGTTCAGTCCCCTTTATCACTGGTAAACATTTTAATGGAGAAGCAATTAGTTTGTGCCCACAGTACCAGATTGTAACAGTGACTGGTTTTTTGTTCTTGTTTTTTTTTTTTTGTTTTGTTTTGTTTTTTTTTTTTTTGTTTTTTTTGTTTTTTTTTTTGTTTTTTTTTTGTCTATTTTACGGTGACTGTTCTGATCTGTATAATATGTATAATGCACATATTAAAGAATAGATAAAGCTTTATCTAGAACCCCTATTGTGCTCGAATACACTTTTTGTCTACCAGGGATATGGACCTCTTCTGCTCTTAAATAGTTGTCTAGAACATAAAGGATGTGCTCGGCACGAACAAGTGCCATTCTAAATGCGAAAGTGTCAGCATATTGCGTGGGGTCATATCGTTGATAAACAAGGTAGTTATCTCTTTTCATTGCGTGGGCCATTTATTTTCGCAGAGTTTGGAGAAGAAAACAGTTGGGTACTTCCAAAGGTGATGTACATTCCTTAATTCAGTATGTTTCACACCTGAACTGTCTTGCGATTTTGATTGACATTCATCTGTTATATCGCCTTGAAATGTATGATAACATAGTTCAGGTAAAGTACTTTTTTTTACAATTGTGTATTTTTTAAATATGATACGACTAATTTGTAGCACCATCTAGGTATTTCAAATTCCGTACTGTTTATAAAAGGGTAGGGCGGGGGCGGGCGGGGGGGGGGGTTAAACCCTTTTGCTAGTCACGTTTACAAAAGGTGCTTTGTGGTGAACCAACGGTTCCTACTAACGTGTTACCTGGTACCAGGAATCCATCATCTCTTTCAGCGCTGAGTTTTGGTTGTTGTCAATGGCCTCCCGCGCTGCACTTCTGGGCGCGAAGCACGTTGATAAAAGCTCTGACTTGATCTGGACCAAACTTTTAGTCTCTACAAAGACAAGGTATGCTGTCACCTGAAAGAAAAGTCACTTTGACAAAAACGTGCGAATCTAGGATTGTTATGTCAATTCAAGCTCATCAACTTTTGGAGAAATTGCCCGTGAAAGAGTTAAGGAAGCAGATATTGCTGACATGGCCCCCAAAGTGTCATAAAGGGAGTTGTCCATGCGTACATGGGATTACTGAGCCATAAAAAATGTCAGTTTACTCACAAGTGGGTCCAACTCTTGTTATTTGTCCCAAGCAGGCCATTTGAAGCATGTGACTCTGTTCCCTTGAAAGGCTTAAATCAATCAACTGACGAGCTTTCAGTTTCTTATAACATTGAATGAGATTGGGAGATTTGCTTTCTTGTTTCAAAGTCTCGTTTGCCGTGAACACTATTATCGCCTTGCTTTCTTCATGTCTTTTCTGCATTACTTTATTGACGTGGCACAACTGTAAATAACGGAAGGAATATCATGTTCTGTTAAAAATGTGTTTATGAGCAGGCTGACTTGGAAAGTTAGTGAACTGGCTGAATATCTGATTGGTGTTGGACAGAAACGTCCATCGCAGCGTGATCCAGAAATCCCTTCACACTGATGAAAAGATAATACCCCGTCCATGCCAAATTTCTATTTTAGATTAACGATCTACTACAATATTTCACCAATATTATCGCCTCCTAGTTCTGACCATTTAGCGATTAGAAAAAATTCTTTGTCCCGCCGTTTCTTCCAAGAAATACCGCCAAAAATGTATACGACTTTATGTTCCTACTTTAGTGTAAATCATGGCTTCCTGTATTACTGAAAAAGGCTCTGCACATCCAAATCATGTTATTTCCTTGATATCGAAAGATATTTTTCATTTCTAAATGCTCTGGAATCTGCACAATTGAAAGCTGTTATATATATTGTAACTGATGTCGCATGTTATGCTCAACTTTTCTGGTGTGAGCTAACTTCAAAATATATATATATATATATATATATATATATATATATATATATATATATATATAGATATATATATATATATATATATATATATATATATATATATATATAGATATATATATATATATATATATATATATATATATATATATATATATATATATATATATATATATATACTCTATTTGTGCCAATTGATAGTCTATGGTGCAACCTCTTGACAAACTAACAAAGTTGGTCCCAAATGCTCGCAGCTTTGAAATCCTTAATTGGGATTATGCTGGATCATTGTATTAGAATTGTCTTTTTGAAGTATCTCTAGTTTAATCGCTAGTATTTATATTTGTTTTCTTTATTATGCTTGTTAGAGGAGTCAAATAAAACGCATGTGAATCTGGAATCTTAATAATATGATCAATTTTTCATCTTCACAGTACTTCCTTTGCGGCACAAGTGGACTCCCATGTTACATAAACTTAGGTTAGCCTTAATCGTAAGTGCCCGTTTTATAAAGTGGACAATTATTAAGACACGCACATAATGACTCGCTTACTCATGCACAATGGATGGTGGATTTGAAACTTTCTCGGTGCCATGTATATGTACCAGAGCATAATATGGTAAGTTGTTCCGAACCCTGAACTCAGTAGCTTCAATCATGACTAAAATAGATCACCATTCAAACTTAAGTGGTTTTCAGATCTGAAATTTGGCAGCCGAAAAAAAAAAATTGCCAAGCAAACAAAATCTATACCCTTATTTTTCAATGGCTTCCCTTATGCTGCGCCAGGCTCAGCTATATAGAAAACAATATGAACATAGCCAGGGCTTACTATTTTAGGGTTCAATTTTTTTATTCGCTGGTGCGTAGCCGAGCCGTTTGCAGCAATGCCCATGTATGGTCACAGTTTTGCTCTTTGTCCTTATTAGCAAAACATGCGTTTCTCTGATGTTAGATGTACAACAACTATCGTGCTTCTGACGTTTTTGACAACATTTATTAAATACTTCTACACGAAGCACTATGCATAGAAGTCAGCAGGTTTAAGTTTCAGGCACTGACCATAAGCGGAGCTTATGATGCAAGTGAAAGTGTCATCATGCTTGAAGGCACTTTTTAAAGGGACACTTTTTAGGTAAGGTTTTACTAGTATACTTCATCTATTTGTCTGAAAGTAGCATGAACTTACGGTCCGGTCCCACCGGTGTAAAGGGGTATTTTTTCCAATCTAACATCATCGTCATCATCATCATCATCATCATCATCATCATCATCATCATCATCATCATCATCATCATCATCATCATCATCATCATCATCATCATCATCATCATCATCATCATATCCCAAATCGTGCTTTCATATCGGACGCCATGGTCGGGATAAGTTGTGTAGTCGAGACAGGTTCAAGTGTGAAGAGTGCCGATATTTAAAAAGGATGATAGGCTATTTATACAAGCGAGAACAGTGCCTACACTTCAAATACAAAGAAAAAGTAGAAACCATAGTACATGGTTAATTATCACATTCAAATTAGCCATGAGGAATTATCAGGTGCAGGACCGAAATTGTTGGTCGCTTGGTTGTACATCAGATAAGGCGCAAAGTCGAAAGCTACTACGCTTTCTGGCCATGACGGAAGATTTCGCTTTGCGCCTTCCAGTCCGCGAATGAAGCCGAACTGGGCCTTCAAATGATTGTTGTGAACAAGTTATCAGTCTCTTAGATACACGATTTCTAGATTAACTTGAAAATGCCAAAGCATTCGTGTTCTGTGCTTGCCGTTTGTTGCATTGGGAGTAGAAGCAGACCCCTCCCATACGACTATATAAATGTCTCGACCCACAGTGAAGTAGTATCGACTAAGACAGCCAGCGGTCGTATATTATACAAGATAAACACAAGCCATGAGGGTGAAAAAGAAAGAAGAAAAAGACGACATTTTGCGTCGGTGGTCTTTCCGTAGAACCAGATGCGACATTACCAATTGATAGCTGCTATTGAAAATTTTGCAAAAGCCAGACAGTGATGCTGCGCTACACTATATGGTTCACAATGGGAAAGAACAGGGCTTTTCTTATTCACATGCAATGTTACGTGACGTTGTGCGCCAAGATGAGCAAACTAGATTTTGAGCTGGCCATCAGATTCTCCCATATCTTTACATGTCTGTTATTCTCACGACATGAGGCACATTTCCACTTATGCACAGGAACAGCTATACTAAATGGAAAAAAATAGTTCGAAATTGTTCATATTCAGTTCGTTGAGCCGTCCGCGTCTTTCACGTACAAAGTAATTGCAGAGTTCCAATGGTACATATTCTTTCACCGGTACAGGCAGGGGAATTTGTTAGTAAGCGTACCACAACGACGCAAATGGCTGGGGAAAAAGAAAAAGAAAGGGTAAATAACAGAAAAAATCTCATGAAGTCCTGCGATTTCGTTCCCCGGCACATGGTACTTGTTGCTGAGAGCAAGCTTCAGTCACGCCGCCACAGAACGAACCCACACTGATGTACTGCAAAAGATAGCAGCCTTATTTATCTTGGGTCGTTCACGTTTGACCTTCAGAGTCATATGATACAAGTATTTAATTTTGCCATCAGTCGCGATTAATATTGGTGCACTGCAGATGCTGTTCATGTGTCAGTAAGGTTAATAGTTGTCTGTGACCGACCTATCAGTTTTAAGTTATCTACAATTGACATTCTTTCGGGTTATTTAAGTAGAGGTTTACTAACTTCAGTCGTTGTAGCTGATGCATAAGACAGGGCAACCGTGGAAAAGCAGTTGAATGACTTTAGATTTCAAGTTCAGTCGTAACTTTTTCTGCATGCGTGTACAGGACATTATCTGAATTACTTTAAACCCAAAATAGCAATGGTCATCGATATGATTTATTGCATTATATTGGAAATCCTTAAAGTAATAGTAATTTTTTAAGTGCCATTTATTCATGATTATGGAATACTCCAAAATTATTGCTCGCAGGATACCATGGAAAAAATGTCTTGCCTTACCAGATTCACATCAACTTAATTCATCAGCGAAAAACAACTTTTTTTTGTAACAAAATTAGTAATGTTAGATTCGGCTTCTTGCTTCAAGTTTTTATCTTTTCAACCATTCTGCGCATGACCAAAAGAAGTATATACCTACCAGCTAAATTTTATTGGTGGAGAATAATGCAACTCTTCAACATTCGGTGTATCTTTCCTATTTAGCAGCGCACATTGTGTCATCCCATCCCATAAATTTTGTTTAATGTAATCATAATAACCGCGAGTCGGCTTTTGACGACCTTATATTCACCACAGGCTTTTATCAACTGCGACATAATAAATTAAGATCAAACGCGAGCGAATGGTGTTAAAATTCAATATCATTTTATATATTTCCGCGGGGTTAATGTCTTACAACAAAAAGTCCGATGAAATAACAGCACAGCGAAACATCGATGACAATGCGTAGGGTGCTGGAGGTGGTTTTACAAAATACGACAAACTGTTTTATCAAATAGCTCAATCGTGAAACATGATATATATGTATAGTTTTACGTTAGAAGGATTAAAATAGAGCTGGCTGTTCAAGTAAAAACAAGAAAAGTAAATGCCGGTGCTGCTATTATGTGAGGAGTTGTCATTTTTAGCTCGTGTTGTGTCTCCATGTGATGACGAGAGTATTCTCTATGTTAAGTCACCTGAGAGAAATATTCTTGGTGTCAGACAAAATGACAGGCATGAGAGAATGTACTGACATATAGAATTACACTGCCAGGCATTTTGCGTGTTGGCATACCCGAGTACCCATTGAGCTGTTCTCGTTTATCCTCACGAGAATGTCCAATGGTTCTTGCCCATCGAAGAAAAAGCATACTTCATTAAAGTATGCTTTACAACAAACTTTAAGATTTCTATGCATTACATGTGTACTTGACAGAGAATCTTCAATGTGCTGGCCGCAGAATACTCCCTTAGCTTACATTACAGCGGGCATACTTCGTCTTATGCGTTATAGTCTCGTATGCCTACTTGCGAGTCAGCTTACCGGTAAGAGGACTTATTTTCCTTTCATATAGACGCAGTGTTAAACCCGCGTCTGTTTACACTGCCTTGTACGCAGCAGATAATCCTGATCCAGAATACACACGGTGACCATTAAAATTCATCTCAGTGCTTCCAGCCTGCGTGCAGGCATATTCACGCTAAGTCGATTATATATATATATTGTGCCGATAATTATGATGAATCGTGTTTATGTGCAAAAACACGGGCCTCTATGCAATACACTCCTGCACTGATCAAAATAAATTGCGTTTGTTACTGGAATACCAGCTGTGGGTTGTCTTCAAAATTAATAAAAGCATAAGGAAGTTTGTTTTCGAACCGAAGAAGTACGTTTTCACATGTATGTTGGCTCCTTCTCACTACTAGTCAACGATTATTATGCTTTGTTATTTAATTTTCCGTCGTTGCGGACCTGTCAGCCAGCTGAGCTTACAAGACAGGTGGTCGCCCGCAGTCCGTTCACATTTACATGTTTGCGTTCTGAAAAAATGTTTGGCATTTAATATTAGAATCTAGTGGGATGCTTCTGCGATCAATATATATCATTTATATAACTGGGATCATCTATCTATCTATCTATCTATCTATCTATCTATCTATCTATCTATCTATCTATCTATCTATCTATCTATCTATCTATCTATCTATCTATCTATCTATCTGTCTGTCTGTCTGTCTGTCTGTCTGTCTGTCTGTCTGTCTGTCTGTCTGTCTGTCTGTCTGTCTGTCTGTCTGTCTATCTATCTATCTATCTATCTATCTATTTATCTATCTATCTATCTACCTATCTATCTATCTATCTATCTATCTATCTATCTATCTAGATAGATAGATAGATAGATAGATAGATAGATAGATAGGTAGATAGATAGATAGATAGATAGATAGGTAGATAGATAAACTTTATTTTACAAGGGTAACCTGATTAACAAATTGTTTATCTTCCTCAGGGCCCTCCATCTGTCTGTCTGTCTGTCTGTCTGTCTATCTATCATCATCATTATCATTATTATGTTTGTTTTTAGCATTTTAGGATAATCTAGAAAGAACGTTTTGAAAATCATTTTGTCAAATGCCTCAAAACCAAAGGCGATTTACGCTTCTTTATGGGCCATTCTGTGTTATTTGTTTTGTGACGGATGTGACATTGTGACACATTTAAAACAATTCCGGCCCAAGCATGCATTTCCCCCCCCCCCCAAAAAAAAACACAAGTTGGGTATATTTTGATTCTCTTTAAGGTGACTGTTCACAATTAGAAAAATTAAGATTTAGCTGTGATTATTTTAGATATATATATATATATATATATATATATATATATATATATATATATATATATATATATATAACATGACTGACAACACCCTAGTCAGACATGCACTTTAAAATTTAATGTTTGACTTAAAAACTCAGGTCTCTTGTATACCACAGCACAATGCAAATAACTGATTCTATTGTCAAAATACATGCAACTCTATTTTGCCATGACACGAAAAGAAAATTACCAAACATTTTGTAATTGAAAAAAAAAAGCTTTTATTTTAAAAAGTACCATGACGGACTAACGTGTTGGACATGACAATTTGGCACACTTATGAATATGTCGATGAACAGGATGAAGTTCACTATCTGTTTCAGGCAGTGCACATATATGTTTCTAGTGTATATTGTTCCTTCACTAATGTAATCTTGTTTCCACGATAATGGGTATATATGTATATGTATATTTATATATATGTATATATATATATATATATATATATATATATATATATATATACATATATATATATATATATATATGGGGAGAGAGAGAGAGAGAGAGAGAGAGAGAGAGAGAGAGAGAGAGAGAGAGAGAGAGAGAGCACTCTCCATCATACCCTACATAGTGGGATCTGTGAGTTAGATAACTGCGAAACCAGTCTAGTGCAATGCAATGAATTCCATAGTAAGTTTGGTTTGAAAAATAGCGATTCATGGTCCAAAGTATCAAATGCCTTTGACCGATCAAGATATATACTAATAGATATCATTCCACAATCAAGGATATAGTACATTCGGTCTATAAATTCAATTGCATCAGTCCCAGTGGAGTGCCCTTCCTTAAGTCCAGGGTGGCTATCATAGAATAAGCTAACAGAAATGATGAATTGGTATACCTCCATACGCAAAGCATGATGACCAGCACTTGGTTTTGGCGTAAACCTTTTAAAGATTTCTCTGATGTCATCTCAAGATACCTTGGAGAAGGCAAATGAAATATTAAAATGGTCAGTAAGATAAGTGCTGAAATATGGCTAGTTTGTCAGATGCAAGTTTGAGGCTGATTTGGGGCCAATCTCCGTGTAAAACGTGTTAAAAAGGACTTGCAATTACTACTTTGTTTGAAGTGGAAAGTGCTTTTTTATAAATATTAAAAACAGATTTTATAGTGTCCCAGTTCTTTCTAGTATCACTTTTAAATTTGTCAAAAAGGATATGATAATAGCCTTGCTTTCTTTGATGAAGAGTTTTGTCGCGGATGAGGCTGTAAATTTCAAGTTGTGTTTAATGGATAGGTATTGAGGGTCGTCGCCTCGTACATTTCAGAGTTTTATACCGTTTGTCTTTGTACTTTATAGATTTAAGAATTCCATTCGTTATCCATGCAGAGAATTTGTGCTTATACTTATTGAATTTCACTGTTTTAGCAGGAAGATGTTGATCTTTTGCCCATTGTATGATACTTGCAAGTTTTTTTTTTTTATAATTAATGTCAGAACTGAAATATGGGTCTTGGTTGAGTGTCTGTATAATATTTGAACTATTAATTCATCATGAAATTTTTGTGTAGATAGAGAGTCTTTTGTGTGGACTTTTATTGATTTGAATGGCCCTTCCAAGCTAATTTTCTGTTTCAAACTGATGAAATAAAGAAGATGGTGTGATAAATGTGTGAAGATAATTCCTGATTGACAGGACTAGGCACTACGAGAGAAAGTGCAGAAAATATTATCGATTAAAGTTGCATTTTTAGTGAGAAATCGTTATTTGGCATTAAATCGAAAAAATGAGAATATTTTTCTCTTTTAGTCATTTTTGAAAGATCTATATTAAAATCACCCGGAATTAATTTACCTGAGTGTTCATCTGACAATGTAGTAATAATTGGCAATAAATCATTCAGGAAACATTCAATTTCCTCATTTCGGTCCCTAGAGGTCCTGTAAATGTTATATAATGAAACTCTTTTTTCAGATATTGTTGCCAGTTACATCAATGAACTGTCCTACCTATAATGTGCTGGGGGAATATAAATCCCTTACATGGTATTGAATGTTTTATGTGGATAAACCAGTAAGCCCCCATGGGAGCTACAGGTCGCTTTTCAAGAAATGGCTGTGTAATTGTCCAAATTGAAATGAGAAGTACTAATGCCTTCATCTGCCAGCCATGTCTCTTGAAGACAGATCGCACTGAATTCAAGACAATTTTTTGCAGCTTCTTTAGCAAAATTTTGAGTTTATGATTTTGAGTTCAAGCATTGAATGTTTGAAGCGAGGACAAAATAGTTTGGGGATAAGATTTCAGAAAGTCAGTCAGCTAACTGGTGTCAATATAGGGGAATCTGATACTATAGATATAGCATTGTCTAGATAATTTGCATTATGTAAAAGATCGTTGAGGTTAACTCGTAACACCACCAAAATTCTTCAAAACATCATTGTCCTAAAATAATCTGTACCCATACGGTTGGCTTCTAGACGATAATGCTCTAAATGAGTAATGCACCATTGTCAATACAAAACCACCCATGTTCTGAAATATGTCCCATACATTGAGTTGAATCATGAAGAGCAAAGAACATGTGCGAAAAGAGATACAATATGTATAAATGTAAAGCATGACGAACGTGTAGGGCAGCACATGTTTGCCCTAGTGTGCATAAACAAAAGAGAGAAAAAGAAGTCCATATTCATAAGGTATGTGGGCAAATGAGTCCCTTAAAACGGGGTTGGAGTAAACAAAATTGACGGAGCATTTCTCCATTCATCAGTTCATGCAGAAAATAATAATGTCCGTGCGAATTCACGCAGCTGCGGTCTACTTGTTCAAATGGAATCATTACATCAAAGTCAATACGAAGAATTGGATACTAATTCAGTATCTTTGGATGCTCAGACTTGGTAATCAGAAGGGACATAAGGGCTCAAATAACTCCATCAAAGTCATTGAAATGTAAATGGTTAAGTGTGCCCCTTAAAATAGAATTAGAGTAAGTAAAATAGACGGGGCATTTCTACCTTCATCAGTTCATGTAGAAAAAAAGATAATGTTCAAACGATATCATGCAGCTGCGGTCTACTTGCCTTCATGGAATCATTATATCAGAGTCAATACAAAGAAATTGGATACTGATTCAGTATCTTCATGTGCTTAAATTTGGTAATAAGAAGGGACATAAAGACTCAAAAACTCCAACAAAGTCATTGAAATGTAACTGCCAATTTAGGATTAGTAGCTAGAAACTTAGCTTCAAACTGTTCTTTGTGTGCATTTGGATGCTTTGGGTCCTGTCCCTGGATTGTCAATCTGCAGGCACGGTCATATTTTTGTGTATTCGATGCTGGATTTAGCCTTCAAGGTGGGTGGCATGTTCCTCCTCTGGTTCAGGAGACCCCTTTCCAGCGGTCCGATGACAGGAGGAAGATCTGGCGATACAGATATCCTCATGTTTGGTACTAGGTAACCTTAAGGTGTCGGGCTACCGCCAACCGCTTCTTTTGCCGGTGCAGGTCTGAGAAACAGATGATGATTGCTGCATCACTCTGTTGGTTCAAACGGTGACAGGCTGTGATAATGCTAGAGTCCATATCTATATACTTATAGGTGGTGTTTTGCCAGGTGCATGCATGCTTCCCTTGTTTCACTCACAGTTTCAGTTTTTCAGCCCCCTGATGAAGAGCGACCATTTTCTGTCCTGTACCTCCTGGTCGATAATCTTTATAGCAAGGACTGTAGAAATGTTGCACATTTTGTTTGACATCTTGGGTGGTAAATCAGTAGCTATTATCTCAACTCGATCACTTAGATCTTGGACACTTCTCTCCAATATTCAGAATTTCTCATTTATTTCTGTCAGTTTACTGATAGCATTTTGAATGTCATTTTTTATTTCACCCAGTTTTTCATCCAGCTCTTCTCGTGCAACAATGCGTATGGTTTCTAGTACAGCAGGGTCGTCATTGGCAACATGACTGGATCACCGACCTGGTTTTTCTTTTTCTATTGAGGACATTATTAGGTTGTCTCATAGATTCTCCAAAACAAGTAGAAATAGGCAAAACTTTTATGGAATTCATCCCATTTTGTTAGGGTTAAGAAATGTTGACTCAGCCATGTTTGCACTGACAAGGGTCAAAGTAGTGGTCCTCCTTAGGTCATGGTAATCCAGGTCCCAACAAGACCGTGGCAAAGGCTTGCTGTATAGATGCAGTATCTCACGTATAGATAGGCAGCACAAAAGTGATCAAACATTCTTCCAAAAAGTCACACCACTCACTTTGAAATAAGTTTCTTTGGCATTTGGAATTATTTATCCTCGGTCCTGGTAAGTATTGAAGGTGGTGGCCTTTAGATACCGGAGATATCAGTAAAAAAAACACAGCAGTTTTGAGGCGTGATGTACATCAAGGGGCTGTTCCAGTCGTCGATGAACCATTTAATGTAAACCAATTTCTTGTATGGCTATTGTACTAAGTATATGATTAATATTTAAGGATTATGGCTTAATCTTATTTGATCCTGATTAAAAGATAAGATACAGGATTAATCTACAATTAATTTAATAAAATGAAAATTTTCACAACAGAGTTAGTATTGGAACTCAGAGACAGATGGTTTATTCCTGGAAATTTGGATTCATATATTAAGCCGAGGATTAAGTAATTCAGGGTCAAAGGTGCACGAGTTTTATTCTATGTTCAAAATCGATCAGGATCAGATGAAATTCTTTGAGAATATGGCCAATAGAGCTTACAGTACTCAATCCCTGCCACTATTGCTCAGACTTATTTAAATCTGAGTTAAACTTATATTGTGAAAGGATGTACGATTGCAACTCTGTTTTCAAATAAACATTAAGTTGCATGAGATGAAACAATCAAATATAGATATCGTGTTCTTTTTAAGATTACTCAGTGACCACTGTCTAATCCCGTTTAGTTTAAGGTTATACTAATGCATGAGGAGTGGTGGTAGTGTGGATATGACAGGCGAAAAAACTTCCATCCAGTCATGTTGTTTTTTAATCACAATATTATATACTACAGATATACTAGTATACTTTAACCTGTTGAAATTTCAAAAATGCTGGATACAGCAGACCAAGAGAATAGCTTGAAGACACTAAGCATACAGCAAACAGAATGACAGCAAGGGAACAAGAGTGCATTGATTTACTATCTAGGCCAGGTGACAAGGTACACATTCTTGGTACTCTCACGTCTGTCGCGAAATGTCATGTCTATTACCATAAAAAAATGCTTAATAAATTTGAGTGCAGTAATATCTCCTAATATTGATTGTATAATGTGGTCAACCCAACTACAAACAAGAAAATTATGAAGTTTGGTCATTTTGCCCTGTTACTTTTAGGTTAAAATATATGACATACGTGACGAGACCATCTAGATATGATCTATGCTCAAATAATTTCTAGAATTTTTATAGATTAACTATTTCAGACTAAGAAAAGTGCATAGATTATTGTGTACACAGAAAAAAAGTAAACATATATTTGATGAAAATGTTGAAAAAAAAATCATATCAGTCACAAATATTTAATATTTGCTGAATAAAATTCCCCCCATACAATCAAGCGATATTAGTTTAGACATAAATGTCATAATTGTGAACTCTTGAAGATATTCCCTTTTAGAAAATATTTAGTTTTGTATAAACTGTTCTTTTTTTTTTTTTTTTTTTTGAAAAAGGAGTGTCCATGTCACAAATACCTGGGAATACCCCTTATTTATGTGCAACCTGCCGCTGGAATACAAAAAGGTGTGTGTTTGTGTGTTTGACTTGTTTCCATCATCATCATGACCGTTGGTTGTCATCTCTTTTCAATTGAGAGCTGTAAACTTTATAGAGCTGTATATTTAAATCTGAATTTGTTCGCTCGCCAATACTACGTCATTTTCGTATTGTTAAGTTTTAAACATTTAAATGTGAAATAAGAGAGCATGTCAATGTTCAGTTGTAAATGAATGTATATGCAGTATTCCTACAAGTGCCTCCGGCTGTGCCCAGGTAAAAAATTAAACTGACGTCAATGGAGGCAGAGTATAAAAGGGAAGGGAACATCCATTTTTAACAAATTAGTAAGACCTAACAGGAATATATGTGTAGTTCCGGTAACCTGACCGACCCTCATGGAAAGAACTTGACCCTTAATAAATTTTATGATACAACAAAAAAGAAAAGGAAAAAAAAAAAAAGAAAAGAAAAAAGAAAAAAAAGAAAAAAGAAAAGAAATTAAAAGTTTGAGACAAATTAAACTGAGGTCAATGGAGGTAATGTGTAAAAAGAGAAAGAACATCCATTTTAAACATGTTTGAACCAATGTCCAAGTTACGTTAGACCTAACAGTAATATTTGTGTGGTTCCGGTTACCAGACAGACCCTACAAAAAAAACTCGACCCTAAATAAATTTCATGAAACATCCAAAAAAAATAAAGAGTGTCAAGCCACCCCTACCTACAATTGATCGACCCTAGCTGAAAGATTTTATCGAGAAAGTGGCCGTCGTGTTCCGTTATTTTGCACTAAAGTCAACTCAAACACAGCATTTTATTTCAACTTGTCATGGCGGTCAGCTTCGGCCAGGGAAACAACATAGCTGCATAGCCACGGTTGTTCGGTGAAACAGCATAGCCCCGGTTTTTTGGTGATTGTTATCGTAATATATGATTATTGTGATATTTGATTATTTGGCCAGTTCTGGGTGTCCGTTCTCCGAGTTACCAGGGCAAACGGTCTTTAAAGAACTTTTAAAACATGAATTATTATCTTAACTTTCATCTGCCCGCTCGGTTGTGTCTGAAGCAGTTACCCTGGCTACTTACAAATCCAAATGCGACATGATGCCCTGGCAATACAAATCATGCACGTTGGTACTTCTTGTGGTGAGCAACATTTTAAATATGGCGCAATACCTTCTGGGGGGCAGCAGTGCCTAACCACAAAAATAAAGAAAAAAGAGAAAGAAAAAAGCTCACATCCATGATAAATTGCAGTGCCTAACCACCAAAAAAAGACAGAAAGAAAGAAAGAAAGAAAGAAAAAATTCTCACATCCATTCCGACAGCAACGGCCTAAGATCATGGAACCACCGTCCAAATCTACATTTAATCAAGTATGTAAATGATAAATAATAATGATGTACTGTGAAGCTTGAAAATGTCTGCGTTACAAATATCTACAACACGGACATCGCGGACATTTCTAGATTGTACCTTTTGCGCGGTGGGACAGTCGCACAATACACATTTGATTTGGATATCAAAGTGAATCGTGGAAACAGTATACATCATACCATAATTGATGTGCTGAAATATTTTTTAAAATATATACTTTTGGTTTCATATATTATAACCCCGAGATCGTCGCAACACTATGCTCATTTATTACAGACTATTGAGTGCGGAATTCACAATTTTCAGAATGACATTATGGCTTGGTTCCCATTCGATATTTTGAAGAGGTACTATCCAAAATATATGTGGTTTAAGGGAAGGTTAATTCTTCGAATGAATGTAATGTACAATATATAATGGGAAATTTCGAGAGTGAGCGTTACTGAAAATATAAATACAACGCCGTTCAAATAGCAGTTGAAGGCAGCGGTGGACCCCAGAATAGGGATTTTGTATCAGACACTGAAGGCGCCCTCAGGCTATGAATTAAGTAGCACCGCAGTCGGACCTTCCAACCCTCCTGTTCAGTCAAAGAGGGAGCTCAGGGGAGAAGGTTGCGCCGATAGTGCATACTGGTCCAACAGTACCGGCGGGTTTTTATATAAGTGGTAATAAGTTACGCCGGACTCAGCTACAAGAAAAGAAACCACCATCATAATCCTACTAGCATACACTATCCATCCAAAACTACATGTTTTATTGCTGATTACGGCGTAAGGAGTTATTACGCACGCAAATTTTCTAACTTTGCATCATTTTGGACAGAAAAAATGCAAAACCTGGCCCTTTTATCGGCCGATTTCAACGAAAAACACATCGATGGACTCGCATGGTTCTGATTCAAACGATGAGACTGGTTGCGCACGCAAAAACCTCTCGTTTTTGAACTTGGTACAAAAGCACACCCGATGTAAGCCTGATGTAAGTAACCCGATACAACCGAACGCGGAAACATAGATGGAACAACAATCGGACTGAGCAGGGGGGATTAACTTGAGCTGCGCTACTAAACACGCTTTGTAGTCGTCGCGCCCAGTTGACCACTAAAGGGATTAGCGCTCCCGTTGGCAGTCCATCTATAGCACGTCCCTGGTCAATGCCAACACTATTGACCAGGAGGCACTACTGGAATATAAGATACTTTATGGATATATTTGTTGTTTTTTTTTTACCTGGATGCCAGGTTCAAGGTAGCATCAAAATAAGCCGGATCAGGCTGTTGTTACAGCCGTCTTTGTGATTGAATACACTGAGTGATGGTTAAACAGTTTACAAACATACAAACGGCGAATGATCATCGTTGCGAATTTAGAATTTGTATTTCATTATAGACTTTGCCATTTGTCCATGAGTCATTGCAGGCACACGAAAAGATCAAGCAAGGCTTCGGTTAAGGTCCCTGGAAACGCCTGCAATGACTCCTGGACGAGTGGTAAAGTATTTTCTATTATGTCCCGCAGTAATGTTCTTACAACCCTACCTGTTGTATCAGGCTTTCCTGGCCTATGAAAGCCGCAGGGAGACTTACACGGTTCAACCCGGTCGTCGATTATATTCCAAGTCGTGGATATCTGACAACGACTTGCAATCCTGCTCTTTGATTGGGTAAAGGCCCTTGACAGCCAAATAAACATTATCAGAGTGTTGAATAATGAATTAGCTCAGCTTAAAGGCTTTTTAATTGATCAAACGGAAAGAATGTAACAGGGTGTCTTTGAGTTCAAGACAAATTTGATTCCTGGCTCAGAAGTACAGGTTTCCACATTGTCAGTGTCTTCACATAAAAGTCACTTTGAAGGTGGTATATGGTTTCCGAGACCCGGATCAATAACGCTGCTCTATTTGTTTAGTACGCTTATCAGACCAATCTCAGTTTGAAAGAATAACTAGATGACGTGTCCCGCAGGTACCATCTTAATGTTTGGTATTTGTCTTGACAGCAAGTCCATGTTTGTGTTTACATCATTACCATTAAATACTTGTAATGAGTCAAATGCAACGGGTCACATGTGGGATGGTCTGGGTTCACGCTCAAGAACAGGCACGTCAACAATAACAACCTCTAAATGGACCTATGAAAGCATAGAGCCAGAGTAGCATGTAAACCCGTAATCTAAATCATTTGAAGTGCATGATTTGTTGTCTATTGAGAAGGGCAACAGCTACCACGTGCTTGGCTAAGGAACAATATAACATTACATCTCTGGCAGTTTGTGCACACAACTTCGTTGTTCTATTGTGTTTTATTCGGTTTTGTTCCACTCCATTCTGTTCTACTCCGTTCTGCTCTTCTCTTCTCTGCTGTGCTGCTCCGCGCTGTTTGTTTGATTTGGTTGTTGTTTTTTTTATTTTTATACATTGCTCTCAAGGTCAATTGCAGGGCACTGGTCCAAAATCAAATAAAATGGCTGGAAATGTGTGTAAATTTCTGTGCAGCAGTATAGAATGAATACATTGATTTGCTGTCATAATTTGATCAAATATTGAGGCAGCTTGCTCTAATATTTCCAGTATTGAAGGCAAAAAAAAAAAAAAGGCAAAAAAAAGGACAAATTTACTCTCGATTGCAGATGCCATTTTGTCATAGTCATGCTATGAATTGCCTTAATTGCAGGGTGGCCAACATGTCTTTCCCGATGTATTTTATATCAGTAGTAAACATTTTATAATTCACAATATTATGAGTAAACTTTGAATTTGGGGTTATGACAGGAAACCTAAGAATTAAGTGACCACAGTAATAAATAATTTCCCGGAAAGTAAGTTCAAAACTTTTTGTTTTGTAGGCATTTTTGTATATTTAAATCCTCGCAGGGGGTGTATAAGATTTTTCATGTCCCTCCGTTTGCCCCCCCCCCCCCGTCACATGTCCATCACAATGAAATTGTTTCTACAACTGCCCCACATCTTTTTTTTAAGATTAATTTGAAACTTTGCATGTTTGATGGACATAATCTTGATTAATAGCCTTGATGGCGTTCGTATTTCATGGTTATTTTTTACGTGTTTCAATTACATAATGGTCTGTAAAGTGTTCATGTCAGAAAAATACCTGTGTACGTAAATATATACTATTGTCAAAAAATGTTTAAACCAAATCTGCATCAAACCTAGTCTGAATTTGACTCTAAGTTGATCTCATCTTGGAGTGTTTCATTCTAGAAAACTAGGTCACTAGTTACCTGCCTGAGATTGTGATGCTGATATGCTCCATCTGCGAAAACAGCTGACCCGTTATTCCTGGTGTACAAGTCTAAAACATTAGCGGTTTGTCACATTTCTTCGGCGAACCACCACTTTGGAAACCACTGGGCAGGGTCTTCTCAGTGTTTCTATTCAGGGTCATTCCTGCATCGCCTGGGAAGAGGAGGGGGTGTTCTTAAAATATCAAGTCTCCTTCTGATGCGACACATCTTCGATGTTTCTGTCTGTACTTAAAGGTGCTTTTTCCCGCTAAAGGTGATTTATTTGTTTGTTAGTTCCCTCTTTGGTTGATTGGTTGAACTATTGTGTCTGGGTGCCAACCTAGACATTTCGTTTTTGCCAAGAATTCTTTCTTTCTTTCTTTCTTTCTTTTTCTTTCTTTCTGACCAGATTTGTCCGGAGTTTTTCTCGGACCCTTCCATTCCAAAAATCACCAAACCTACCATGGTAAATGATCTACCAATGAAATTAGGCACCTGACTTCGAATAATCATGATGATTTAAATAATGCAAATGAGGGGCAATTAAAATTTTAAAAACTTCATATCTTCTAAAGTATTGGAGATAGACACAAATTTCCAACTTACACATATGGGTTTGAGACAACTGGCAAATCCAAAAACATACAAACAAAACTTGGGAAATTTTAATGTATGCTAAAATTACCAAATTTCTCCCCAATCCAGATACAGGCCTTGAACTGCTTGCTGTATGACCTATTGCTTGACCTCCATGGTGCCAGGCAAACATTTTGCATTCATAATTAATAAGCTTGAACCTGTCTCACAGGCAGCTTTCTATCCATGCAAGGAAGGGTGTATGCTTTGGATGGTTTGGGTCTTGTAGCAAATTGGGGGGGGGGGGGGGGGGGGCGGCGACTCCAAACAACTGTGTAATGAGGCTCTCAATAAAATACAGAGTATCTCTTTCTGTGAATGCAGGAACAAATTGACTCCATGCTGCCATATGTACCCGCCAGGCTATAGTTTCCACTAGTGCAGAACAGACCTGTCAATGCACCATGAGTGAAACTGGTATTCTGGTGTCTGTTTTTTGCCTGAGGCAATGTCAATCTGCTGAGCGTATTAGTCCCAAGGGAACACAGGCTCCAGACTTCTACGAAGAACAAGCCTGAGTGTACCCTCTGTTAAAAATAGACTAAATACAAAGCTGAGTCGGCCAGACCAAGGAGGGTAGACCTTGTGTCATCTCAGTGGACACTTTTATGTCTTTGTTTTCTTGTAACCAGTGAGATGAAGCCTGTTTTTCATAGACAATACTAAGACAGTATAGTTTTGTCATGTTTCACAGATACATGTTTAAGTAGTTTCTTGACAGCTTCTGTTAAAATTTGATCATGTAATAAAGCAAGAAAGACAGTTCTGTATTGCATGTATACACATCCCCTTGAATTATAATATGTATCCACTCTACATATATTGTGCATGTATGAATAATATACATATACATGTACACATACTCATCCATACTGGCCAGAAGGGCTGACCCAGTCTCAGGAGTGGGCACTTTTCTCTGGTCCCATGGGTGACTTCTCTGATCCCAAGGGTGCCCACTTTAGAAAGGTTTCACTGTATTAGTCAGCACTGGAATTTTCTTTTTCTCTCTGTGTGTCTCATTTGGAATAATCGTGAGGTTTAAAAGTATGTAAATTTAGGGGCAATTAAAATTTTAAAAGCTTCATATCTTCCAAAATATTCCAGATACTCAAAATTTCAATGTTGATACATAGGTTTGTGACACCTGCCAATATAATGGACAGTATAAGTTAGGTAGAATTTCAAATTATGCTAATAAGGGGCTTTGAAAAGTTTCAAAGTTGAACATCTCCAAAACTATTACACATAGACATGCCATTTCAACTTCAATTTATAGGTTTGTGGCAGCGCCGCATCCAATGAACCATGGACCAAAGTTGTAGGATTTTAATTTATGCAAATTAGGTAAACATGCAAAATGTAAAGCTTCAAAACTATTGTAGATAGAGATGCCATTCCTACTTTAATTTATGGGTTGGTGGCAAAGCCCTATACAATGAACCATAAACCAACGTTGTAGGCTTTCAATCTATTTAAATTAGGCAAACACACAAAATTAAAATGTTGAATAGATTCAAAACTATTATAGATACTAACTGCATTCAAACTTTATTTATAAGTATGTGACATGGCCACATCCAGTGAACCAACAACCAAAGTTTTAGCCTTTTCCTTTATAAAAACTAATACACAAAATGTAGATTATGTTGAACAGTGGCAAAGCATAGCATTTCAAACTGGTCTCATTTTGAAGGCACCCAGACGGATTTGCTGTGAAGCAAATCTTCTTTTCTAGTTATACATGTATTCTTATCAGTATCATTTAAATTATGCAGTCACGCCAACAACGTCAAATTGAAACCGGAAGCACACTGGGTACACGTGCTGTTACCCCCATTTATTTTTATCTTTCGCACAATCACGGAGCGGTGGAGAAAGCCTGCCAATTATAAACATTATTACACCTCACTGAGACCCCATCATGGAGGAAACAAATTGTGATTATACATCGAAATAAAGTACGATGATGATAAATCGAAATGAAATGAACCCATAACATAACAAATCAGATACACGTCATGAAATATTCAAAACTGCGCCCGAGAGAACGTAATACAAACTGGCACGCATACAGCAGTATGTGGTTCTCAAACATAAAAATAATGATTAAATGTGTTCTTATTAAACGATGTAAGGCCTAATGTTTAGATGAGTGTGAAAAAAGTGAAGAATTATACCCGTTCACTGACCAGATCAGCGAAACAAAATATTGGCCCTATGACACAATGACAAGTGAAAATGTTTAGATTTATTTTGTATAAATGAAACGTCTGCAGAAACAGCAAAGTGTGACTTACCAAAATACCCACAATCCAACACTTTTAGGTACGGTCTAGATTAGCAAGGCGTCAAGTGAAACCAAGGTTGGATGAATCAACGGCTTGTGTCCCAATGAACTGGTCGGGTTTTTTTTTAAATCTATTTTTTAAAGATTATCAACAGCATAATAAGCAAACCTGAGAGCGATCCAACGATCTCCGTTTTGCCCACAGTGCTCTGGTTTATTTCCGTGTTAACATATTTAAGTCTACAGAGGAACATGGTTGCCTCTATAGAAACATCTCCATTCCGTCAAGACGGGTGAGCAAAAGGGGGTTTACAAAAGACACACCACATCGCCTAGTTGACAGAAGGAACAAAAGGCAGATATTTGATGAAACATTTTAAGTCAAATTACATGAGCAGCATTCACAGTGTCCAAAACTCGAATTTCTTGGAGAAAAAAGGGAAAATTTAAGAGTACTTTATGGTATTAATAATTTTCATACTTGCATCATCAACAGACCCGAACAACCAAAACTAAACGGTTTAAATTATACTATTTTATCCAGACAAATTCAATTCCTCCCTGAATTGACGGGAAATGAAAGAAAGACCACTGGTGTTTTGAAACGATCCTCTCAAACTTAGAATTGAAACTTCACAAATAGGCTTACAAGCATACAACCAGAATCCAATGATTGGAAGCGTTATATTAAAACAATCTTTTTGGATAAACATTAAGCAACTTTGAAAAGACTCTATGAACGTTACGCAAAGAATAAAAGTGTCCTTTCCATAAAACCGCACCTTCGAGACATCAAGGTCCACAGCAGAGCATAGCCAGAGGATTTCTCATCAAATATTATAAGTCCATCCCTTGACCACTATTCAATGATTCCATCTTCCGATACAGTTTTCGAACTTGAATTTCTGAAAGAAAAGGAAAATTTGTAGGCACCTATGATACTTATGATATATATATATATATATATATATATATATATATATATATATGCATCAACCACAAGGCAGCCGGAAAAAATCTTGATTAAACAATTTTATGCCGTAAACCTCAAAACTCAATAGCGTCCTGATTTGTGACAGGAAATGGCGGAAAGGCTATTGATATTTTGAATTTTTAATCAGTCCACTCAACAGTCAACACACACACACACACACACACACACACACACACACATATATATATATATATATATACATATATATATATACATATATATATATATATATACATATATATACCCTTACAAAAACGAAATGCTGGGATTATGCTGGATATTGCTGGGCGTGGTGGAAAATGCTGGAGAAAACATCCGTCATAATCCAGCATATTCTGCCAAGCATCCAACAATATCCAGCATTTTTCCAGCTAGTTCCAACAAAATTTCGCTGGATTATGTCGGGATTTAACCAAATTCCGACAAAATCCAGCAAAAATGTGGGTTTCGGTGACTTTTGGTTGGCGCAGGTGGAGTTTGGTGAGTTTTGGTGGGTTCAGGTGGGGTTTGGTGTTTAGTGTGGCCCCATGAAAGGCATGATTTCATCTTTTACGTTTTACATTGTACATCACATCCATCGTGACTGTACCTCTACCATGCTGAGTTGCATTGGTTCATGTCAATAAAGATATTCATACTGTGTATTAATCTAGTAACGTTAAGACATGAAAGTTCATGAGTTAATAACAGTGTAGTCATCCATTATTTCAAAATGCACACCTTTTGTCTTATCACCAGGGGAAATCGGACCGTGTCAGAGCTTGGAGGAATAACTAACTATTGTTGCTCCAAGGTCAGAGCACGAAGCCTCCTTGGTCAGTGTATACAGCTAACGTTGGGGTTTGTGTCCCCACACCAACATGGTTTTAAGTTGTCCTAATTGCACTTGCTCCAACGTGTCCCACTGTCGGCCATGAGTCCATACTTCAGATCCGTATTCCAAAGTAGCGATAACCCATGAGTCAAACAGCTTAAGAGCTAGCACGGGGCTTGGTTTTCCAAATGAACTATGATGTAATATGGCACTTTTAGACATTGCACGTCTGGCCCGGTCCACCAGGTGAGAGGGCATACAGGTTAATACGTTCCTCTTGCTGGAATTAAGCACGATTTCAAGGTACTTGAATACGTTGACTATCTTAATTTCCTCGCTGTTCAAAGTAAATTCATTACTACAATAACACTTATTAAAAAAAAAAATATATATATATAGGTCTTCGGTAAACTAATGATAAGCAAACAAGCTATTTCTCCAGGTAAATACCGTGCTTGATATCCAGGTGCTGCCCAACGCCAAATAGAAACTCTGTATTATTAAGTAGTTAAGGGCTAATCTTTTCCCCTTGTGATACTCCATATTTGCTGTCTATAAACTAACCAAGATTCTTTTACCATTTTAGGCGCCTTTTTGATTTGGAAAACATATGTTGCAGCACATTAAAGAAGGTTTCCAATATACCACTCTGGCGCAGCTTGTAATATAATGCATTTCTGTCTACAAATTGGAAGGCTTTTGTAAAGTCAAGAAAGCACACGCAAAGGGGTTTCACCAGAAACTTTTGTTTCTGGATAACAAAATGTACACGTTATAAACTGTCCGACATTTTTCTCGGAGACCGGACTGAATTATTGGTCATCTTGCTTAAGCATATAATTCTTGTAGCAAGCCTCGCGTTTAATCTCGACTGAAAAAGTTTTCCTAGGGATGCTAATACCATAATTTTCCGATAATTGTCTGGAATATTTAGTGGCCTTTTCTTATGAAAAGGGTTGATTAACACTTCATCCCATTGGTTTGGAAAATCCCCAGATTTTACTATGTAGTTAAACAGGGATAACAAGGGATGGAATAATACTGGTTTCCGGTATTTAATAAACTCAGCGCATATACCGACCAGTCCCGGCGCCTTGTTGTTTTTGAGCTTTTTTATCTGCGTATTCAGTTCATTGGAAGTTATTGGAACATTCAAAATGTTATCAATCATTTGCTGTGTTTCAGGATCACAAGTACCACCACTCACTGCTGGCGTATTTGCTTTGCACCGTTCAAGATCTGGTTGTCAAAATACGCTGTATGTGGCGGGATGATATTACTAAAGTACTTTTGGTAATCAGCTAGTTCAATGTCTGGGGCTTGGGTCTGTTTGGACAAATCATTATGAAGTCGCCAGAATTCAGATGGGTCGTCTGCGACCATATTCTCCAGGAACTTCGGTAATCTGATTTTGTCCCATTTGTGATAGGATAAGCTGTCTGAGCACCGTTTGCATATGCAGTGATTACCACAGTTTGGCTCCATTTGTTTCAGCTGTATATTGAGCGCAAAATAAAGCGCACACTGGTCAGATTCACATCGCAAATCATTCATTTAAAAGTCTGTTAACACGTTAAACCAATTTTAGGTAGCAAGTTAATAGCCAACAACACTTTCCTCATGGCTTGTATAGCATGTAAAAACACCAGTATCACTTCCGTTCCTTATCCATTGCAAATTCTCAAACCAATGCTTGTACACATTAGAAGCAACAGCCGTTAACGTTTGGCTCAGGATGATCTTGGGTGTAAAATTTCACTCTCAACCAGGCTGCTGGCATCTAAATTTTCAAAGTCCCCTTGTGTTCCCTCAATTGGAGAGCCAAAATCATTTTCGCCTGCAGTTCGGGCGTTAAAGTCACCACATAGAAAAACATCAGAATGTATCAAAAACCTGTGAATATCTGACTCAAGAATGTCAAAAGAGTTATTGTCGGACGCACAGAAACTTGAGCCTTCCGGCGGGTGTACAAACAGCCAATACATATATTTGTAGTCAGTCCAAAGTGCACTTTGTCCAACTGCACCCATACACCGAAGTCGTATTTCGAGTTAACAGTTGTGAACTGCTTGAGCTGCGACCCTATGAACACACCGATTGCACCAGATGTTCTGTGGGCCTGCGGATTTTGCTCTTCTCGCACAAAATGCACAAATGTATGACTAGGGATGTCTATATAGTACTCATTGCCCTTCATAGTTTCAAGACGAAAAGCGATATTACTTTGGAAGATGTATCTTTGGACCTCTTCATCTAAGAATTTATCTGCAATTCCACAGATGTCCCGTGTAATAAACGGTACAGTGGTTAGATGATCCCTCGGTGCTATTGAATACAAACCAACAACCCGCACAGATGCGCTTGTGGCTTGACTCCATTGTGTACTCTCCTGGCTATCTTTGCAGCCAAGATGTCCTTTGCCTTTGAAGTAAAGTGTATGTCATCCGATGCTACATGGAGATCTGAATTATCCATAAATATGGCATGTGCGGTTCTCTAGCAATAATCCTTTATAAAAGCATTTGTGTCTGAAATTCTCTGTCTCATAGAGATGCTACCTTTCCGCCAAATGGGATTCCAGAGAGTATGATGAGAAACGTGGAGAAAATGGCTTGGGCTCTGACAATGATGCTAGTACTTGCAAGCTTGGCTTTCAGCAAGCCGGTTGGCTCATTGGAATGCACATTGATGTCAACACCATGAATAAAAACATGCTTTGGCTCAGGTTGACTCGGCTTCATCAACTTATCCAACCTATGCCCAAAGAAATCCACTGGTGCACTGTTACATGCGTAAACTGAGGCGCAGTTTTGATGTTTCTGCCTGTTACGTGCCAAACCCTTTATGTTTGAGTTTCCGATCACCAAGACATCTGGAGGGTGGAGGTCCTTGATTGTATCATGATGGTATGGTCGCGAGTAACTAATACTGGTATGAGCTGGAGAACATCCCTATGTGCCTGGTGTTGAGGAATAGAATCTGTGTGCCTCGGTATGCGTGCTTCCCGTTTGATTGCAAAGCTTGGTCGCACATTGCTTCCTTGGTTTAATCTGGGAATGCGGGCGACTAAATATTTAGTTCTTGCATCAACAGGTCCATATCGAGTCGTAACTTCCTCATATCGAACGCCAGGCCTACTTCTGCATTGTTGGGTTTCGGCATTCCTGTTATAGGTAGTGGTGGATGTGTGTGGGGGGGGGGGGTGTTCATACCCAGAAGCTGTGAGGCTGGGCAGCTTGGCATTAAAAATGTGTATTTCATCGTGCTTTTCTGTATATTCAGTTTTTAGTTACTGGTCTCCTCTTGGGCCTTGTGGTGCTCTTTCTCAAGGTTTATAGCTGTTTGGCAGGACATCTCATCACTTTAATTTTAACGAGTCACATTCTTTCACCTTTTTTACATTTTCTCGTATCATCAGAGCTTGTGTTTTTCTTAGATCTTGGACTTCCTGATTCAAGTGCGCTTTCTTTGATTTTATATCATGAAATCTTTACCCATAATTCAAGTGTCTCGGTTTTCAGTTTTTGTAATTGCTGCATTGTTTGGATAAGTTTCGTGATTGATTAGACTTGCTGTTCCTCAGTTGTTACATCCACATTGGCCAGAAGACTTCCGTTTACCAGCGTATGCATGCCACTGGAGGTCATTGTTTGATTGTGAGATTGGCGAGCATAGAGGTCGAATTAAAAAAATCAACCTTCTCCTTGGGTGCCGGTCAAAACGTACCCTAGGTATAGTTGACGTAGGGTACATTTTGACATGGAACCATTCGCCTTTGATGTTTGGCCATGGACAGCTTGTGTAATTGTGGTGTTCACAACGCTTAGTGCCAGCAGTGCCTCTCTTGCGGAAATTGGTGTACTGGTTACATCTGTTTTGCCAGTTGGTGTGAACAGAGCCAAAGTTCCACTTGCAGGAATTCAGTTTCATTGTTTGTATTAGAGCTTAGCACAAGTAGTACTGTTTTATCAGTAGACTGACCGTCGTTCAGCGGTTTATAACAATTACCACTCCTGACTCAGTCTACTAATGTCTAGACCCCTTTGAAGTCCATGGGATCCCATACTTGAGCACACTGGCCCCTAATATTCACTTTTCCAAAGCATAAAATCCTTCATCCTCCATAAATTTGTAAATTGGAATAGTGAGGTCTGTTGAGCTGGCCTCCCTGTGGTGGCTATGTTTTTCTATTAAATTACCTTCTGCCGCAAGTTTGCTATAATATTGATTCATAGCTTTGATCCATACCCCAGGTCTTTCTGCATAGAAATGAGCTTCGTTTGGCTCATCATAGAGTCCTATGCTTGCTCTATCGGCTCATCGTCCAACGCTGAACCGTCCGAGGTATCAAGATCTTCACATGAAATGTTGAGGAATATTACTTCAGGTTGCTTCTTCATTGTTTTCTTGTGTTGGCGTTTTGATTCTCTGGTCGCAAGAGATGGTGTGTACAGATAGCTTGGACTGAGAGACTGTTTCGGCATTGACGTACCTCTGCGTGACGTCGCCTTAGACCTAAATGTACAGCTGCGCCCTTGTCCCTTTTGTGCACAGTAGAACACAGTCACGGTAAAAATGAAATAAGAGTAAACATATCACTGTCGGTGGCAACTGTTGGCTCAAACATCAGCAGGTATATCACACGTAATGAGAGTTCGCACGTACATGTATATAACAATAAGAATGCGTAGTTCACTCACAGATCTAAGCGTATCTTAATTTAGACGGGATGCTGGCTGCATCGGTGTCCTCCATTTTCTCTGGTTGAAGACCTCGTGTGAATATAAAAGTCACATTATAATCAAACGTGCCTTCAAACTCGGACCGTGTGATACTGTTTTTAGAATAAATGGTACAAGACATAACAGTTTCACAAAAATCAATAAAGATATTGTGATAATTCGGACAAACAGGGGAGGGACATTGGTGTATATTCCCGCTGAGGTCGACCCAACAACAACTGGACTAATTTAGAAAATTCTTTTTAGATACGCTCTCAGCTGACGGTGGTTTGGTGTTGTTGGTAAGGGGCCGTCCACAATTGCCAACATTTTCATCTATGTCCAAAATGACCATAAATTTCCCCCCGTTTATGGTCATCACTAACATTTTTTTCCAGACTTATTACAAATACAGACACTCAACCTGATATAATATGACCGAAATACTTAGACAGGGGGTGTATACAGTTTTCCTTGTTTAAGCTTAATAAAGTTAATTTATTCTTGTATAAATATTTAGCAAATAAAAGGGACAAACCAAATGTAAAACTTTACCTTTAATATTCATTTCTTATTTAAAAAAAGATATCGGTATTTTGCAAACTCTCCTTCTTTGATTGTTGATGATTGATGGGAAGAAAGGGTTAAAATGCAAAGTGACACGTGGTGGCAGGATGAAATTTTTACAGGGGAACTGAAAATGTGGAATGTAGAAAATCAACACTTTTTAGGGTTGAAAGTTATGGTCATCTGGCTCTATCTCTCCCCCCCCCCGGCCATGTTGGACATAGATGGAAATGTTGACAATAATTGACGGCCCCTAAGTCTGCCCGTAAAATATTTGTCATTATGTCAGGATAATTCTGATATAATACAAGCGAATTTTATATGGATTTAAAACAAACGGAATGGAGTTCTGGAAAAGTGATATCAAAACAAATTGTCACAATACTCCGTAAAACAAAGTACTCAATTGAAAAAATATATATGTATACTCTTAACTTACAGCCAAAAATTACCAAATTGAAGGTTCGGTCTAAATCCAGCCTCTCTATTCGACAATACGGACCTTTGGAACCCGTTTGCCGAATCTGCTCTCAGTGATTGCACCACGATACTTCACGACACGTTTACGTAAGGTAGGACGGCAAGCGAGTGAATCATAATGTAGACATCACTAGTGAGTGGGGATATTACATTGCGAGGATGTGTTTTGGAAACTTCTGATTTTGATGCAATACCCAGAGACCAGCGCACTCGAGTGAAACTGTAAGGTGTCAAATTGTTCTTCCGATATACCGAAATTCATGTAATTGGAAAATTATCCACGGATGTTGAAGTTACTTCCCTTAGCTTCATACCACGAAATATGGGTCAAAGTAGCTTGACCTAACTTCATAAAAAAAAATGGCACACCGTAACTGCATGAAAAATATGAGCCATGCACGCGATCGTTGCGTTGAGGTGACAGAGTTGGTAACTGGATTTCAAAAGGGCCTTACTTATTACTTGCGGGAAAGACTGATATTGCCTTCGTGCTGTTTGGCTTCTTATGAGAATATACGTACCTGATTCTCTGTATGGAACAGATCAGATCCGAGACTTCCCATAGTATTCTTCAGAGAATTCTTTTATTATCTCGTTACATGGCAACTGCAGGCGGTCCGTGCCATTTCCAGTTTTCCTATTACTAAAGGTACAGTTGTGATAAATACGGTTAAAGACAGCTTTGTAAAATGTCATATTTGCCATAATAATACATATAATGCATATATATATATATATATATATATATATATATATATATATATATATATATATATATATATATATATATATATTAATGCGTATCTCAAAGGTTATAGCCTTTGTCCTATTCTGTTCTGGCCTGTTCTACTCTATTTTACTTTGGATATATTTATTTTTTCAACATTTTGCTTAGTCTGCAAGATGAAATAATCAGCTGACACCCGTACAATAAAATAGGCTTTGTGCATTTTTTTATTCCGCATGTATCAATTTCGAAAAGGAAATTTAGTCCATGGGCCAGAACTGTCATACTGGATACAAGTACACAACCCCATACAGTGATATTTCAATGATGGTTTCAGGGCTAAGTCATGCCAACAAGTTAACAATGGCCACAGACCTGAATCATATTACTACATTAATAAGCCAACTTCTTTCGGCCAGGACAGATATGCACAGGCAGGATGAGGGTCACAGGTTGGGGACAAGAGTTGACATTTCTCCATTCATTTACTCAATATTACCTGGGTAATCAGTGTCAAACCTTTCTTCTATTAAAAAAATATATGACCATCTGCGATGGAAATAATCCGACAGAATCGTCAACACACTAATAAGAAGTACCAATGAGATCCACGACAAGGTAAAAATTTGTTCCTGGATGGTGTATAGATGTCTTTAACCTCTTACACCAGGAATAGACAATTCAAACTTCCTATTTTTGTTTTCAATTGCACACCTAACCCGTCATTTTGGATCCCAGTGAAGCATTAATTTAATGATTAAATCCCTAAAATAATACACAGAGCTGTGTGTCCAATCTGTTAAATCATACATACACATACATACATACATACATACATACATACATACATACATACATACGTACGTACGTACGTACGTACATACATACATACATACTTGTGCGATCAATTGATAAATATACAGTTTTTTTTGGATAACGACATGGCACGCACTTTTCTTCGTAGGAAATAGAATTATGGGCCAAGTCCCACAATGTACTGACGCACTGCAAACTTGCTTTTCAGCGTTTACGCAAGTGGCCAATATAAGACTATATTATATTTTAAGTACTCGGGTAATTAAATGAAGTTGTATAAGATGTATGCACGATGTAACACAATAATCAGCATATTTGTAGCCACATCCAATTTCCCACAAAATCCCAGATATCTCCAGTATAGCGTAATCCACTTACCAAAAGCTTTGACATACCCAATACAAGACACTGCACCTCAAAAATTTAGCACTATTGAATTCTTAGGAGTGAATCCATTTACTCTGACATCAAAGCTATATGCATATATTTTTAATGACACTAAAAATGCAGCTAAAGTGATTTTTCTTGTGATCTGAAATTCGACTTTTATCATTATCATTTGCGCCTAACGCATATATTTTTAACGAAAACGGAATCACGGCTAAAGCCATTTACTTCTGAGATTTGAATTTCGAGTTTTAACATCATCAAAATTATCTCACAAACCGTGCATTGTAAGCAGGGGAGACCACAATGCTTCCAATCATGATGTAACATTAATGAAATAACGTACACCTGTCAGAATTTTGAGTGACTTTTCACACTGGTTTGATATGTTAACACACGCATATACAGGTGTACTTAACTTGACAATTTTTCTCTGACTTATGAAACAACCATACTGAGAATTTTGCATGCAAAAAAGGGTTCGCAAAAAATGAGGCAGTGTGTGAGGGGGGAAAGGGGTACTGGTGTTTCCTTGCTGAGCCGCAGGGACGTTTTATTTGCCGTACCACGGCACTGGAAGCCACTTTATTTTTCCAACTTCTTATTGATCATTATGACGGAATTTAAAAAAAAAAAAATCTGTACTCCGTACCACAGCAAAATTACCACCTGTGTCAGCGTACTTTAACCCCAACACTGCTTCCTCTCCCCTGCAGATAATAATAAACACTTTATTCCAAACCTATATATCTTTGTCCCACTTTATCAAAACGTGAAAATTATCTGCAAGTCTGTTGCAAGAACGATATTTTCCCCCCGCCCTCGATGTTAGGCTTTACTCCCCTTTGCTCCTGGCACACAGTTTTCGTCTCAAATTATCAAAACCTCAGCCATGTCTATAGCCTACTTGCTATGTTATAAATGTTTTGTATTACGCGTCTCGGAGATGGTGCCCCCCCCCCCCTACCATCTCCCATAATCCTATGCGGTAAACACGCTGATACGTAATACGGCTCAGGGCCTAATCAGATGACAAAGTTACCACAAAACCCCATTCTTACTCATATCATGACACGCTTGTGTCTGTGTTTTAAGAACAAGAGTCTCTTGACTTCTTGAGTGATACCTTTTGGCAGGTACCGGCAGCGCCGTGAGGGCGACAAGGTCAACAGCGCAGTGACAGATGCAGGTAAAGGGACAAAGTTGAAGGGCCGAAGCGGGCACTTTCTTAGGGACCAACCATTAGAATCTTGGGGGGGGGGGGGGCTGTGCATTTTTTTTTTTTTTTTTTTTTTTTTAATAAACGATGTACGTCTCAAAATCGGTGAAAAAAAATAATGCACTGCCTCATTTGCCTTAAAAAAGTAAAGTACTGCTTGACAGGCGCGGATGGGGGAGGGGGTGTTCTAGACCCCCTCCCTGCTCTTTTTTTTTTTTTTTTTTTTTTTGTTTTAATGCCTAAAGATGCCGGAAATGCCGCCTGGATCAAAGCAGACATTGTCCTTAGCTTGCCTATCCGTGGCCTAATACGCTCTACTGCATTGATGCGTATCATGCAGTTAGAGACGGCCAGCACTCGGCAGCGCAAGCTAGGTTTCCATGTGCGCGTATTGCGCATTGCGTACAACGTATTGCGTAGCTGGGGGTGGGTATTGCGTACTGCGGATACCATTTTCCATGTATCCGCAAACCGGGCGTATACTGTACGTATGTATGTTTACTTTGGTAGGATTTGGCGCCATTTTGTGTATGTTACGCGCGTCTACCCTGCGTGATGCGTACAAAATCGCTACACAGAGCGATTGAAACGCATAGGCAACACGCAGTACGCACTGCGCACTACGCATACATGGAAATGGGGTAGTTAATTTTAAGTCAATCAATTATTATGCACTACGCAGTACGCAATACGCAGTACGCAAAACGCGCACATGGAAACCCAGCTTTACCGTGGAAGCCTGGCAAGCGCGACTGACGTCCAATAAATATATTGTTTGAAAGGTTAGTTATTAAATGCACTTGTTCATCCTAAATGATCATCATAACGATAGCCCTACACCGAATGTAAGTGACTCTTTGTGTTACCGTTGATATTATCTACATTCATGGTGCACAGAGTACAATGCGATATGGTTAACTTTTGTGACGCACTGAATGAAGCCATAGATATACCGTTAGTAAAGCCACGGGAATAACTGGGCTTATAATTATATAAGGACAAAGTTTGGTTCTGGTAAACAGCTATTCTTGGCGTAATCTGCATGCATTGTGTGGGAAGTGCGCCGAGAATAGCTGTTCACTCAGGCTTAAACTTGGCGTTGAAAGCTTTAATTAGGTATGACCATGTCATAATAATGTTGAATACCAGTAACAATATATTATATATATATATTAGCAGGTAAAGGTCATAAATACGTATTTCCAGGAATTATTTGTCACTGACTCATTTTTCTTTGATTCATTTTAGGTGAATATTGAATCAGATATATAGCGGAATTTGATTTATGGAGCCCAGTTTGCATCCCGGAAAATCCAAGTGGTCCTCATGAAAATGCAGTGGCAAATGTCAGAACCTCCCCCCCCCCCTCCCCCCAAGTTTCGGCACTCGCATTCGTGCTTCGACCGCAAGTCACTAACACCCGCCCCCCCCCCCCTCACACGCACACACACACACACATATTGCAAAAATCCTGGATCCATCCCTGCTTGCAAAAGGTTTATATTTTGTACTGTTTATAGTCAAAAAAGTACTATTAGATTAACAATGTTGAAAACTCTTGGTAGCTAATATTACCCTTTAAATATTCCGAATAAATTAGCTAGAACTCTGATATATTGTGTGTGTGTTTCAATACAAGGACTTTGCTGCCAGGCTCACGCTTCTGTTCACTTATAGGCCTATTACCCATTTCCTTGCGACATATGCACGCTGTTTGAATGTACTTTACATGTACTTTTTACTTCTCGTTGCTGAATTAAAGCTTGAGTCGAAATTTTCCTCTGTAAACTCTGCGCAATGCACACAGAGTGCTCCTGGAAAAGCTGCAGATTTTGATTAAAGTGCCATAATATTGATGGGAATGAGATCTACGACGGTTACCTTTAGCGCTGAAAGAGGTAACAGTACATGAATAGGAATTTCGTAATCATAATTTACGTACATTAAATACAAGCACGGATACTCTCTCTCTCTCTCTCTCTCTCTCTCTCTCTCTCTCTCTCTATGTATATATATATATATATATATATATATATATATATATATATATATATATATATATATATATATATATATATATATATATATATCATTTATTTTCAGATAACCAAAGCACTGTCGGTAACTAAGTGTGTATTTATTTTAGCCATGATAAGATAGTGTAAGTACGTGTGCACATACATGCAGAAAACTCATAATTGTTGTGATGATGTGGCAATATGGTCTTACTTATTTAATAATTTGTATGCAGGTATGATTTTTATTTTGCCCTTAAAGTGCTTCATTTAAGACTGAGACAACAGGTTTCCTCTGGCCATAGAAAAGGCAAGCGGAAACCCTGTTGATCTGGGTCAAATTTTCTGGTGAAACTTGTGAATTAAACTTAGGCTTGCAGGTACTTGAATGAAAGGTCGCTCCATGAGGAACCTGAATCTGAAATCAGTTTTACAGTGCAGGTTCAAACAGTTATATATCTAGTTCCGCTGCTTTGTTAGGGTTCATAGTGTCACAAACACTTTATAGGTTGCAATTGGATGTACTTTTACCCAGTGGCATGCATCTATGGTAGGTTTTTTAGAATTATGATCTTTTAAGTAGTATGCAGAATCTTGTGTTTTTAGTTTTATTTATCTTAAGTGTACTAAATCATGCTTCTTAGGCAGGGGGTCATCAAAAGGACTCCCAACCTTGGAAAGGTCTGATTTTATTTATTCTTTGCTTATGTTTTCATTTTTATTTACAAAACCAAGATTTTTTCTTTCAAATTCAAGTGATCAATGCTATATGCTTGTATGCACAGTATAAAAAGGAAGAATATTAATATTGACAATGTGATGCTAGTAAGAACATTGTCCTGACGTTAACATATTAACCTTTAATACTGTAGTAAATGTGTACAATAGATATTCTAATACATGTAAAACCAGTATAACATATGTTGTCTTAATCACCAGGGAAATTGTCATTTAAATATCCAGAATTATAAGCCAAAAACACCTCGGTCATGAACACACTTTTAATGCAGCGTGTAAACCGTGTATTCATAGCATTTTGATGTTGCAGTTAAGTGAGTCAAAGAGTGTATTAAAAGTGTGCTCATATGAATGGTGCAAAATAATGTACCTTACGCGATTATAGTAGGGTAAGTCATGGCTGAAGGTGCTATCCCATTTTTATGCAGATGCCTGGATTTAACTATGCTGTGCAACCTAAATAAAACTGGTGCTGGCAGACTATTTTATGTTTTCTTTCTTCTCCCATGTTTACCCCACAACAGACAGTCATAAGCTTGGGTCTTTTTTGCTAGGTTTCTACGGTAGGAATATTAGATTTTTAGTGACAAAATAGGTCTTCAAATGTAGCCTTATTTCGCCATAACCTGCGGGCTCCCGGGGGCTTCGTCCCTTGGACCTTCAAAGGATATACATAATTTTCAAATAAACCAGACATATTTAAGGCTTCTAAAATGCTTCTCTCGACATTATGTTCTTAAACAATGGTACCTATAAAATATGCATCCATGGGTTTCAGTATCAAAAAAAAAGTGCTGTGAGGTAGGATGGAAAAAATTATGTGCAACTGAAAAAAAAATTGTACGTTTTACTAAAATGCATAGCCCCCCCCCCCCCCTTAAGATTATAATGGTTCGTCCCTTAGGGGACGGCAGGCTTCCGTTGTCCAACTTTTCGCGCAGAAAGTTACCGGCACCTGTGGCGGGATGTACGGTTTTTGTCAACAAATTTCCAACTGATAAGAACAATCGTGAGATTACTTCAGAGCGAACTTTCTTACACTACGCTCGTAGAAATGCTGCATTAAAATTGGATTTTATTCTGTTCATAACAAAAAGTTCTGTACAACTCCTGAAACCAGCTGAAATAAATTATAAAAACTCATTTAAATTAGTGTTGATAGCCAGGAATGAAATTGACGGACAATGTAGAGAGTTCCCGCTGAGTATGGTTTTATTTGGTTGCATCAATTCGATCAATGTGTTCGAACACACTAAACTCTTGTACTTACAGTATTTAAATTTTAAGTTTTTTCATTACTATGACCATTTCTTCACTGAAAATGAATAGATAAAAAAAAATAATTTAGAAAGTAAAAAAATATTAATTTTAACAAAAGAATTAGTGAGTCAAATAAATAACTTGTCTAAGAAAATAAGTATTTCTCTGCAGCAGTTAAAATACTTAAAATAAGCATTTGAATTGCTTCAGGTAAAATATTTTTGGTGTGAAATTTTGTTTTATTTGTCAAAATTGTGAAGATATGCTAAGAGGAACGTAAAGCGTGACACGCCTCCTGTTAAAATAAGAACAGTGTCACGACTGCGATCCCCCCCCCTTCACACACATACAGCCCTCTCTACCATAATCCTGGTGGAAATTAAATAACGAGGAAGTCATTACTAGTCTGACTAGTAATATGGCTTTGTTACTAGCGTGCGGCGGTTTTGCGGTCAAAAGACATAAATAATCAGTGCTTAATATAGGTTTCGGAAATGGATGCCAGTACAGCCAAATCTGATGGCAAATTGATACGGTATCATGCACAGCCAACTGTCGGAAAGGAAATACAAATGAGGTGGAAGTCCCACCCAGGTAAGGACTATTCCCTAAAAGGTCACGTATCTAAACAAAATCGTTGGATGGGAAAGCTAACCCGGTGATGTTTTTATATCAAAAGTGCATTACTTAGCACAACATTTCATATTGCCACAATCAGATACAGAATAACTCTGTGTAGTCGCAGGGCATGTTCCAAGGTTACTATTCTCACCAAAATGCTACTTTCCTGTGAATATATCGACCCACGTGCAGATTAGTGAGATATTGCTTCAAAATACACACAGCACGCGCAGGGGGATGAGTTCCGGAAGCGTGCTTCCCTGGCTGTTTGTAGTTCAGATACCAGAGCAGTGTATTTGTATATTTTGTCTTGGCTCGGGATAACCACGTGCACCACGTTTCCTATCTGCTTCAGCGTCTACCTAGACCACATGTACAGGCAAGCTTTTGAAGACTGGTGTTCAAATGAAGTTGGTACTAGCTCGATTCCAATTTAGGCTATGCATTACTACCACTTCTGTATCGATGGTGCGAGACCTTTTTGCAAATTGGGGATACAAATGTGTGTCATACAAACAAACAGTGTGAGAGAGGAAAATATTGAAATGTCTTACCCAAGTAATTGCATGGCTTCAAGCTCCTCCTTTGCTTACTTTAATTTCTTTATCTCTTTACGCATAGGCGGCCAAAGATACATGCAGAATTTTGTTCTCTTTAAATCTTCAAAATCTAAGAATTTGTTGTAGGTGTGCGTGGTGAGGTTCTGAAATCTGTCAAAGTCGATACACTGTCATCACCCTTAGAATATTTTTCCAAATTTGGAATTTTGTCTGAATCATCGTGTTTTTAATAACTCACATGACATATATAACAAATGTATGGTTCAGGATGTAGTGGCTTTCATTTCAATTTTAATTGATAGTTTTTTAATAACTCACATGACATATATGACAAATGTATGGTTCATGATGTAGTGGGGTTTTTTTGTAATTTTAATTCATAGAAGTTCCTAGAAATATTTTCAAAGTAAAAGAAAGTATAAAATTGACATTAGTATATATTGGTTTTCACTTATCTCAATTGAGCGTGCACATCTTGCAAATTACCTACACGTATGTCTCTTTCATCCTGCTGTCAAAGGATACTTCTTAATCGGTATATGCAACGCATGATCGCATGCATTTTATTGTATGAACAATTCCATAATTATTCCTTCGGTTGGAAATTTTGACAACATGACGCTAAGATTACAATTAAACAATCTCTTACCATACATCGCTGGGTAAAATATGGTGGTTTGAAACGTGTAAATTCAAATGACCGCCCCGCTAATATGATGGCAAGAGAGGGATGCGCATGCCCACAGAGGACTGCGATGTCAAGATTCTGTCTGATGTGGACCCAAGGTTTTGGGGGTACTGGGAATACTTTGACTAGTATGCCTCTTTGTACACATCGTGCATCATGGGCTTCAGGAAAATGTTTCAAAACTAAAAGACGGCAAGTCGTTTTAAGGATCCAATCCTTACAGTCGGAGCAGTTGCTCACGGTAAACTTAATGACATGGTGTTCATACCCCCCGGGAAAAGGTTCTTGTTTGGAACTGTTAATCACATTAATTGCCCTTTTTTTTTTTACAGTAATATATCTTTCTCAATTTTCCCTACTTAGGGTTGTCCTTGTTCTTCAACAGAGTTTTACTGCAGAGTTCTGATAGGTCAAAGTTCAAGTCACATATTATCTCAGGCACAAGCATATTTGGTACATAGCTATCTGCTTTTAAAACCTAGATGAATGATTAAATGGATAAATGAATAAAATCAGCCACTGAACATTTCCAACAGATGGCACGCATCAGCTTTTAGCACGATAGGGGAAAGCATTAGAAAGTCATGAACTACCCACTGATGAACTCCCCACTGATTTATCCATGTCTCCTCTGAAAAAATATGTTCAACAAACAGAAAGTAAAGCAAGTCAACATACATTGCTCTGAATGCACAGCTTACAGATTTATTTCAGCAAATAACTATGCAAAATAACATGCTGTCCCTGTTGTGGTAAATTAGCGATACAATACCGTTGTTGTAAAACAAACGTTGCAATACTATGCAAAATACGAGACATTCACATTGGTGAAGATTTTGGGATGATCCGGATCATTCTACGAGAGAGTACGCGTATATGCGGGTAGATCCAGATGTCAAGCATAGCAAAATATGTTTGTTGTTCATGCTAAGCTACCAACTTGCATAAAATTAATTCTTTAAAAGGTCATAGGCTTGGTCTCCAAACAGACTCAGGTCGACATATGGAGTCACCATATGTTTGGAATGAGCATTCTTTATTTCCACAAACGTAAGCAATACCCTAGGTCTTGCATTAGTACACCCGCAACATGGCGACTGATTTTCACCTTTTCCTAGGGGCAGGGTCGGGGTGTGGGGGAAATTAATGTGATGACCCCTATTGGTTGGAAACGATGATCATTGCCAATGGCAGAGCAACAAGGTATCGGTAAACGAAATATGATATGACTGTGTGCGTGTATTGGGTCAGCAAGTATGTCGCTCCACGGACAAATGTTTTATATGAAAATATCTACAACAGCATGCAGCCAGATGCAACATTACATTCGGCTGTTTGACTGAAAAAGAGGGGAAAAAGATAAAAGCAACATACGTAGTAAGACGGAGCTCTCTGTGTAGGAGCTACGTCTGACGACGTAGTGGTCCTAGGCCGACCCTCCACAATCTTATTGGCACTAATAGGCCTGCGGCATATCTGAGAAACAGGCCTTATTTAAGGAGTTTGATCTACCCGTCTGTCTTATAGCTGTAACATACCTCATTCTTTTGCAAATCTTCTGTAGATTTCAAATATGCCCGTTGTGGAGCTCTCGTGTGGTCCAGTTTTACGGTATGTGCAAATTAGGAAACCTATATCCAAACTGCACTTGTATTTGTTTATCGGATTTCCATATTTTCCTGTATTTACTCCTGTCCCTAAAGCAACATTATTATGTCTTTTTTTTGAATAAAATTATACAAATTGTTGCAAATTTTGTGCCTTTTTCAACTTTTTTTCCATTTAACTCTAATTTAAGGTATTCATGACACTGAGCGCATACTTATCAAACATATATAGAAAGTAAAAAATGGACCGAGTATAATTTAAATTGAAAGTTATGTCTTTAATACACGATATGCTTTTTTAACATTGAGCATTTAATTTTAAGCACTTTTGAGAGATAATTATTGTATTTTTTCTTTGATTTAAAAATATGGATATAATTAGATAAAGCACATTATTACTTATAGGTAAGACCACTGGATATGTCACAACCATTTTTACATGTATGCGCAGTTACGACATTACAAAATGACGGGTAATTATTCCTATTTTGTCTTGGAAGACACATGACCAAGCCTAACATCATTTCCAGGCATGTGACTACTAGCACCCTCTTGTGGGAGGAGAGAGAAATAATATTCACAACATAACCATTTGGGTGAAACGCAGTTTAATACACTGTATTCAGTCTCACTTTCAGTTTCACTTCAAGTTTTGATCAGCTGGCAAAGGCAATTTTTTGTGCTGGCCAATATAAAAACTACATTGCTTTTTTCTCAATTAAAAATTGGAAAGTGGATGCTCCTATCACACAATTGTATGTCATAAAAATATATGGGTTGAAATTTGAAATGTATCAGGTGAATTACAGTACACTTAATAGTGATGTGTATGATGCGTTAAATCTGTAATATAGTTTTTTTTTTTTACTATATTTGTCCAAAGTGGTCAGATACTGCCCAGATCAATATAGTGGGTCAGGTGAAATACTACACCTTACATGAATATTCTTTGTAACTTAAATGATAGCCTGCTCATACTTGACAATAAAATGTATGAACGGTTACTCTTTCACTACCGGCCTCAATATTTTCGGGCTCTAATGAATGAATGATTTCATATTTAAATTCCGCAAAACAATTCTGACGAATACCAACATGCCACATCTATCATTATTGGTTACTCGACAGCTTTCCTCAGTGCACTCTGGCCGCAAACAGTGGCTAGAACACGCCGAGGAAAGCTGTTGACTCGGGCTATAACGCTCAAATTTGGAATGGAAAGAGTTAACTCCAATTATTTGTTCTCAGGGAATGACATCCTACTACATACTTCGTTTTCGATCATGCCATGAAGTAGTACCTTGTGCCGTATTGCCAAAAAAAACAACAACAAAAAAAAACAGCAAAGCTCAGAACATTGCGAACATCCATGTGAGTTGTGAAGTTTTAACAAAGCGTTTTGAAAATTATGTATGAACAGGCCATAATTAGTGAGATTTAGAGGTATTAACCCTTTCATGTAAATTTAGCTGCAATATTCAGGGCAAAGGACTGGGAGATCTTGTACATTTTATTCTTAAAATGGGAGTTGTTCAGGCCCTGGATGGTAACAAGTATCATAATTTTGGCCATCTAGCCCAAACGTACATGCAGTATCTTCTCTCAGGATTTAGGTTTTTGTGACACCTTGATTGAAGTCCTAGATAAATATGATGATACTTCTATGAAAGCTGGTGAGAGGGCAAGGCGTGCTGCAGCAACAGATCTAGCTTCAAAGACCGACCAAGTCATTGAGAAGAGACCTGTTCCAGTGTGGGGGTATTTCCTCAATGTTACAGAAAATAAGCAAAACTTGATTTAATTCCTTGGCAAGTACTTGAGTGAACATCTACAGCACAAAATACCTGCAAATACTGTCCAATCAGTGTACCTGTCCGGCTGCCTCCCTGACCCAGAACATGTAGGCATTGTGACATCCAGTGGATTCCAAATGGTTCAAAATATGGCCAACATTCACGAGGAGGCAGATACAAGAATGCTTCTGCTTGCTGCTTTTGCAGACAGGGATTTTACAGCCAATGATGTGAAAGGCAGAATTATAACTAGATCAACAGATACTGACGTACTTGTTCTGGCAGTCCACTTTTTCCCAAAACTGAATAACGCTGAGGAGTTATGGCTCCAAACAGGCACAACCACAGCTAGAACACAGACCAACGCAAATTTATTCCAGTACATGAAATATGCAGAACGTTACCTTCTGTTCTTTGTCTGATTCTACTAGCTGCACATGCACTATTTGGTTGTGACACTACATCAGGCCTATATTATATATCACATTGCATTAAGCTGTATGCACCTGAAAAAACATACATCCGGAAGTCTCTACTGAACAAACATACTGATATATATATATATATATATATATATATATATATATATATATATATATATATATACACTTTTTCTATATACTCAGTCACCCACTCTGTGTTAGTAAAGACAAAATATTTTGAAAAATGAATTGATTTGTAGTAGCTGAACCTTTAACAATATTGAAATCGGAAATGGCGATTTTGGTCTTTGTGCATGTGCCAAAAAGACTTGTATGATGCAAATATATGCATATGAAATTAATCTTCAGACACAGCTTTATTTGTAAGATAGTTTTGGTGCCTCAAGGAACCTAAAAGATACGATTCTGTAATTTAAAATAATAAACCTATATTGAAGAAATCTATTCGATTTCATTAAGGTGATGGTTTTGCTTTTCAGACATAGGTATCTATTTTTGCTCATAGCATCAAACTGGACCACCTGAGAGCTCCACAACAGGCATTTTCTAAAAGTAGACAAAATATTACATCAGGTAGGCTATGTTGTAGCTTTAAGGCAGGCGGGTAGACCAAATTCATATTTTAGCCTCAAATGCCGCAGGCCTCTAATGATTGACTACACAGATGAATACACAATACTTTTTTTTCCGGATAAGACCCTCTGTGTGCCATTGCTGGTACAGATGTTCCTGCTTCACCCTCTCTGACAAACGGTGGCGTCTGGCACCCGATTCATCAAAACTGATGACTTTTTGCACTTAAATTTCAAGAAAACAGTGCCAATTCCTGTGGCAAGTGTAGAATGAGAACCGACATATTGCCTCTTCTGCTGGAATGAATAAATATTTAAATATTAGAATGAATACACACTAATTTTGTCAAAAAGTATAACACATACTTGCGTTGTCAGAGGAGAGCATTTGATGAAATTAAATTGAGTTTTATGAATGCATTTAGATCTACCTTCGTACATTTTTTACACAAATGAAGTCCCTAGCCGCCTGAAGCATCCAATGAAGACCCAGGACAGCAAACTAATGCAACTACTCATAAGTCAGGATGACCAGAGTTGCGAATTCCAAGAATTCATGTCCGCTATCACGGTGCCACCGTGACCTTTCAGGGACTCGTTTACTCCTTAGCAACACACATCGATGGGAAAGAGAGATTGATTATTCGATGAAAGGTCTCTACATATGAATAAATTACAGAAAAGGGCATTTAGTTATTACACACATAGCAATATGGTACAATAATTACACCCTGCATTTTTGAATGAAAATGATTTGGCATAATAGGAAAAACCCAGATAGGAATGTGTATATGAATAATGTGTGATACAAAAGGGGAGGCTGTGAAGTAGCGAAGGCATTTAGAATCTTACACATTTTTTTTTAAAATCCGGATATATTTGGTATAGGCAAATTGGGATTATTTCTGTTACGGGTAAAGCAAATATGGGTAGCCGAAGGGATGGCAAACATGCCGTGGAAGTAAGCAGGAAGTTGATTTTGAGTATACTTGAAATAAAATTTGAGAGCTTTGAGTTGTAGTAAGGCTGGCACTTTAAAAAGAGGATGTTGTTTGAATGATGGATCTGTATGGGCATAAATGTGGCGTACCATATGAGTTGGATTGCTTTTTAGCGTAAAAATACAGAGACATGAGAAATCCCATAATAGGATTTTTCCCTTGTTTTTGAAATACCGATTACTTTGGGAAGACAATGGCATATTTCATGAACACCTGTATTCCAGCTTAGGGTTGTTTTTTGTTTTGTTTTTGTTTTTGTTTTTTTCTTCCCCCCCCCCCCCCTTTTTTTTTTTTTTTTTTTTTGCTAAGTATTTGCCTTCAGCTAATTGGTTTCAACATTTTTATTTCAAAAACATTGAGTAAAAAAGAAGAAACGATGCCCTATAGCAATCCCCTTGGCAGAACAAAGAGGAAGAGAAATGGAGACAAGGGGCAGACAATTATGAATTTTAGTTTGAAATTTTCAGACACACTTTGATCGTCTAATTAACTATTAGTGAATACAGCAAGACAATCTATGGAATTTACTCTAGTCATGTCATTTGCATGTAGAATAGATCCAAATTTTGAAGGTGCTAGGTGCATATCGTTTGCATGTATTATAAAAAGGAGGGGATCAAGCATGGATCCCTGAGGGACACCGATTGTATGTTTTAAAGGTTTGGAAAAAATGTCATCATACTGGCCAATCTGCGTTCTATTGAAGAGACAGCAACGGAATCAATTTAGAGCAATACCTCGAATACCATAATCTTTTCATTTACGATACAAAATATTAAAGCCTAGTGGGGCAAAAGCCTTTGACAAATCCCATAATATGCCGATAGAGTTTTTACTCTTGTCTTAATATTTGATGACTCTGTCAATAATTTCTAAGGCTGCTGTTTTGCTTGAATGTAAATGTTTTCAATCTATGTTGACTTGAATTGAATCATGATTTGCAGTTGAAATAATCAAGCAATTGCTAATAAAATACTTTTTCTTTAATTTTCTTCAAAAAAACAAACAAAAATAAACAGGAAGGAGTTAGACAGGTAATCATCCAAAATAGATTATCCATTATTTACATACGTGAATAACTTTTGCATTTTTTAATTATCGGCAAATACATCTGTTGTAAAAGAATGATATACAGTAGCAGCGAGTGGTTCTGAAGATATCATTCTTTTAATCAGTTTTATTGGTAGTGTTTCAAACCAGTGCTAGATTTTGGTTTGATTTTTGGGTTATTTTAGAAATATCACTAACGCTTATAAGGTTAAAAGAAAAAGCATAATATTACCATTTAAATGGAGGGAACACAATGCTACATTGCAGAAACTATTTTTGCTGCTAGGTTTGGGCCAATGTTTGCAAAAAAAAAAAAAAAACAAAGAAAATGTTGAAGCGCAACAGTCACTTCCTTGGTTTCAACATATTTCATTTCAAAAAATACAATTGCGAAAAAGGCAATGCCTATATTAATCCCTCTCGTGGTGTAAAAATAAAAAATATGTAAGCAAGTACGAATAGTTGAATTAAGTACAACAACGTTAGATATGTAGATAAGTAAATATACATATATATAAAAGAGAGAAAAAGGAAAAAACAAAGACTATGAGACACAGGACGGTACAATGACGCAGACACAACACTTAGAAGGTACACACCCACGATATTACGGGACAGATAGGGGACTTTAAGCTAATCTTCGGTGAATATATATATATATATATATATATATATATATATATATATATATATATATATATATATATATATATTTATATATATATATAAACGTGTACAGGTTCACGTACATTTACCCTAATACAGATACTTGTATATTCCTATGTATGTGTATATATACACATGTGCATATGTACACAGATACACATGCAAACAAAGATAATGAGAATGTCTTTTGTGAATTTAATGTAATTTAATTTATGGAGGTTTAAATCTGCCCGACAGAAGGATAAAATTTTGTACCGATTCAAAGATAATTTTGTTGTTTGCTTTTGAACAACTTTTGCTTCCATATAGTAAGGTATTTAAAGTGAAAGGAGCCAGGGGTATTACTACTGACTATAGAGAATTCCTATGTACGGTGATATTCGGAAATTCAAAGAAAAAGTGGAAAGAAGTTTGGGAAGGAGCACCACATGGATGTACGTGCAGGGGAACTGATTAAACCAATTTTGTACATGTCGTGGTTCAACTGACTGCAACCCATCCTGATTCGAGCATGTAAAATGTTTAATCTCCTCTATCCTATGTAAAATAATTCGTTGGTTTTTTGGATGTCACTGTCAAGTTTACGTTCAAGTAATTCTACGTCTTCTGAATTGCGAACAGCACGTGGAAGCATGTTCCATTGTCGAATAGTGGAGGGTATAAAGGAATTTTCAAACAGATTGAGTCTGCATTTGGGTTCAGTTAAGTTATTTTTGGATCTAATGTTGTATTGATTCCTGGATGATACATTTGCAGGAATTAAATTGCACAGGTATGAAGGTGCCTGGCCATGGATCATTTTGTACAATAATTTCAATCTATGTTTTTCCCTGCGATTCGAAAGGGTCTCCCATCCAGTTTCACTGTAAATTTTGGAGTGGCTAGTGCAACGTGTGGCTCCCTTAACAGCACGGGCTGCAGCCAGTTGAATACCCTCCAATAGTTCGGCGTCTGACTCCGTGCATCCTCCCCAGACCACATCTCCATATTCTAATATAGGTCGAATACAAATGAAGTAAACTATTTCCAAAGAGTTTCACTTCACTTCCTTATTACTCGTTTTTACTCAATCAGTTATGGAAAAAAAAAAAAAGATGGAAATAATTTCTTATTTATGTTGAGGTCCAATACAGATCAAATGTTATCCCAAGTCTTTTGTTGTGCCAGTTCTCAATTTCTAAATTAGGAATTATAGTAATCAGGTTTCAGTTGGCAAATACTTTACGTAGAATTTGGTTGTATACTTTCAGATTTTGATCAATGGTGTGACATTGAGAACTATTGTGGGGTGTACATGTGAGTTCTTTGTATAGACGATCACAAAATTTTATTGATTGTAATATACCATTAGTTACCCATGGAAAGTGTTTTTGCCTGTACCTATTAAATGTCAATGTTTTTTACAAGTGAGCTACTTTTCTTTTACTTGGCATATAGCTCTTTCAAATTTAGCGTAATTAACATTTTGCTCACTGTCCAGGTCTTTATTTAATTTTTGCATATGTAACTGCTTTTAATTTCCGTGTAATAGAATCTTCATCTTTAGATTCCACCTTTATACATTTGGGAAGAGTTTGAAAATCCGAACAAAACAACTGATAGAAGGTATGTTGATCCAAAGAACCCGTTAAAATAATACCTGAAGTACAGGACTTCTTACAATGAGATAGTCGGCATCAAAGCTGCAGTTTTTTCTTTTTCTTTGGGGGGGGGGCAGTCTTGTGGGCAGAGTTATTTTAGGAAGTAAACCATAAAAAACATTAAATAAAAAAGATCCGAATAAAAACGGTTGCTCAAAAATAAATACATCGTCTCATGTATAGATGTTTAGTGCAGGACCTTTAATGCAATCCATGCTGACTATTATTCTCAAAATGAATTATTATTGTCAGTGTCTTGTAAGAGAGATCGGCGATACATGTAGAATTGAATGAAACAGAAGCACGCTTCAAAGAGCATGAATGCTATCTATATATAAATAGACTATCTTAGATATTGGAGTACCCATCATATAGAGTTACAATAGAACGAAATTCAAGAAGAAAGTGGTGAATTACCACTACTATTCGTGTTTGCGTACGGTATTGCTAGAAGTATAGCATAATGTAGTTTAGAGAGTGAGTATGCCTGTAAACAAAAGGATTCAAGCCGCAGTCTGCGGTTAGCCTATGACACGAGATGCATAAAGTAGAATCATACGTGTCTTGCTGCGTGTTAGTATCGGGTATAATTTGCCCAAAAGCTCTACAATTGTATGTAAACAGCGATGATACCTTGTTAAAAAGTGTACAAATGATGGAAGAGTCTAGTTCACCTGCTTTTACCCTGATGTCTCGGGTGGGTTGAAAAGAGACTGCTTCAGAAATTGCTTGTTTTTGTTACGCGTAAATATCTGTTCAAATATGTAATCAAATGAAACGATACTTTTTTCATGTGACAAAAATTATGTTCAACTCGCATGGTAGTTTGCTATCGCGGGTTTGCTATCAGTAAACATCCCACGCAATTTGCCGTACCATCCGTCTTGTGGCAGCTTGGAATGTGTAAGTGTCTCATTTATTTGGTATTCTTTATCATCACGCACATGCCAGTTCCCATTGATTAAGCATCTCATTCAGTTTATACTTTAAATTCACAGTTGATAGGTAACTGCGAGTAAAGATGTCATTCATTTCCCAGTTTCATTTGTCATATGACCCTTAGCGTTGACGAATATCTGACCTGTTTCGCAACTTCAATGTTATATAAGATTTGGCGGCAAGTTAATGTCTCATTCGTTTTTTGCAATTTTGAACATCACATGGCAATTTTTTGCCTGCTGAACAGACCTAAGGCCGTATACTGCTGCACTGGGATAGGCCACCATTCAGATACAAAAATGGACTAGGCTTCAGCTGAGCGGGTAAAGTAATTTGCTACCGGTACATATAACAATTTTGGTCACGAAATAGCTTATTATGGGTAAAACTGCTTCACATTATTCTTGAGCATGGGCGTTTGTCATTTTACATACACAGTGGCCAAAACCAACACGGGACTTTCAAATTTATTTCTCGCCGAAATTTCTGACCTTGTCAATCTTTTAACAACAGCAACAACCAACCGCCATGTTAGGGGCCTGGCTATACTCACATTTGCGGTTATGAGGACTGCTCATTCCAAACATATGACCACTCCTTTTTGAATCAATCTCACTGTGTTTGGAGAACATCACCGTGATTTTTTTGAACACTTGATTTATCAAAGTTTTGAGTTTGGCAAAAGCACATTTTTTGCTGTGTTAGGTGCATGTTTCTGCCTGTACGCATGGGTACTCACTCGTTTTATACTATATATATATATATATATATATATATATATATATATATATATATATATATATATATATATATATATATATATTACCATTTGGAGGAAAAGAGGAATACCTTCTACATATCCTCTTGAAGAAAACTATCGCACAGCGCAACACAGTGCAACGTACGTAAAGAGGTAATGCGTCACTGCTGCCTCTTTGAGTGTGTTGTACCCACCTGTTGAATGATGTGGGCCACAACTGCACTGCAGCTAATATGAATGTCTCGTATGGGCCATAGGAATTAACAATGAAGAAATTCTCACAGAAGTTCAAATCAATTAAAAGTTAAAACAATTGCAAAAAACATAAATAGAGGTAGCTCCCCATATTTTGAAATTGTAATAAATGTTTTGGATTCTCCTCTTCAAGAAAGCATAACACACACCAATGTACCAAATTAGATTCCTTGACGGGTTCTGCCTATTAGCTGCCTGCGGTGACAGACTCAAGGAGGGCGCAAGGTACCGGGGGCACTACATGGGGGAGCTGAAGGTCGCTTCCCAGGAAACCCTATTAGCGGCAAGCGCCATTTTTAGTTAAATGATTGCAAAGCTGGACAATGCCTTGTTTTCACATCAGCAAATAATTAGACAATCGTCCAATTATGCAATGATGAGTTTTGAATTTAATAGGAGTAAGGAGATTATGAACACTTGGCACCAGAATGTCTAACGTACGGCATTGCGCATTGACATAATTTTTATTACAATTTTGATGGCGGTACTTCTCGGGGACCTGTCTTAGCGTGATAAGAATGAATGTCGCCAACCATGCTATACTGCTATATTCAGATTGTTACTCCTAGACGAAGCACCATTAACTTTCATTTCCCCTTGATTGTCTCTTCTGACTTTTAAAATGATGCCATTTTTTCTAAAAAGGACATTATGGTCTTCTTAATTTTGAATGAATCAAAAACAATTCAAATATACAAAAATACCTCTCGCCTGAAATTAAAAGCACACAAAAAACAATGAATACATAGGTATTGTTGATAAATGGCAATTTGATTTAAGTCATACTGCAATTGCCAAGCACACAAACAAACAAATTTTCGTCGTCATGTTAAATTGATGCCAAGGGGAAAGACACGTAAGCCTCTATAGAACAGGTCTAGCGTGATCTCAGTGGGATTTATGTGGATCTACAAGTGGAACCTCTGCTGCGCACACAACGCCCTATAAGTACATGTAATTACACTTCGCAGTAGATTTGTGTCGCTGAGAAAATGAAATTCATTTTTAGCAAATAGGCATAACAAGCACAGTTCTATCGCAGGCAATTTACAACATTTCTAAGCCGCCAGTGCTCAAGTGAGTTATTGTCACCGTGTCTGGGTTTTAAGGTGAAGTATTAAAGGGCACTGTTGTAAGGAATCAGTGCACATCCTGCAGTTAATATGGTGAAAAAAGTGATGGTGGCTTGGTAAATAATTATCATCGAACGTAAATGTATTGGATTCGTCGCAGCAAAAACAATATTTTCATGCGATATAATGCGATTGAGATCGTCTATGGTTGATGCGATTTTTTTTTTTATCAGCAAAGGAAAGAGAACGGTTCTACGTAAGTTACGAGATGATTTCTATGGTGTGTTGAAATCGTAGGTGCTCACTATGCGGTCTGGGGTACCTTGCATGTTCCGGCCTCTCACTATATATAAATGTAGGTGGTAAGAGCCCAGATAGCGTTCACCACGCGGTCAAAGCACTCCGTGCTCTCCCTGCATGGTTGCCTAGATAGGCATTTCTACAATTTTTCCCCTGAGTCGTACTTACAAACGGACTGATTTTGAGCCCTGAAGCTTTAACGGTCATTATGGGCATTGAAGAATGAAGTATCTCGTAGAGAAGATCGTCTGATGATTGCCTAAACATTTTCTAGGTGTGAGTTAATGATGACGCTGTAGTCACACAAGTCAGACGATACCATGCATAAAAGTGTTAAAAAAGAAGCAGTTGCAAACCAGCTTTCCGCTCTGTGTACATGAAATTCATGATATACACTGTACAGTATTTGCTTCTCTTTATAACCCCTTACAGCAAACAGTAAATCACAAATTACACTTGGTTAGAATAAAATATGCATAATTTACTTTTAGGTTATCAGATCTTGTGCACCACAAATATTTGTCCCTATAAAGGGGTACTACGGTGATAAGTTACAATTTTTGAATTGTTTTATATAATAAATGTGGACCCATATCAGAAAATACAAACTTTTTCCCAACTGGACTAGCAATTATCAAGTTTTCTTAGATATGTAAATGAGGGGTTGCGATGTCACCTGGACTACCTGCTACGGCTAATGCAATGACAGCTGAGTGAAAATCTGACAAAAACAAGAAAACCTGACCCAGTACACACATTCCACTTTTACTATGGATGAAGCAGTGTGTATAGATATAATCACATTTACTAAACTGACATATTTTCTGATTTGACGAGGGTTAATAAGGAAAGAAAAATGCAGAGTTCAATACACACAAGCTAATAGCTCCTGTGGTTGTGTATTCAATGACTGAAACAGGCGTCAACTAGTACACCACACTGATAATATCATAGAGGGTGATTAATGGAGTACACAAGTCATTATGACATGCCTACTAATGCTGTGGGCCTCCGCTTGGTGCCCCCTCAAGGTTTGTGTATTATATATGGAGGGTAGCCCAGGTGACATCACACATCAGAACACTTACTGGAAATATGAAATAGCTCTAACTAAATACCCGTTTAAGGAAAAATGTTGAAAATTTGTCAAGTGAACACCTAAAATGACTATTAATGACAAAAAAGTAAAAAACTATCACTGCTGTTCCCCTTTAAAAATCATTTCATATGACCTTATTTTGCTTCCACAAACACAAATTATACAAATAATATTTTACACAACCTTTTACAATTTTTGAAAGATCAACACATAGGAAATGAATGGCAAAGACATGAGAAACACAATTTTATTCTAATTGGAGGCACAACGACTATAAGCTCCGTCTCATTTTTAAACCTTGCTGTTTGTACATGATTTTTAGATCAGTAACATTTGTTTTCGTACCTATAATTTCACATGATTCAACAATCTTCAATAGGAATCGCATTGAACAAGAATTCCTAACTTCCAATGCGCCCCTTGAGTAATAGCGCCCGTTGTATGCACCAGTAGTTTAAACAACAAGAGAGGAATGTTTTTGCAGAGATCAGCACTGCCTAAACTCGATCTTCGGTTCTTAGTATTTCCCTGGGTATATGCGTTATTTCAAGTCACATATCCATAAAGTCATACAACAAGAAACAACATCGCCCATTGTGTGTGGCCCATGGTCTCGAGGCATTTGATTCACAGGTGATCATGAGTGATACAAGTGCGATCCAAGGGCCAGCGTGTTGCCGTCCGAAAGTACGGCGCACGTGCGCACACTTGTGTGTGCGCGTGAATGTTCAGTCATATTGCATATGGAAAATCCCGGTTATATATATATATATATATATATATATATATACATCCTTTTCCACTTGAATTCAAACTGAGTCAACAACGTATCTTGGCGTGGGTTAGGAGCTATTTACCTGGGTCATCTTGACATATCTGGTCAACAATTTTCATTCAAAGTACATTTCAGTATTGTTGAAATTAGCCAAGAACGTTGAAGCAGACGACATTTGATCACTTGCTGATTATGGACAGGGTTTTTTTGGGGGGGAGGGGGGCCGTTGATATGATTTTTTCGAGGGTTTAATTTTTGACACAGAACTTCGTGATGGCCGTTGTGAAAATGAGGTGAGGGAACAACAATATTTTGTTGCGCGTACCATTAAAAACCAGAGTAAAAACATTCTCACGAGTTTTAGTGCTCCATATTTAAGTAGTAATTTGACCTAGCGTATTTTTGTGCAAGATTCATCCAGAAAACCAACAGCAGATTGTCCCATTCGTGCGGTCATCCGCATGATGCGATATGACATGCAATGGTAAAACTCTAATTGGACAGAACAAACACCTACAGAAACAATGTTAAAAAGTGACCATCCATAGGCAATGCATGTCCACGCTACTGACTTGCTCGTTCACTGAGTCTATCGTCCAAGTAGCATGGCTGGTTTCGGAGGTAGATCGCTGAATTTACAAATCGTTCCATCATGCAAAGCTGTCAGTGCTGTTCGGGTAATCTAGTCAACCCGTTACGGGAGTTGCTACTTGGACAGAGGTGGCGAAAACACATCAATGTGGGGGTCAAACAAACAAACAAACAAACTAACAAACAAAACAAAACAAAAAAACCTGTCCCTTAGCTTTGCCAGGCACAGAAATGCTGTCACGTCAGCTTTGTGGTAATATGCTGACAAATATTTGTGTGTCTGTGCATTGAGTAGCAGTGTCTCTCACTTTGGCTTTGCTACTTGGACAGAGGCAGCGAAAACACATCAATCTGGGTTTCACCCCCCCCCAAAAAAAAAAAAAAAGAAAAAACAAAACCAAAAAACAGTGCCTCAGCTTTGCCAGGCACAGAAATGCAGTCATGTCAGCCTCTGTGATAATGCGCTGACATATATTTGTGTGTCTATGCATTGAGTAGCAGTGTCTCTCAATTTGGCTTTGGTTTCGGTGCTTGGCAATCCTGCCAAAAGTCCAATCCTATTCCAAATGGAAATAAAACGTGGCTACCTCCGGCGCCTTAGATATATTTGCGACGGGAACATAGGGCTATAGAACTAAAATGCTACCGACCAAAGTGTTTGAAATCATTTTCTTTATCTCTAGGGTACAAAGATGCTTGTATTCCAACTTTCCTAGAAAATTTGATCACTCTGGTTTTTAGACCTGGGGTATCTAACACATCCACAGCGAAACACATCAACAAAACGAGGGAGAATAGATGATCCATTAAACATTACTATGCATTTTCTGGCAAATGTGACATTCAACCTGACAATAATGGGAAGAAGAAGAAGAAGAAGAAGAAGAAGAAGAAGAAGAAGAAGAAAAAGAAGAAGAAGAAGAAGAAGAAGAAGAAGAAGAAGAAGAAGAAGAAGAAGAAGAAGAAGAAGAAGAAGAAGAAGAAGAAGAAGAAGAAGAAGAAGAAGAAGAAGGTGGTTATGGTTTGAAATACTGAGTATGTAAAAGAACATCACATAGTGCAGCAAATACATGTACAGATTTCTGTGGCGATCCCCATGATAACCACCGTCCACTGCCAAACACATTCTGTGCAACTTGCGGCTAATCTGAACACTACGTGGTTTGCTAAGAACTACAGTAACTGGACATATAATGTCAGGCTGCTGGCTCCTGGTTGTGAGTCCTCCAGAAGAGATGGAGTGATGCTGACAACTACTTTGGTTTGAGACAAGTTCATTCATGAGGATGTGTACATGGACGAACAGACATTATCTTGCATTATCAATTTTACCTGCATGCCTGATCACAGTACACGTATCTGCTTTTAGATTGCTGCAATGGAGATTTTTGCACAAAATCATGATATTACTTAAAGTTGTGAATTTGCAAGAGGCCTAGCCTTTCACCTTTTAAAAAATGTGGCAAAGTTTTTGACTCAATGGAAATGTAATCAGCTGAGCTTAATTTTACAGTCCTCCCATATCATAATATTCGGGTGAGGTAGACGTGATCCCTGCAAACACATTGCTCTTGCACTCTTTTGTGCATAGATACATGTAGCTTGCAAGGGAAATCTGTACATTCGGAAAGTTGATTCTGGTCTAAAGTTTGCGTGTGAAATGAACCTGATTATTTCTGTTCTCTCTCTATGGATAGATAGATAGATAGATAGATAGATAGATAGATAGATAGATAGATAGATAGATAGATAGATAGATAGATAGATAGATAGATACATACATACATACATACATACATACATACATAGATATACAGACAACCAGACAGATACATACATACATACATACATACATACATACATACATACGTACATAAATACATACCTCCCAGAAAAGGTGCAAAATACATACTAAAGGATAATGTTGTCTATATACACCAGCTGCAGACAGTTACGGAAAACATATTCCTACGGCATGTTAGTAGTAATTTGTGTATAAGATGAACCTGCACATCTCTCTCTCTCTATCTTTCTCTCTCTCTATATATATATATATATGTATATGTGTGTATGTATATATATATATATATATATATATATATATATATATATATATATATATATATATATATATATATATATATTCAAAATTACAACTATAACTACTGGAAAAAATTGCAACTGTCCGATTCTTAAATACCATTCACGTGATTGGCATTGTTTTTGTGAAGCCTGTCTACAGGCGCGAATCTTGTGCTCCATACTCGGAGTTATCCGCGGAAGAAATTAGGGTAGTCAGGTGAATAGCATTATCTACTCGGTCATTTTTTTTATCTACTTTTTACAGCTCTTGACGAACCTTAGCAAAATTAATGCCTATAGTTAGTGGCCTGTCTATTTTTTTTTCAGGATTTTCAGCACATTTGAGCGTTATTTGAATGATTTATGAAAATAAGTGTTAGCATGATTTACATGTATATATTCGTATAATATTGTACCTGCATATGTATTTTTTCTATACTTGTTTTTGTTTGTTTCTTTCTTTTATGCCGAGGTACATCTTGCTCGTCTTCAACAAGAATACTAGTCTAGGCGTGTTTACTGGAAGTGTTTAAAAAAGGAAGCAGGGGCATATTTAAGCCTTTCAATCAATACACTGATAGGGCAAATTTTGAGCCTACATATACGTGACATTTAATTGTGATTTGATGCATGATGGGAAGGTGCACATGTGCTGGTGCAAGTTTGTCACGCAGGTGTGTTGTCTTTTTGCCCACGTTTTATGAGCGATGCTTCATGTTAGTGCTTGGTTAATTGTATTCAAACGGGGGCGATAAAAATAGAGCTAAATTTGCTGTCTGCGTTCCAGACATTCAGCTTTGTGTAAAAAAGCTGTAAAACCACCAGCAGTGATATAATACATGGGAAAATACCTTTACTTGTTAACATGTAGGTATGAAAGTATACGCCGCCATCTGTGCCATGGAGAGTGATTAATATAGGCTTGGCCTGCTTCACAATCCATGTAAAAGTTATGGGTCTATACTTTTTTTTACTTGTTATCGCCATTGCCTGATATATTACGTTCAATACTTTGGGACAAACTATTTGAAAGGTTACTACTTCTGTAGCAAAGTTTTTTTTTCAGGCAGGTCAATTGTATCTTTCTCTCAAGGTTACTGTGTACGCCGCCTTTACAAATATCGCCATTTATTGACTGGGGCAATAAAATGCGACAAAACGCAACAATTATTCCATTTGTTTTCTGATGCTAAACCGCACGAATAGCGTTTTGGTGACCCTCATATACTCGAAATGTCCCGCATAGACAAACAACCATATATATATATATATATATATATATATATATATATATATATATATATATATGTATATGTATATGTATATGTATATGTATATGTATATGTATATGTATATGTATATGTATATGTATATGTATATGTATATGTATATGTATATGTATATGTATATGTATATGTATATGTATAATGTATATGTATATATATATATAAATATATATATATATATATACATGTATATATATATATAAATATATATATACATGTATATATATATATATATATATATATGTGTGTGTGTCTGTGTGTGTCTGTGTCTGGGTGTGTCTCTGTGTATGCGTGCATGTGTGTGTGTGAGTCGTGAGCGATAAACTAATAATAACAACGTACTTCCTAAACTGATGTCAGGTAACCAGCGCTTAAAGTGTTCTTCAGGCACATACATCCTGCTGTGCCATTCTGCAACTTTCATCAAAATAAATTGTATGTACCAGAGATCGCTACCTCCCATTTATATGATCCCCCTACATTACTCTTTATGTTAATGAGATAAATAAGTACAAAAAAATCTACATTATACAACTGCAGCGTAAGCATCGTTTAAATAGTATAATCCCTTAAAATATTGTCTCTGCTGTGTGGTTAGTTATTGACACTGTACTTCATGGTATATTACATAACCAGACCATAAATAATCGTTAAAAGTTACAATCACACAAAGTATTGCCTCTGTTATATATAATTATATATTTTTTCCATTGACACTGCACCTCTTGTTATGTCGTATTATAGGACCATTAACTGACGAAACGGAACCATCAACTTTGCTTTATGGGAAATTAACATATAAAGTGGGTTTTATTGGAGCAATGCTGAAAATAAATATCGATGCGGGAAACATCCAATGGGTGTTGGAATCTGCGTTGCCATGTAGGCAATTTTGCAGAGTGGTATACGAAATTCATCCACGCAAACCATCCTACCGTTTATGTGCCAATCGGAACTCGTTAGCTAAATTACTGGTGCACGCCACTTACCCCGGGGAGCAAATACAATAAAACAAATATGAGTATGCAACTTAAATTCACACATATTTGCACAGCATTAAAGAAAGGCTTGTCCGTCACATGGTACAGCTGTCTATCAGCCAAAAGATTTTAACTTGGAAAAGACTCGCTTTTTTGTATGGCTTCTTCAGACAGACCAGAAAAAAACCACGATTCAAGATCTTACTGGCTGTTGGCTGTACATGTACCTCATACCGAAGTCGACTTGAGAATATATCTAAAATACATAGTTGGTGGCCCAACGGTAATACGATTTAAAATAAACGCGGTTGTACAAGACTTTATTACGCTCATATAAATATATATATATATATATATATATATATATATATATATATATATATATATATATATATATACATAAAATACATAGATAGATAGATAGACAGATAGATAGATAGAAAGATAGATAGATAGACAGATAGATAGATAGATAGATAGATAGATAGATAGATAGATAGATAGATAGATAGATAGATAGATAGATAGATAGATAGATAGATAGATAGATAGATACGTACATGTTGCGTGTGCGTGCGTGCGCGTGCGCGTGTGTGTGTGGGGGGTGAAATGTATTTCTCTATTTTCTTAGTGCAGAAGTAAAATCTCGTTTCATATTTAAGACAAAAGCGTTTAAACAAGGCAGCTTGGCAGAAGAGGATTGCACATTTTATACATTTTTGATTGAGATATCATCTAATAATGCTGCATTACAGCCCACAAAATGTTTCCATGTGTCAACGAATTCAACTTTCCCGCGCTGAAAAGCAGTGCAAGCAGTTTAACCGCGCATCGTCTGCTTAATAATAACGAGGCAAGGTCAGCATCGCCGGATAAAGACTGATTAAATGGCGTTGTTCCTACACCCGATTAGCCTATCACTCCCACCTATATTATAATTTCCCTCCATATAGTTTACTGTACAGGATATAGGAAAAGCTCCCAGGAGGGATGATCTGGGTAATATATAATGTGTGGTCGTGAGTAATCCCCAAAGGACAACGAATTGATAATATTGGCTGAGGACAATCGAAGAGTGACTTGTGGTTAAATGACTTCCATTCTAGTAATTTCAGCACACATTGATATAACTAACTATCTGACTGACTATAAGGTGGCAAATATAATATAAATGTTTCACCGTCAGACAAATATTTTTTAACACCACAAGTTAACCACTCCATTCACAATTTTGACTAAAATCCACAAGTTTGGGTTAAACATCATTGCCTCATGAACATGGCTTCTGTCCGATCGAGGAACCCACCTGCGACAGGAGAGCTACCTTGCACAAGCATTCCCAATATATGTTGCTCTGTGTCATATTTACAAAAAAGGGTCTTTGAGGTCTTATGTTTATACGAACAACACGAAGGTGGACACAAATGCAGCCTTTTCACGCGTGTTTTTCGAAAATAATAATCGCCTGGCGATTATTTATAAACATTTTAAGTATGAGGTAATCATCACGCAACAATAACATTAATAAAGGAATTAAACAGTTAAACTTATGGCAATAAAAAAGAAATAGTTCAAAACGTGCTTCCCGCTCTGCGCACATGAAATTCATTTCATGAAATATTTATGTCTCTTTATAAACTTTGCTGCCGTGTTGATTACATTCATGTTCACTGAGCAAAAAGCTTAGATTCAAAATTAGAATGAAATTTGCATTATTTATTTTACGGAGTGTAAGTTCTTCTAAATCGCAAATGCACATCCCTATAAAATCATTCCATATACCTTTATGCTGCACTCACAAGCATAAACTGCACATGAGGTACTTTGCAAGAAGCATCGACCTCCTCGCCTCCGCATGAGCGTGTTTACATTTTCAATTTAAAAGATCAATATAAAGGAAATGGACAACAGCCAGTCTATTACCTTGTATTGAAACACAGTGCTCCCTTCCATGTTGAGGCTCCTTGGTCCGATAATGAAAGCCCCTTACAACAAAGGAATTTTAACAACACCCCATGAGCGGCATGCCTATGCACGAATGTACGGTGACAAGCTGCTCTCCTGATAACACAGAAGTTCATGTATTTGGAGAAATATCCATGAATGTTTCCACAGCTTCCTATGCATGTTGAAGTGCGCACTGGGTGTCAAGGTGGCTGCAGCAGCACGTTGACCTAATTGGGACAACAAGGGCTCACGTGCATGAACCCTGGCATAAGTATGGAATCAGTAATGCGGGCGTTCATCTGGTTTGAGCGCAGTCGGTGACTGGATTTTGTTCAGGTACGAAAGTACATTTGATTTCGAATCTGCCAGGGTCCGGTAATTTAGACGTGAAGTCCTACTTTCTACATGAACCTGTCCACGTAGATGCGTTTCGTATGCAACTCGATATTATTTACGTACAATTATGTAAATGGTGTAGCAAATGCCGAGACGCATGGAAACCTCGCGTAGGGTTGGACAGGGAGGTATTTATCGTGGATCATAACCCTAAGGGTAAGACGTTCCGCTGAAAATATATTTATCTTAGTATTCCCATGTATGAATCCACGCACATACATGTTCAGTGTATGTCGTAGTGCAATCTAGGATAGGGGCATTTTTCCAAGTTTTCTTTCCTTTGTAATAAATTAAACAGAGTTGCCCGAATGTTTTTGTATCAATACTTACGACGTGTGTCTAATCCACTATTGCACGAACAAAATTTATGACCCTAAACTTAGTAGACTTCATTCCAATTGAAAAGTGAGAAAATGAATGCCAGTTGTTGTATCAATCTGATTTTGCCAGACAAAATGCAGCACCCGCCACACAATTCAAGATTTGGCTCTGGACACACCAGACAACAGCAAAGGAAGTTATTTTGTAATTATCATGACAAATTTTATTGCCTACAAACTACAAATTATGCCGGCAGACCCAGATTACATGTTACAAACGCAATTGTTGTAAAGCAACAATGGCTCCTTAAGTCATACGCGCATGTCTTTTCATTGTAATGGTATTTTATCAGCAATTGCAGCAGGAACAAGCTAGATGCCCAGTCGTTGAAGTTGATATTGCCTCCATTTAGAGACACGAACTTAGTATTGTATTACGTCTATCCTTCCGAAATCACAAAAGAAGTGAGGAATCATTTGAAGGATAAACACGCTTTGTCATATGCACATATATATATATAAAGGAGATGTGATCTGAAGCTTATTTACCTGTAACTAAGGCAATCATTCTTGACCGGAAGTCAATTCAGAATTATCGACCTTCTTTGATAGATGTAGTTTAACCCAAGCAGCAAATACGTGCCTGACAAAGAAAGTTTTTGTTAGCTAAGAGACGGTGCTATTTTGTTTATTTGATTACCAAAGGCTTTCATCCAATCAGAAAAAATATTGTCGATCATTGCGAGATGTCCATTACCTTGAGTTTCATCAACAATCTGGTTCAACAGCGTATGCCACCCTGTGGCTTTCGAAGTGTAGATGAGGACATACTGGCAAATTAAATAAAATTGTAGGCAAATTACTCTGGGAGCATAATAGAATAGGATAGATATTATTGTTCTGATTGTCCTTGACATCAGCCAAACGGTTGCGGTCAACAGCAATCCTAGACACGAGGATATGAGTCTGCGAAGACTTTTGGATGCATAGTGAAGACTTTTAGTGCATTTTGCAACAACAACGTTTACTACAATTAAAGTAGTTTTCTAGCATTCGGCATGACTCGTCCATCCTCCTCGGTCCATCTGTCCACAATATATATTTTTGACTCCGAGGGGAAAAGTTGTCAGGCTGGTCCTCTTAAAACTTGATGGGAGTGCACCTTGTATGTGTCTGTATTCACTCAGTTGATCATGCTTCAGTGAGCTTTGGGAGATTCCGGAAAAAGGGGGGGTGTTTGTATTTTGTTTTGCTGCACATTGTGGACAACATCAAAAACGCTCCTCCTGAGAACTGCCATGCCAATTGTGTCGAGTTTACAAAAGAATACTCTCGGTACCACTAGACCGCAATTTGTCAGTCAGGCGAAGCAACAATTCCAGTTAGACTTGCTTCTGGCTTGTGATTCAGTTCCGTACCGTATGGTCATTAAACAATGTATATTTTCAGCTTTTCAAACAAACTTGACTCGATCCTCTTCCTACATGCCCCGCTGCGGCGAGTTTTTTCTTTCTTTCTATTCATATTATTATTCATGAATTTATAGCTCTTCTGGCTTCACAACACTAGCAAAGCCCCGAAGATAGGTTGTCTGTCCGGGACGCTCGTAATGCCATCCCTGAAACTGGTATACGGAAGTATCAAGCTCTTAATTCCATCTCCGAGACCGGTACACGAAGCTAGCAATGCTTTGGGAGGAGTCGTAGTCGGGAAAAGAGGTCAAAGTGAAGAAACTTTAAACTATGACTGCATACAGCAAATTTTCAAAATTCCGACGTTTGCATTAAAAAATCTACAAGTTTGATGTCTATGGTCTCGGGAAGGACTGCCATTGATTGACCGAAATATCAAATCATATCGGTATTTTGCTTCACATGTTTAGGAATACATAGTGTTACTCGAAAATGCAAAGCGCAAAAATACTATATTGGTCATGATTTGAAGCTCTCACGCATGTTTTTGGAAACATGTAACACTTTGGATCTAGCAAATGTCTAAACAACAGAGAGAGACCATTTCTGCTAATTCTGTTTTCTGGCTTGCTATTAAATCGTTACGCCAATAGACAGAATTTCTCAACAGAGTGTTAACTACCTCTATTTTTAGATTCAGAAACCTGAATGTTTACACGCATCGCAGCTCACATGTGTGTCCGACTGATTGTCAATAAATAGTGTAAATATAGCCTAAGGCAGATTAATGGACACTAATAAGGCCGAAGCTTGATCCTTTCTGCAAAGTTTGTCATATTTGTGTCAGTTGTAATGCTCCAGCTGCCTACCAGCAGATCGCAGGACCATACGTACTGACCCATTGGTTGCTTCCTTTCAGAGGAAATTTTCAAATTTCTCCTCAAAAAAGCACTTGGCCAATTGCTTCGAAAATGCAAAGGAAAACATTTGGATACTATTACGCCTTTTCTCCTTTTAGGCGTAAATGTTTGTGTTTTTCAATGTTTTGACTACCCAAAAGGCAGGCCTGTTCGATTCTCTCAAAACGCTCCAAGCATAAACTTGGACATGGTTGTTTACTAGGTGGCTATGCTGCCATTTTATTAATATAAATTGTGACTAATTTTCAAATGAAGTAACAATCAATTAGAGTACATGTCAATTTAGTAAGGGAGGAATACCGGTACAAATACATATATTTTCAGTTTTCTCTCAAACCGGTTACTTGATCCTCTTCAACTGTGGGAATGCACCTCGGATAAGTGCGCACCAAGTTTGTTCAATTGAGTACGCTCAATTTATTTTTGGACTTTATTTTTGGACTTTATTTATTTATTTATTTATTTATTTATTTATTTATTTATTTATTTATTTATTTATTTATTTATTTATTTATTTATTTATTTATTTATTTATTTATTTATTTATTTATTTATTTATTTATTTATTTATTTATTTATTTATTTATTTATTTATTTATTTATTTATTTATTTATTTATTTATTTATTTATTTATTTATTTATTTATTTATTTATTTATTTATTTATTTATTTATTTATTTATTTATTTATTTATTTATTTATTCATTCAAATTGTTCTTATCTGAACCTGTACTATGTAAATTTGGTAATTATAGTTTGTTTGACAGGTATTCTTCTTTGATATGAAGCTCTGCATTTATAAGCAAAACTTCACATATTTAGCTAATTTATCAAATGCCACGTCCATATTTATTCATTGTTATGTGGGTTGTCTTTGCTGAATATTAAGCTTAGACAAGGAGCCGCTACTCATAGAGACATGTACGGGTAAAAGGCTCCGAAATATGTTGAGTAGTTACCCGCTAGAGACCCTTTAATTCATTTGGGCTAATACAGCCTATGTCAAAGTTGTACAGAGGAACGTGTGCAATATGGACAATAGAACTTCTATATATATAAGTTAGACAGGGACAGGTTAGCTTATGGAGAGTAAAGAGTTCGGAATGCGGAATAGGGTAATGACAACTAGGAAGTGGTTTTGGACAAAAAGACACAAATACAATATTTCTTTCTTTATTTATTTATTTATCTATTTATATATTTATTTATTCATTCATTTATTTATTTATTTATTTATTTATTTATTTATTTATTTATTTATTTATTTATTTATTTATTTATTTATTTATTTGTTTGTTTGTTTGTTTGTTTGTTTGTTTGTTTGTTTGTCTTTTTATTTATTCACTTACTTACATACTTACATATTTATTTATTCATTTGTTTTTTTACTTATTCATTTACTCTCTCGTGCACTCATTCATTCATTCTTTTATTTGTTCATGTATTTTTTGTTTTTCTTCGGGGAAAGGGGTTCTGGCTATCATTTTGAAAGATATTCTTGAAAGTTTTTTTTGTTGTTGTTGTTGTTGTTGTTGTTGTTGTTGTTGTTGTTGTTTTTTTTGTTTTTTGTTTTTTTTTTTTTTTTTTTTGGTTTGTTTGTTTGTTTATTTTTTGCTTTTTACCGATCCAGGCAAATACATCAAATTCATACTGGAGCACTTCGGGTATCTTTAGACCATAGTTTGTTCAACAGGTAACGTTAGTGTTTTTCCTTTACTTTTAATGAATACATGTGTAATCTTTGGTATGCAATGGGTTTCTTATCATATTTGCCCAGTAGGCCATCTCTCAGCAAATTTTCTTTCTTATGTATGAATTTTTTTTTTGGGGGGGGGGGTAAATTCTTTTAAGGATCTCTTCTCGAAAATGGCAGGTTTATATACTCTGATCGAAAATTGGGGTTTGTTGTTCTTAATTTGTAATTTGGATAGTTTGGACGCGAGGATGGTTCTCAATAAGAACATAGAGTTTACTTGCATTCCAGTGATCTTTACATAATCCTCAAGGTTACATAGTAACTGTTGTAAATTTTATTTTAGTATAGCAACATAGGAAGTATTTGTGCTGGGACTTTCAATATTGTGCACAAGAATGTTTCTTAATAAAAAAAAGTTGAGACTACACTTATGTGGCCCAGCAGTTTTTGCTCATTTGATGAGGTTCTCTGTTCAAGAAGGGGAGGGAGAATCAGAGCGATTCTTGTTCTCAGTCACCATTGAAACAATTGTTTTCAATTGTTTTAGGAAGACTTCTGCATACCTCCATGTACTAATTGCTCAACAGGTGGTGCGAGCTGTTTTTGATTTTCTTTTCTTTTCTTTAATTATTGTCGTCATCATCATCATCATCATCATCATCATCATCATCATCATCATCATCATCATCATTATTATTATTGTTATTATTGGTTGTGTTGTTTTGGGTTGTTTTCGACTTCTCTAAAACCGCTCACTGAACTCGCTTCTGATATTTTCTACCAAATACGCACATACGCACATACGCGAACGGGCATGACACGCAATCACAGACGCACATTAACATGGACCCACAAATACACATGCGCATGCTGGTAACTTCCTTGTAAAGCTTAGATCAGGAATAACGCATTTCATACACATTAATTCCCTGTGGGACCCCACTATCAATGAAAAGCAGTTACATTGATGAGAACTCCAATGCCCAGAGTATAACTGAACAAAGCATTTTAAATGTGTACGAGATTAATCACATCAGTCATGAGGCCCCCAACTGGAGCAATGACCCTCTTTACCAGATAAGTAGCATACGTAGACACAAAATTCAAGAAAGCAAAACAAAGAGTTTATCTAATACCTAGTTGTGCTTTGAAGTCCCCGGAGTAAGCCTTCTGCAATCACTTAGTTAAGTTGTTACCATCATGAGCGCGACGTATTTCTGATGCTGGAGAGATCTGCATGCAAAATCAACTGAGCACAGGACTGTTAGAGTCCTGTTGATTGCAAAATGGCACATTCTTCTTGAGAAGTAGATAGCTATTTTATTAAACCATTGATTTCTATCATACTGTCTTATGATTTACAATTGTTACAGGTCGGCCTGAATAAAACAGAAGTCACATGTCCCGGGCATATATATATACTTTTGAACCACAATTTCTATTTTGGATTTGACTTTTACTTCTTTGCGATCCTTTAAGAATGAAATATGTTGAAGATGTGTTGGAAAGTGTACTATATGGTGTTCAGATAATGTGCACCTTGATACTAAGAAAACATTTGAAATGAACTGCTTTTGCTCGGTAATGATATGACTTTTTATTTAATTGGATTGTAGTGGTAGTGCAGTTCGAGCTCTTATGAGTAGTAATTAATTTATATGAATGACGATAAATCCGTAGAACCAGCAAACGACAGTAACGCTTAAAATAGGAAATGTGGCTGATAGCTTTGATCTTCAAATGGAATGTTGGGTCCTATTGCTCGAACTTCTGCCATGCTGTCACGTATAATCGGAAAACGCAACCCGACTAAATCTACTTCATAGGCAGCTGGTCTTGTATGTCAATTTTGTAGGATGTCATTCTAAACTGTAACATGAGTTGCATCGAGCAACAATTGTGTTTCGCGTCAGACACTCCATTACTTGAGATTTTTGTCTATGGCAAATTCTGTCAGATCTGAAAGACTAAACTGTTATGCGACAACAGCCTATGACACGAAAGACGGATCCTGGCACACTGTCCGCGTAACTGCATCCCCACACCTGCCTTTTAGCTCCATGGGCCAATGGTACATGCAGTGGTGTAATTAGATTTATATTTCCCGCAACCGACACCAAGATGCACGCATAGACATACAATACATACCATCGCATTTAGCATTGAGCTGACAGCAACCGCAAGACACAGACTTATGCCACAGATAACAGCCATTCTAACTATCTGAATGTAAATTAGTCTGTGAGCTATGTTCTGAAATTATCTTTGGTGTGAACAATTTATCTTGTAAAATAGTGTGTAGGCTGACAAAGCGGCATACTTTTACATTTCACGGGATTATGATAACAACCTGGCCCCTCCCTTTCTGTTAAAGACAGTCCTCAAATAATTAGGCTACACAAAGAAAGACTTGCGTATAAATGTACAATTTGCCACTTTATAATGTGTGCTACTGAGTTGAACGTGAACTATCCATACCAGAGTTACTTGCTATGCTTGAGCACGTATATATATATATATATATATATATATATATATATATATATATATATATATATATATATATATATGCATGCTTCCAGTTTAAGGCAAGCAGAAAGTTCTAGGCTATCATTTAATAAACGTATTACAACAGACGGTATTATGATTCACAAATGTGCGTTTGATTAACTGTCCCGAAAAGAATCCATGAGATCTGATTCGACGTGAAGTTTGTCATGTGAACGGGTAAAAGGAATTTATGATAATTTGAAGGTAGAATCTATGGATGCAAAAAACAGGTCCACATACAACCGTTTTATATCTTCTATTTAAAAAAAAAAACAACAAAAAACTAATGTACTACAAAGCCTTTGAGATGAATTCAATGTAACAAGTTTTAAGGTGAAAGTATCATATGGTAGTGACGACATTAATACGACATTGGGACACACAGACAGAGCGCAATCCACACGGGGATCTTTGAGGGAAATGGCATCACTCACTGACCTGATGTACAAAACTACAGAGACAGTTCACCTGCTCAATGTTGACAGAGCTGGCACGTAATTTCCATGTCCCTGAGTGAAAACGTTTCCCTTGATCAAACATGTCTGAAAGAGAATAGACGTATGCAAACAATTTATACGTTGCGTTGTGCTCCAGGTGACCACACTTTATCTGTAGAAACTTGCCATGCCAGCTTTCGTCCATGCTTTTGATCACTACAATAACAATGGCTTGAAGCTTTGCGGGCTCGCATATGGTTCTTCGTTATTGGTGTGGAGAGATACTGAAAAACAAAAATGAACAACTTTATGCTTTCTGCGACTCCTATAACCAGTCTGGCCGCTGACAAAAAGTCTTACATAGAAAGCCCAAGACCCTGTGTGTTCCACGCCCCGGTACCATTCCCAAATTTTGCAAAATCCAAGGCTTTAATGATATATAAGATACGCATACATAGAGAGACTCGCTATTACCAGCTGAACTTTTGCATACAATATATCAAACTCCGAATCGGCAGGGAAATATGGTAAATTACATGAGAGACGAGTACTGGAAATATGAAACTAATGATAACAAAGATTTACAACGAAGAAGGACATCTCTATTGTCCAGCTAATAATGAGATCTAGAGTTCCATGTCTGAATCCCAATATAGCTATCCAGCCTGCAGGTTATGAGACATTTTAACTCTTGTGCAGAAACTGGCACAACGTACTAGGGTGTCCGATGCCACCCGTTTTTATTTAAAGTATATGTATCGCAGAGGAACCGCTTGGGATTAGAATATGTTGATGCTATCTGAATAATGAACCATGACGCCTGCAGGTGGCTTTACAGCTAGCTTCCCCGTGACGTCCATTTGTTGCAGATGGAGACAACTGGGAGATAGACAAAACCTGCCTCCTTTATTGGTTGAAAATGTGATACGGTAAGCAGATATTGCTGCCAGGGAGCATAGTGTGTCAGACATGCCCCACTAATTGCCATATCCAATGTAGTCCACATCTTGCTTTTTCTCAAATTTGGAACTAACTCTTTCAGTGCCACGTTTTGCACTGAGTCAACAGCTTTCCTCGGCGCTTTGGGCGCAATGCGTCCAAAGCACGCGAGAAAGAAGTTGACCTAAACTATAATAGCAAAGAAGCTGGTCCTGTAACTGCTAGGAATTCCATAGGTTTGTATAGGTGGTCTAGCTGTAACTGTTTATTTTATGAATACTGGGACTGAATACAATGCCCTATTTTGTTTCTACTTTAGTTGTACACTGGCAGGTGGTTAAACTAAGATGAGCTATGCAGCTAGAAAGGGTACATACTAGTTCAGGGGTAAGGCAAATTTTTCTTATCCGAACTTGTATGCAAATTTAATAAAAATGTTTAGTTTGGCAGGTATTCCTTATTCATATTGATGCTCTGCATTTATAAGCAAAGCTTCACTTGTTTAGCTAATTAATCATTTACCACGTTCATATGAATTCATTTTTGTGTGGGTTGTCTCTGCTGAATATTTAGCTTAGCCAAGGAGGGGTTACTCAGAGAGAGACATGTACGGGTACAGGCTTCAAAACATGTTGTGAGTAGTTACCCGCTGAAGACCCATTGATATATTTGGGCTAAAGAAGGCTTCGTGAAAGTTCTACAGAAGAATGTGTGCAATATGGACACTAGTACTTTCATATTTATATACCTTCCACAGAGAGGTCAGCTTATGGAGTGTTAAGAGTTTGGACTGCGGAATAGGGTAACTATGACCGGGAAGTGGTTCTGGACACAAAGGCACAAACATAATTGTGTGTATGAAAGAGGAATAATATTACTTTTCAAGTTGATTGAAACTATTCACCACTGGCTCTGGTAAATTAAATTTATACGATATATTTCATGATGCTCACCAGTTTCGCCTCTTGTTTAGCTTTTAAAGTGTAGCATTAACAAAAACAAAATATAAAATACCTTAAATCACCGATGGTGGATAATAATTTTGTCACCGGGTATGAGATAAAGATATTTTGTCGGTTATGTAATATTTCTTTTTACTTTGGAACATACTCTTGGAATAGAAACACGAACCATTACAGCATAATGTAAACAGTATTCCGATAAATGTGTGCAAGTTGAACTTGCTCGAAACATTCTGTTCATCCAGTACAACATTACGCAACAGTGTATCACGCATTTAAAGAGTTTTAGTTGTTTTCATATGTTTTTCAATCAACTCTTTCAATGGTAACTGTGATCAAAAGTCAATCTAAATGGAAAGAACTTCTCTGAATTATCATAGCGGTGCAAGATTCGTGTTCTTCGTAAAAATACTTTTCATTTAAGTACCAGCATGCGTTTAGTTATATTTCACATAACAGTCCAGATAAGCAGCTTTGCGTTGTGCCCAAACACGCCTAGGAAAGCTGTTGACCGAGTCCAAATGTGGCACTGAAAGAGTTAATTCTGGGAATGTTTTGATGAATGTATCTAGTAACTCGTGGTGCCACGAGGCTGGGGTTTTTTGGGGGGGGGGGCTGTTTTTTGTTTTGTTTTGTTTGTTTGTTTGTTTGTTTGTTTGTTTTGTTTTGTTTTGTTTTGTTTTGTTTTGTTTTGTTTTGTTTTTTGTTTGTTTTTTTAATTTTGTTTTTGTTTTTGTTTTTTTTGTTTTTTTTTGGGGGGGGGGTGTTTTGGGTTTTTTTTGTCTTTTGTTTTTTGATCCTCCAAAAACGTCATAGGTTATTGTCTGTGGTGCATTTTAACAAAACTTTTAATAATATGATTATACATTGATTCAGTATTCGTTGTTACTATTGTTTTAGATAGTAGCATAATATAGAAGCGTTGATCACTCATGTTATTAAAAGCCTTTAAACTGTGCCCTAAGTTATTTGCCCAAAATTACTAACCTTTACCTGGCCCCTCTGCGAGGCGAAGTTAACAGCCAAGCAGTGTAGACTCCTGATTTTTGTTCTCAAGTGAAGCTTTGGTCCACGGAAGTTTTGCAACGTGAATTGACAAACTTTTGAAATGAGAACGAGATTGCTCTTAGGTTGTTTTTTTTTTTTTTTCTTGTTTTTTTTTTTTTTTTTTTTGTTTTTTGTTTTTTTTTTTGTTTTTTTTTTTTGTTTTTTGTTTTTTTTTTGGGGGGGGTTGTTTTTTTTTTATCTGCAGTAACGAAACATGAATTTATTTTCTTTAGATTCCATTATCAATTTTGGACTTTTTTTTCTTTTGGTTACTGCTTGACATCAAAAACTGTTTATGCACATAACCCGGAGGCATGGTAAAAATTGCTTTTGCAGAAAAACACAATTAATTGTAGACTGTAGAATGAACTTCATGCTTGTGCTTCATTTGCTAATTCATTTTCATTTATCAAAATCGTCTTCGTGAAAGAAAAGTGCATACACACATTATTGCCAGACGTTTGTTCAGTAGCAAGAGTAAGATTGAAAAACAAGTGTTGTGTTTCCATGGGATGGTGAACTAGCGTTCAATCACGTTTCACAGGGGCGAGAAGTAATTTTTTTATGCGAGCAATGTGCATCTTATTTAATCCTCTTTATATCTACAGAAAATCTAGAAAATGTTTGAACAACTGCTTACCTCTGTATGAGCTGTCTAATCTTCAGAATAATATGACATGTGTTGTACGGCCAAGACTACACCTTAAATGATCTTATAACTCGTGATGCGGCGGGCCATATTTTCTCAAAATGTGTTTCTAATAACCTTTCGGAAATGAAAAGGAGGCAAAGGTTTCCTTGTTCTGTGTAGTTGGATGACAGAATATTGTACTCTGTCGGGATCCTCGATATGATTTATAATTCTCTTGAATGTTCACCACAGAAAACAAATATCTTGAAGACTAATACAGTCAGGAGCTCATATATCAGATCTAACATAGACTTGGTCTTGCCGGAGTGTTATCCATCAGTAATGGGAACTGAATCTGTTACAGGAGCCAGGTGTTTGTCGTACATGACGTGACATAACTCAGCCTCAGCCTCAAACGCCTTTCTTAACGCTTTCCCGCTCAGACTACTCAATAGCGCCTGGATGTCAAAATGTCGTCTGCTGTTCAGCACTTCTCTTTGAGTATTGGAGAAGACTTCTATGTGAACAGTACGCCTAGAATCAATAGCTTTCCTCAGCGCAGGTTGGGCGCAATGCACTTAACCTGCGCCAATGAAAGTTATTGACTGAGGCTCCTTTTAACCAGAAGAGGGTTTGAAAAAACTGCTTATATGAAGCAAGGCATTGGCAGTGAACACGAGCATCGATGTTTCTGCAATCCCACAGCTAGACATTGTCGCTATACGCTAATGCCTTTTCAAGGACAAGTTAAACAGACATAATAAGACTCCCGGGTGGGTGCAAATGTCGCGGAAGTCCATTTTATTCGATGTATTAGAAAATGCACTGTGGCATTTCACATAGCTCTTGTAAATTACTCTTTTTTTAGTCTGGATGCGGCATACAAGGTTAAATACACACCCTTACAAGTGGATTTGGAGGTTCTGGTTATTCAGGAAGAATTTTTGACTTATTCTTCAGTCATAACTTTATATATAAATATATTTGATCTAATTTGGGTGTTCGCGAGCATATTCTTCTTCTGAGAAGCAATAAACAGACAGGATTCACAAGAAATTATAAAGTCGTCATTCCTATGTCCTTATAAATCTCCCATTGTGTTTGTGTGCCCGGGGAAGAGGCCTTCTGTGACCAGGAGAGCTGCATTCTGTATTAACAGAACCACGTACCGTCAAGCCCTCCTTCCTCAGGTGAGACTTATGCCATACAGGTTAATAATATATGTTAGGTAGCGGTAACTTTCACAAGATTTTAAATATAACCCTTGATTCATTTTTTTAGTGTGATAAAATATACATTTGCTGAGAGCTAGCAAACAAGAAATTCTTTTTATAACAACTTTATAATATTAAATGGTGGCAATAATTAGGTAGCAGTTACAAAAAAAAGTCAAAATTCACCACAAATATCGATTAAGCTCATGTAATTTTGGAGATAGGGAAATCAATTTTAAAAGACTTAAATATTTGCAATTATTTAAAAACAGTAAAATCTGGTGTCGTTTTGGTACAAAGTGGATGATAACTTTCTTAAATGGATCATCATTCCATCGTCAAACACTAGTTACAGGGTATCAGAAATAACTATATATTTATTTAAAATTTGAGGCATGTTTCTTTATTTGAAGTGTATGTGATATTGTTGAAGCTGAATCGAAAATGAAAATCAAAGAATGGCGCTGGCTTTTTTATACTTTTATAATTGCTGTGAAAACATTACCACAGTGACATATCTTAATTCTTTCATTTGTACACTTTCCAAAAAGGTACAATTTATTGCACTTTTTAAAGTGAATTTATCGTTTTAAATACGGAAAGGTACACAGTCAGCACTAAGATGACTGATAACCGAACCTATACCCTTAGCTCTGTTGGTGCCAAGTTTTCACTAAATCAAAAGCATTTTTCGGCCTTTTTGAGAGCATTGCCCCTAAAGTGCGCCCGTGAAAGTAGTTGACCTACACGCCCCTAAAGTGCGCCCGTGAAAGTAGTTGACCTAAACCATTTTCATTGTTTCTGCATTTGCAGACATGCTGGTGCTTGAATGAGACGTCAGTTTACCATGAACATGAATTTAGTATCGTTATGTCATTTCACAGCACATCGACTTTAGCCGAAATTGCAAACGAAAGAGTTAACGGGTACATATATTCGTTGGGGGTGTTGGACTGCTGCTGGCTAATTTTGGGGAGCAAAGATTTAGCTGTAGTCTTTGATAAGTATATAACTGCGCTCACAGGAAATGGATGCATCGATGTTTACAAAACGTTGCGCAGGTTATTCAGCGTATCTCTAGGGTTCCGCCCGACCTGTGTTAAATTCAACTCCCACAGCTACTCGGCTATTCTAGTGTCCATTAATTTAGAAGTGAACCTAGCTTTCATCGTCAAACTGCTTGTACGAATTTGGGTTATCCTGAGTTGTTTTAACCATAGAGTAAGATTAAACAGTGGTTTGTTTACATTCATATCTTAGATCTCACTCGATAATGTAAATTTAACTTAATTTTGTGATGTTTTGTAATTTCTCATGAATCGTTGATTGAACAAATCCGTGAAAATAAAAGCGCAACTAAATAGTATTTAACACTGGCTAAGTAGGAACTATGTTTAAAACAGCTATCAAAACTTCAGTTAAATGCCTGAAATGAAAAACAAAAACAAAACAAACAACAAACACACCGTGAAAGTGTATGCACATGAAAATAAACATAATTACCGTGATACAAATCGATGTTAGACACTATGCCGTCTGCTTTGACGTAAAAGGTTCACGGATTCGGACCGAAAGAAATGCTTTCTTTTTGTTTTTGTTTTCGATTTTTTGGGGGTGGGTGGGTGTTTTTTGTTTTTTTATTCTGTTTTTTTTTCTTTGTGGAGGATCGGTATGGCCTTGCCCTTGACGTAGCCATTGATTTATTTGCATATTTATTGCAATATGTTTTCTACCGGATAACCAAGGTGTAACTTAGTGTTAACGTACATGTAACTTAAATGATTGAAGATTTGTTAATTCCTTAATATGGGATTCTTTTTCCAGCATGAGATATGTGTGCGATTTTTCGTATCTGTTGTGTATGAGTTGGTACACAATGCAGTTTAATATTGTACGTGTATGCGATTACGATGCGTACTTGAAAATTCCAAAGCATGCTTCTTTTGGACAGAAACGATAATGTGTGTTTCTGACAAAAATGGCTTAGCTAGGACTGTATTGGGAGATTATACATCTTAAAGGGACATAAGAAATGAAGGGCGAAAGGAATGTTGTGAAACGTCTCCTTCCCTACCTACAGAAATGGCTGTAGAGTATACAAATCTATCGCTTTTACAGTAAGGTCACTCTGAATTATTGAACATTTTCTTGAGTAGGTGCGATACCGGCACAGGGACTGCATGAATACAATCTGTGGTGCCAGAGGTCAAGGTTCCATGTCGTTTCGGGCACTGTACATAATTAGATCGTAAACAATGCATATAATGGTCCCGGTTAGATATATTTGAATACTAGTTTAAATGCACGTACATGTATTATGACCAAAAACAAACAGGCTTTGTGCTTTTGTTTCTATGGATCACAATTATTAAAATTAAACCCAAAACATTTGGGTGTTTATAATCAGGTTTGCCGTTCCCCAAATTACAAAGTGAATTGAATAATTTTGATGCCTTTTCTTCGTTTGTTTGCTTGTTTTCTTGTTTTTTTTTCTACTTTCGAGAGCCCGCAAATACTGAAAGATAAAGGTTGAAATCCCAAGACTAGAGTTTCGGAAGTTTCTTATCCTGTGATAGCATATTGTGGTGGATAAGCTTCGTTTACGAATGGAATGGAGCGATAACGCAATGTGACCTGTTTACAACAACCTATGCTCATGCTTGCCGATCCAGGCACTGATAGGGAGTCAGAATCCTTATGTTTTCGTGAACGACAACTTAACTTTCCTTTTATTAATGCGGTTTTAACTGTTTCAGTGCTAACTGCCACTAAAATCAAACTCCCAAACACGAACTACTCTGAATGATAATAAGGGTGTTAGATTCATGTTCCTTGTAGGAAGACCTTTCGTGCAAGTATCACATCCCTGCAGTTGCACAAAATATAATGATCCAGGTCAACACCCTTTCCTCGGTGGGCTTAATGCGCCCAAAGAGCGCCCAGCAAAGCTCTTAGCTAAGTCCAACATGTGGTACTGAAAGCGTTAACAATAGGCATAAAGAGATACGAATGGAATTGCTCAATAATAAATATTGCAAAGTTCATTTAAGAGAATGGGTCTTTCCTCTATCTTGAACATCTTTCTCAAAAAAAAAGCCAAACAAAACGGAACACAAGATCATCTTCCACTTAGTTCAATTGCCCCTAAGATCCAAATAAATAGAAGTTTCGTGACAGTGTGCTGTGAACGTAATTATGTAACATTTGTTGTTTTTTTTTTTTTTTCGTTTGTACAACAATACCCCATGTCTTTCGCACGACCTCAAATGCTGTTTTTGATTAGTAAATTCTCTTGCAGATGCGAAAGCATGGGGCTTAGGCCACTTTTAACATTAGCTTAATCTTAATTTTACCCGAAGCATTCTGTTTGCTGTAAATTTATAAGATTTGGCATGCGAGACCAACTACTTAAAACAAAATCTCTCGCTGATTGCATTTCAGAAAACAAATGACACAAACACTTTGGTTGTTTTATATTCGACTAGGACACTTTACAATGTCAAACCAGTGTCACACACCGCTCTACCTGTATCAAAGGCTTGCACATATCGCAATATTTATTCCTATTTGTCACGTAGTCGACAGAAATGTCGTGTCCGGGTTTTTAAGGTTCTAGTCTACTCACGGTGCAAAGCACGCGTCCTTTTCCTTGACTTCACAAGCTTGGCTGACCGCGAAACCTACACATTTTATCACTTGGCTCTTAGACATTCACTTTACCCGACATGGCCTTCTCTTCAAAGGTGTCCAACAGGAAAAAGTCTTGAGGGAAATACGTGACGGCACGTTTTCCGCTTTTGACATGTTAGAAGTGACTTTGTGTAATGGTCCTTGCGCGGAGTCTGAGTATACCCTTCTGCGCAGCCTTTCGGATGAACAAAAGATGTCTTTCGTTTGATAGTACGCTGACTTCAGGCTTCTCACGAAAACAGTAGCCTAGATTTGCTCAAACATGATGTCCCAGCAGGGGGAAACAATAGTCCTTTGAATACACGCGGGATTCGTGAAATCAGCATTTTGATATATCCACTCATGTGGCAGCATATATGTAATTGATAGGTATATAGGTCAAGATGCGCTATTATCAAGTGACTTGGTTCTCCGGAGCAATATATCATTATTTAGATCAAAGAGCCCACTATATTTGCATCTACTATGTCGCTGCCGTCATTCCACGTGCACAGGGTAAAAAATTATATTGCAGCTTTCAGCTGATTCCAAGCATGCTAGATGAAGATGTTTACCGAGAAAAGCTTTTCTGTTGTATGTCTATATTATTAATTCAGTGATCCCACTGACCCACTGCTTTTTGTGAGCTACATGATATCGGCGTCAAGATTTTCATCTAAAAAGTGTCCTTGATGTGAAAGGTAAGAGCCTGCAAGACATGGTAATACACTCTATTCATAGACCAATATAGCCATTGATACAAAGGCAGGTAATCTGGCTTGGCTCAGCGATGAGAGCAGTACAATTTCTGTAATATTTCAGGCATTCAAACAGCTGTAGCAGTGGAGAGCCGAAACATATTCTAGAGGCATGGTACAACTCGATGTTGATTAGCAGCTAAGCCCGAAAACCTTCTTTTGCGTCTTTGGGAGAAACTCAAATTTAGCTGGCTAAGAGTGTTTTTAAGGTTTCACGTTTGTCTATGATGCATAAAAAAGTAAGCTATACCAAGGAGCCTATAGGCTCCTTGGTTATACATACTCACTATCCATACCCTACATCAACGGTTTTTGCGACGCCCTCAGTGCACATTTGCGTTTCGCATGCGCGGAGGTAAGATGTTGACTCAGTCTCTTGAGATGTTAAGTTGTTTTTTTTTTTTTTTAGTCAACCGTATGCTGGATGAAGTGGGACCCACCACTGAAAAATAGTGGACACAGTAGACCCTAAAGTGCAGGTTTAAAAAAATGTGAAAACTGCCAAAATAACCCAAACAATGTTCCAAAAGACCAAGCAACCCACATTTTGACCACGGGAGCAAAAAAGGAGAGAAAGATAAAGCACTTTAATAGTTGGTGCTCAAAATAGCAATATATGTACCTGTTTGAGATTTGTGAAACTTATGCGTAGGTTTTGTCCAATTCAGTTAGACACATTGATCATTTTCTTTTCGAATAGGTTGAATATTTAGGTGTGACGCATAGACTTCCCTGAAGTAGTCTATAAAACGACAAAGATGACATTCAAAGTACCATTAAACGTTTAACTTTTACGCAGTCATCTTCTGAGAGAACCAAGCTTGTTGTATTTGCTCTGAGCGCTGGGTATAAGTTGTCAACCAATTTACGGGAGAAAGGGTTAACGGCACACACAGCACACAGATTCTCTTGGATTAGGTATGCCATATCTGAGACAAAACCAAGAAAAATCGAAAACACTTGTCAATGCAACCTAATTGGCTTGGGCTCAATTACAGTAGTGTGGTCCCTTGTCCAGGAATTTCAGCAGGTGCTCCTTGGAAACATGTTTAACTATGGTGGTTGAACTTTAAAACTTGCATGCAAATACGGAAATGACTCGCACCGCCGTTAGTCGTACCCTGGCTACTGACCTGGGTTTGCTGTATTTCTCTAAGCATTTCCCTGGGGAAACTCGTCAAACCCACCGGTAATTTTAAGTGTCACTATTTTCCTTTATACTGTGATACAGTCAAAATATTTTAGAGAAAGCCCATCGGGATATGCCCAACAAGCAGGTTCACCTTACGCGCTCTCTGAGCTTGTAATGCGCCACGTAACGTGTCACCAAGATGAATGTTAACCACGAGAGAGTTTTACTTGCGATGCCTAACTGTTAAACGAAACAGGAAGAAATAAAAGTCTCGAGAAAGTTTCACATCAGTGAAGACTTAGATATGCATCGAGACCCGAAGACAAAAGAAGTCAAGTGTGTAGCTGCAATATACATATAATTGATGTTATCTAAAACAAACAATGAATTACATTTGAGTTTGATGATAAGGCTAGACTGAATGGAGTAGTCCGTAAAACGTAGTTTAATTATGTTGATGACGTAATCGCAAGTCAAGGCCTCATGGAATTTGGCAGAGTCTTAAAACAACATATTCTTTTCGTGTCATGTGTATTCAAAATGTGTATTTTGTAAATCGTTCAATGTTTATTAGGAATTGATGTACTCTTAAACACTGACTCTGATACGTACTCTATGGTTCACAGAGTATACAGAAACGGCAATTTCAGATCTGAGAGCTTTTGGTTAAAATTGTCATTCTTCTCGGCTTATTATGCTTTGTTTGTACACGAACATTTAGCCGACACTTCAAAGTTGATTCCATAGTTATTTGGATCCACTGCATGTGGTGTGTTTACTTATTGGTTGTATTCAGCCCCTTACGTCACGTGAAACAATATGCGGTGCATTTATTGGAAGGATGGTGCCAGAAATATCATGTCGTGTCAACTGGTCTGCTAAATTTAGCCTTTCCAATGCACAGTGGCATTGATACGACTGCACCTTTTGTCCTGCTTAAATACTACCAAAAGTTCCCGGATGTGATGTGTCGTCTGCTTGAATGTTCCTGCTGAAATTTCCTGTCACATGAAAACGTCTGATCGAATATTGTAGCTGCAACTCACCGGGGTAATAAAGTTAAAAATAAAGTAACTGGAGCATCAGGAAGTCACTTTTTTCAGTACCTTGGAAATGTGTAAATATATGCTTTGCCTAGTCTAAGAATACTAAGTCTGAACATTCCCCTTGATGTGTATGAAAAGCACGGGATGTACTTATCGGGTGCACAGAGTTCCCTACAGATGCCTTGCCAATTATGCACCAGGACACAGGCCTTCATTGAGTACTCTCCAGTGTTCCAAGTGCCTGTCTATTTCCTGTGAAAGAAAATAGTGAACCTTGTTGGCGTCTACCGTGGGGCATATACTCACAAAGGCGAAATATAATGGCTATATTTATCGGTCCAACAGCCCTTAGTAACGGTTTGCTGTTGCTTACAATATTTCGGTATCACCTGTCAAAATAAGAGTGTTCAAAATCAGCCCCAATGGGGTTTCAAGTGTTTGTTTTCATTCACGAAGACTGAATATATAAAGTAAGCACTCTACCTGCATTTGTTTTCGCATGATTCTTCTCGAAAACAATGTATAATGTTGAGAACAGTAAAGTTAAAACGGAATATCCCATCAGTGGCCAAAGATATACGTAATCGACGATGAAACTAGGCGAGTTAGTACAGGAAGCTCAATAACCGAGAAACAAATATGAATCAACTTGTTTCCAGTGGATTGACATACAATGGCGGTGGTTTTTTTCTCCTTTTTTCTGTAATTTTACTTAAAGTTTTTATGGTAAATACGAGAGCAACAAGCAACATTTATCACTCTTGCAAATGAATACCGTCAAATATGAGGTTGTCGGGTTGGCGGTTGCGATAACGGAGCCAGTAGACCTACTTCCAATCGTCAAATCATACGAGCAAGTTGGCACACGCTTGACCTTCTAGCCTCAACTGTTTCAATGGCACGTTTTGGACTGAGTCAATAACTTTCCTCGGCGCGCTTCGGGCGAGATGCACTTAAAGCGCTCAAGTAAGCTGTTGACTCTGTCTAAGCTCCACCTAGAGTAGCAGTTGGCACTGAAAAAATGAAGTCACTGTATGGCTTCGTACACGATGAAGCATCTCACTTGTAGGCTACACTACAGGTAACTCCCCCCCCCCCCCGACACTTCGGGGATAAACAAGACCCGCTTCCCTGATCTGTTGAAATTGGCGTCTGACAACGGGAGGCAAGTGCTGCCACCTAGAGGAATAGTGTATCTGACATGCCCTTATCAATGATGAAGCACATACTGTTTTCTTCTTTCAGTGAAGCATTAGTGACATGCTAGTTTCAGACCTGGTGCATGGTTGACTAACAGAACAAGAAATCTTGTTGATTCCACAGTTTAAAGGGATCTAGCTTCACCACAGTTTCGTGTTATATAAATCTGAAGGATTATATTGTTTAATTTTTCAACCGATTTTGGATGAAAGTGGTGGCGACAAATGCAACAGCGCAACGTAAAGGCCCACGTGCATGTTGTGCCTGACACATTGGGTGCCATGAATCGACCTGACTGGTACGAGAAGTGTGGTTTTATTGCGTCTACTGCCATGATGTAATACTGGGACATAATCGAAACTTTTCCCGTGATGATACGTTACGTGACACAATGTCACGGAACATGTTGAATTACATTACACATTACACCAGTGGAAAAAAAGCCATTTGCAATGCATGTTTACATTTCATTTTCAATGGATCAAACTAGTACAGCTTGGATAGCACTGACAAGCTAAAATTGAATTTGTTTGCAAAAAAAAGAAGAAGAAGAAGAAGAAGAAGAAGAAGAAGAAGAAGAAGAAGAAGAAGAAGAAGAAGAAGAAGAAGAAGAAGAAGAAGAAGAAGAAGAAGAAGAAGAAGAAGAAGAAGAAGAAGAAGAAGAAGAAGAAGAAGAAGAAGAAGAAGAAGAAGAAGAAGAAGAAGAAGAAGAAGAAGAAAAGAAAAAAAAGAAAGAAAAGAAAAGAAAAAAAATGTGTCAAGGAGTACTGGATAAACAGAATCTGATGCCACTCACTTAAAATGACATCACGCCTGATGAATTTATCATAAATATTAGAATATGTTCTCCTGGTAAGAAAGGTTTATTTGCTATGCTTTAGATTGTGTGCAGGTTTTTTTAACCACTCAGATCAAATGACAAGAAGCTCTGGGAATATATATATTATAATATTTTTCCCAGAAAGACAAGTTTATCAGCTATACTTTAGATTATTTGTACTTTTATTCCCTTCAATGTTGGCTGAAGGCAATTCCATTTCGTGCCAGTGTGGCTACCGGTAATATTAACTCCCCTGCAGACATTATTGTTATACCTGTGTTTTCGATAATAGTTTGTGACTGAATGCATGACTGAGAACTTCAGATATCTTAGTAGATTTTTTTTCCTCATTTGGGAAAAGGGGTTGTCGAATTGCAAGATTTTTGCCTGGTTTGCCACGATTTTTGTATTCAATTTCACAACATGTATTATCATATTTGTGATTTCGATTTGGTTCCACAATCAATCAATATCAATATCAGCTCTCTTTCACCATATATCTGCAATCATCTTTTACAGTATTCCAATTCCTGTCCGGTTTCTCGAAAATTTGTGTCAAGGCAGACTGTCTGACATTGAAGCTCATAAAATTAGAGGGGGTGAGGGGGGGAAGATGCCTGCTTCTCTTAACATTGTATTTCGGAAAAAATGTGCGTATTCAAACTGCACAATTTCGTCTGCTGTTTCCACTAGCGTGTAGACTTAAAGAATGATCACCTGTATTTTTTTTAATTTACATTTTTTTACTTTCTCATATCTCATAAGACATTTGGAAGTAAACTGTGTGGTGCATTACCCTTTTTGCAAGTCGATTTATGCATGTCTATATTTCAGTTGGTCAAAAACTTTGTTTTTCCCAAGAAAAGTTATCTAAGAAGAGGTTGATAATCATTATAGGCATATAATCTCATATTTTTCCTCCTCTCCAGCAAAGGCTTCTCCAGGCATGCACATCTATATGCGTCAGTTTGTCCCCGGACTCATTCCTTAAAGCTCACTTTTTGTAGCTTTTCGATCTGAACCCTTTCAGTTCTGGAATAAAGACTGAATCAACAGCTTTGTTCGCTGTAGTTTGGGTACGCTGCACCCAAGACGCGCCAAAGTAAGCAGTTGGCTGTGGCCAACTCTGGAATCAATGGCTGTCTTTGTCGTGCTTCAGGAACTCGCTGCGCTATGGGCACGCTGCACCAAAAGCGCGCCGAGGTAAGCAGTTGGCTGCGGCCAACTCTGGAATCAATGTCTGTCTTGTCGCCCTTTAGGGTTTCACGCCAGAAATTCAACCTGTGAAAGCATAAACAGAGCTACCACCTTGCAGTTCATTTCATAGATTACAAACATCATGTATTGTACACCAAAATGTTTGTTACAATTTTAACATAAAATAAACACCAGAAAATATGGGCATGAATGGGAACTTTTTTAACAAATACCCATGACAAACAGCTCTGCATAGTACCAGTTGCAACATCATTGAGTGGACACGGTGTTGACTCCAGGTGAACCGCTGTGTTTACCAGTGCCAGTATGCATACCTTGATAATATTCATTTGAGCTGAAAGCATACACTGTCTTCCACAATCAACCCAAAACCTGCTTTTCTGGTAGCAATTTTTTTGAAAATACAGCCCCTGGCATTCCTAGGTGTCATATTTTATTTGCACTCTCCAATCATGTTACCTCAGCACAGGCAAAATTACCCACCCCCCCCCCTCCGTGGAACCTTAGGCACTCGCCGCACCATGGGCACGCTTCACCCAAAGCGCGCCGAGCTAAGCAGGTGGCTGCGGCCTACTCTGGAATCAATAGCTGTCTTTGTCATGCTTTAGGCAGGTAAAGGCGTCTGGAAACTAAAGTCTTGACGTATAGCGGATAGGGGCCAATGTAACAAACAAGTAAAGGCGATTTAAATATTCTCAATAAAATTTATGTCGAGCTGCCGTAAACCTGCCATGTAGACGCGTACCTTGAAGCTTATTGACTTGTGCTGTTGAATCGTGCCCATATAATTGGATTTGCCTATATGATTGCAACACCTTAGTACTTCGAGATATGGGTGACGTTCGCTCCATATTTTCCAGCCTATTACAGATAGGCAATATACTAAAAGTAGTACATACAGGTTTGTGACACCTGCCAATTTAATGGACAGTGAACAGAAACTGTGGCATTTTAAATTACGCTAATAAGGGGCACTTGAATCATTTAAATGTCGAATATCTCCCAAACTATTATAAATAGAGGTGCCAATCCAACTTCAGTATATTGGTTTGTGACATAGCTGCATCCACTGAAACATGAACTAAAGTTGTAGCATTCTAATTTATGCAACTCAGGCGAATACACAAAATTTAATTCTAGAATAACTTCAAAAGTATTGCGGATAGAGGTGCCATTTTCACTTAAGTTGGTAGGTTTGTTACATAGTCGCATCCAAAGAAACAAAAACCAAAATGTAGCACCTTCTTTAATGCAAATTAGGCAAAATACGCTCAATTTCAATATGGAATTACGTCAAAACTATTACATATACAGGTGACATAGAACTATCCAATGAAATATGAGCCAAGGTTATAGCATTTAAATTTATGCAAACTAGGTGAATACACAAAATTTAAATCTTGAATAACTTAACAGCTGTTATAGACTGAGGTGTCATTCAAACATAAATTGATAGATTTGTGGAATAACTGCATCCGATGAACCATGAATCAAAGTTGTAGCAGTCTGATAAAGCAAAACCGCAATATTTAAATCTTGAATAGGTTTAAAACTGTAACAGATTGAGGTGCCTTTCTAACTTCAATTTATAGGTTCTTGACATGTCCGCATGAATATTTTATTGTGGCAGGAATTGAATAAATACTGAATAGGAAATGTGTAAAAGTTTTCTAGGCACACCGAATGATTTGCTGACAAGCGAATCAAATTTTTTTAGTTATGTAATTGGTATTTAGTACTAGATTTCTGGTTGCTCCTGTGTGCATGTGTGTGTGTGTGTGTGTGTGTGTGTGTGTTGTTTCTTCTGTGTTATGATCGATACATTACATTGTTGCTAAATCAGACTGTCACAATAATCCATTGTGAAGCACCGACAAGTGATTTTTAAAAATATTTTCTTAAGAACGAACCATGGTGATTTGTTTTTCTTATATGTCAACAGATGTTACGTATATTATGCTTAAGGTACAACGAATCGTAGATTAGCGATGGACCATAGGTAAATGGTGCTCTATTTATCCTATCCTAAAAAAAACAAACCTAATATACCATGAATATTCGTGAATGTGAACTTTGAGTACGAGAAATATATATATATATATATATATATATATATATATATATATATATATATATATATATTATGTTGTTTTTTAAGCATTGGTCTTCAAGTTTATGTAACTTTGGCAACAACCTAACGTCTGATGATTGCTTCCGTCAGTTGAAGACTAGGCCTTAAATATCATCTGTTCCTTAAAGTTTACATCTGCTTTCTTATGCATGAATTTCCAGGTGTATTAACAAAACAAAGAAGTAAAATGACATCTTACAGTGTGCGAATGACATTGCTGTCATTCAACACCATGTGTGGCCAAATTGTATACATTTTGTCTTGTCTTTTACAGGTACCTGGCCATTTTCTACCCTCAGTTTACGCTGATTACGCCTCAATTAGCCTTGATAATCATCAGTGTGATATGGTTTTTACCAGTCTGCATCATGGTTCCATGGGCAGTTGTATACACAGAGAAGACTTTTACCAATGGGATGCGGTCTTTAACAGTCTGCTTCCCCCAATGGGGTAGCCAAGAGAACCGTAAAGGATTTTTCCTCGGAGCAGTGTTCCTGACCTGTTATCTTATTCCACTCACATTCATTTGCATATGCTATTCTATGATCGGCATTAAAGTTTGGAAGAGAAGTGTAGCAGGAATACGTGGAAGCCAAGCCGAAAGAAATATCCAACGCTCCAAAATTAGGATTGTGCGCATGCTCATTGTGGTGGCTGTAATGTTTGCCCTATCATGGCTGCCTTTATATTCTCTTAAATTGAGACTTTTATTTTTTGACATTGGTAAGGCAGAAAAGAATGTTTTGTACAAGTTAATAGTTCCAATAGCCCAATGGATTGGCTCCGCGAATAGCTGTGTTAACCCCATTATATATTGCTACTTTAGTGAACAGTTTAGGAGGAATATTTTGGCACTGCTCAAAAGTAAACCTTGTGGAGATTGCTCAAAGGGCGGTGGAAGGAAAATGAGTACTGCGAGTGCAACATACACGAAGACAGCGGTTACTTCCTGCTAAGCGCCATCTTGTCGTTCCCATTGTTGCTTTTGGTAGTGCATATATTTTTTTGTTGTTGTTGCATAGAGTGGCCAAGTAAGTGGAATATTATCTACAGCGGGATATGACGAGAGTGGGTGAACAAACAATCACAATAGGCTCGTCTGGTCTGTCTCATGGAAACTGTCCTGGATATGTTCTCAAGGAAATCTTGAGGCAAAAGCTCTTGACGCGAAAATGGAGCCCGTGGAGAGAATGCTTTGCCAGAGATTACATTATACCACGCAGACTGTGTGGTGGCGACAATAGAGGTAAATTAGACGATTCGGGCGCTAAGTGCTCAAATGTTCTTTTGAAAACTCTCATTTCTATAAAAGAAAATTGAACGGGTGCCTCGGATAATTGGACGACGACACTTTCTTCTTCCTTTTCTTTTTCAAACATGGTGCAAAGAGCTCTTCGATAAAAAATAAACAAGAAAACGTTGAAAACCAGATTGTTGTGACTTCCCGGGCAGCCTTAATCTCAGGATGGGTTAGTACATGTCGTACGTATCGTAGCCTAACGGATAGATTATTTCATTACTTGCGTTGACTTTGATCATTGTGAAAGCAAGTGTGTACATGTACACTGTATATGGCTGATTCCTATACAGGTCCGTATGATTGAATTTGGTGGATTGTATCTCGTATGGGATTACGCTACACACCATGAAACGTTGGATGTCGTGTGGATTCGTCGCTAACCTTCTGATGCTTTTTACTACAGTCCAAACAGCGAAAACAACTGATACTCTTTCACCCCTTCCCGCTCAAATTTCCCAAAGAGCCCGGATGTAACATACTTCTTGCTTCATTTTTTTGTGTTTGTGTGTGTGAGTTTTTTTTCCGGCGCAACACCCAAATTGTTTGTGATACCTCAACGGGAAGAGGCCTCTACCGGTCAACAGGTTCTGGTGGCGCAAGATGAGCGCTATATACCTAATTAACACCAATTAAAGCTGTTTATTGAGTCCCATTTGGACGCGAAAGTGTATAATCACTAATCTGTGGGTTGGGTGTAACTTTACATGGACAACATAGACTAAGTATTAATGTATATAATTATACAAATATATACAAATATATAGGAATATGCATGAATGTGAAAATTGACGATGATGTCTTAGGCAATCTCACGTTAGCCCTTTACCCCTCAATTCATTCAAAACATGCCCTAATGTCAGTTGTCATATTTCGTACTTAAAGTGATTTATAGATGTTAAAAAAAAACATAGACTGATAGTTGTAAATGAAACAACACAAGGTGATAGCGTGCCATGATCATCAACATTCATTACAATGGTTTTGACACGACCAGCCACTCTCTCCAAACTCTCTGAAAGTGTTGATTTGAGGGGAAAAGGGTTAAGTTGTAAATAAAACTGACAAAACTCTTCATATTTATTGCATGCTGATACCCCAATTTTATCCGATAATAAAACAGCCTGTGTTTTGTTTTGCTGAATGAGACGACAGAGACGTTGGAGCTATCATAAACAGGATGATGTTATATAAGATCCAGAAACCTAGTCGTTGTTTGAAAGAAGTTTTGACACCGATATGATGTATATACTCCGTTGTTTGCAAAATGTCATTATGAACTCAATGTTTCTAACCGGTACCGTGATACTCAGCTTGAAGAATGGTCTTAGAGATTCATGGACGACCACAATCTTCTAGCAGTTGACCTCTTGGGAGGTGTCATTTTATTTTTAATATGAGGTGTAGACTGATACTATGTTGGCCTTTAATGGCTGATGAACAACCCCTTGCCATTGGGTGTACCGCTTGAGGAACGTAAGTCTCCTGGCTGGTGCCCTGTGCCCTTTAGAACTAAAACATTAACTTAAGACTACTAAGGCAACACTGTGAGCAACCGAATTTCATGTTACAAATGGGTTTCTCTTCATGGTTTGAGCACAACTCAATGGCGAGAAGGATGGTTTGAGCCATTCATGCGAAATAAGATAAGCCATATTGGTTATCTTAAGTGTGTTTCATTAACTGCATTGAAAATAAATCATATTCTTTTGTTTCGTTATTTGCAAGATGTGTCGTCGTATTATACTGGTATATCCACAATAGGGTGTCTATACCCAAAAAAACTTTATAACTCTTTACTCTTAATTTTACGCCAAAGTCCAAGAGTAAATGCTTCAGTAAATAGCACAATGGTCCTCCTAAACTCAGTATACCAATGAAGTAATGTAACTAACGATGGGCATAAAAATGCAATCAAAATGAGGCGCACATCATTTTCCAACCAACATTCTTGTGAGACCCACCCGAGTTCTTGCTGGACATTGGATCAATGAAAATGCGTGGCAAAAATAAAGTAAATATCACTAACACCCTGACACTTATGTATGCCTCATGCCAACATCTAAATGATATAATGTTGGGTAATCAACCTAATTTAGTGTCTGTGTGTGTTATTTGTCTGATATTTTCTGGCCGATTGGAAATATTAGAAATATGTCATCATGCATTACGTTCACAAATTGCAGTTCAAGTTTCATGATGTATTGCTGCCACACAGACAAAACAGAGACGTTCTGTGGAGTCGGCGCGGGGAAGGTAACGATATTTGCTGTTGAAAACAGACTCAGAATCTCCGTATATTGTTCGGCGATGTTTTTACGTGTTTCATTTAAATCTCTTCTATTATCTGTCGTTCTCACGCGTAACCCCTGGTAACGTGCTCACGTTTCACTACAGCTTCCTCGGCGGCTAGTTATGAATAGTACAAGGCAATCAAACGGCGATCAGGTAAGTCTTTGAGGGGTTCATCAGCGCGTTAAAGAACGCTTGATGGCACCCATGACCGAGTGCGAAATACCATTCGTTGTGCTAATGTAGGGTTACATTGTCTTTTTCGTATCAAGGACTGAATGCTATGTTAAAAGGGGTTCTTTAAGGGGCATTAGTGCTACGAGCGTCAATTGTCTTTCTCCAAGGTTTATTCCAATCCAGGAATTGTAGTCTGAAACACACCTGGTCCGACAATTATCAGGGGATGACTATTTTAGTGGAAGAATAGACCGGTGTGTGAAAGCAATTTTGTGGGGAATCCAATGTCACTACCACCGTTGATCAATTTTACCGTTTCCTAAAGAGGTTTGACCTTAGATGACCTAGTTAATAGGGTGGACACGCAAAGGTCGGGACAGGTGAGATTTGGATAAGGACCAACCTGTAATTGTATTTTATAAAATTCTTGTATTCAACGAGAGTGTTATGACCTCACGACTGGCTGCACAATCTACAATTTGCTGCAGTCTCATCACATTCTGCTTATTCCCATTTGCTAATGGCTAAATTGAATTGTCTGATATAACCCTAATACGCTCCTCCTCCTCAAGAGATTTCTTGTTCATTTAAAATGAGAACCGTTAAAAAGCCTACCGAAATGCTTGAAAAAATTACACCACAATTGGAAACCCCTGTGACTTATTCATCAGAATAATAGAAAAGAATCATTACATGTGGCAACATTTTATTGTGCTGATAAACTTAGAGCAGTTTTATATGAATAGGTACCACTCATCAAAATTGATCACCTGACATATCCAGCGCAATCAAACATATCTGAGGAGATACCAGCTGATCCTAACTAACTGGCAACCCGTGAATGGTAAAATACTAAATGTTGCTGCTGCTGTAATTCATATGCTAACAGAAAAAGATATCAAAACATACAAGGATCCTAGACAAACCCAGCGACCAAGTCTCTTACATATTAACAAGTGAGTCCGTCCAAGCGCACATTATTTCAGCGTGGAGCCAATCTATCCTATGTGTATTAAAATTGCCTCTTTAAACATTCGTGTGGATGTTAATTAACAAAGATCCGAATAAACAAATAATAATAATAATAATACTGATAATAATAATGATGATGATGATGATGATGATGATGATGATGATGATGATGATGATGATGATGATGATCATGATGATGATGATGATGATGATGATGATGATAACTTTCATATATCTGGGGGGTTTTTCATGGCATTTGTATGTTGATTTTTTCACATTGGATCAGGCAAACTTAGTTATGGTAACATCAAGGAACTTTTAAATTCATGACCTTGGTGATTTTTACAATAATTAAATCCTGTTTTTTTCTTTGGAATGAAAACATATTTTTGTAGTACCGGATATAAGGCAAAGAGTAAATCACGAATCGTATACGACAGTGGAACCCATGCCAATTAATGTTAATGGTTGCATAGGGAAACACAAGGTTAAGCATATATAGCATCGTGTAATTGTTAACTTTGCAATAATTTGCAGAACCTTCCTGACCTGTATCAAGTATAAATATGCAGACGTTTTGTTTTATTATTCCATCTGAAACTCTCATATCTTTGTATTAAGCCTAGACCAACACACAAATGTTTTGCTGTTCTTTGAGAGACCTTCCCGAATTATTTTCATGATCTTCCGCAGGGAATTATTAACGTAATTGTGTAGTAAACCCACTGAAAATTTACCACTGGCAGCACGTCTGAAGAGATGTGTGGTAAATCTCCAGTATACAGTGAAAACGTCGAAATAAGCAAAAGGGAGACATTTGAAAAACAACGCGTTCCCCACTTTCGTCAATACAAATCACGCCACACTCTCAGCCTATTGACGCCCTGATGAGCAATCCGAGTATGTTTTGGTTTCTTCTATACCAAGCACATGTTATCATGGTAAAGAGAAAATCGAATGTCTCGATGAGTATAGATGCAGACCGTGTGGAAGTTGATCCATTGTGGTCTGGGAATGAAATTCTCACACACAGAGCCTAAATCACTACAGTACGACATGTCTTGTCGCTCACTTTGTCCAATTCTGGTAAATGTAGTTTGCATGCATTTTGTCATTTTTAATGTAATTTTTTTTCGCAGTATATCTCAGCAGATTTCCGCTTGGGTCATATTAGTCCATGTGATTTGGTAATATCGCAAAAACTGTAACAGAAACATTACTACATGTATAACAAATGTTGTGAAGAGTAAAAACAAAAGCAGCTGGAAGATTTGTTCTGATACGAGAACGAAAGACAAATGAACTCACAGATGAGGAAGCAAGAATACGTACAATTTAAATTAAAACAAGGAACTGTACATTTTCGAAATATAAATTGAGTAAGTTGTGTATATACGCGGAGCAAAATAATGTAGCTCTGTTGAAAGTTCAGCATTCAATTCAAATAAAAATAAACCGTTACGCTTTCAAAAAGGTATCTGTCTGTGCACCTGACGGGAATCCAACTCCATGTTTGTATCGTTTAGGGTGTTTTTGAAGAAAACCGCTTCCATCAAAAGGCGCAAAACTACAGAAAGATAAGGGATTCTTGTCACGTTAAGAGGTATCCCCACATTGCTCAGACCTGTTCAAATATGCAAAATGTATGATCACATGAACTATCCTATCTGTTGAATGAAAATATTGATCAATGATCTCGATCCTTGCATGCAAGGTCACACGGTGCATAAACAGATCTAATCATTAGTGTAGGAGTTACTTCACAAAATATTGCTTAGAATTTGGAATACCCCGAGCCGACGTAGAACAAAACGAAATACCAGTAGTCTGTTACAAATAGTGTAAATGATTTATAATTATAGTATTAAACGCGCGGTAGTCGTTACAGTCACGGTCACTTCTTCACATAAAGGCTCCGAAACATGTCGAGTAGTTACCCGCTGAAGACCCTTTAATTTATTTGGGCTTATACAGCCTATGTCAAAATTTTACAGAGGAACGTGTGCAATACAGACAATAGTAATTCCATATATATACAGGTGAGACAGGGACAGGTTAGCTTATGGAGAGTAAAGAGTTCGAACTGCGGAATAGGATATTGACTACTAGCAAGTGGTTCTGGGCAAAAAGACACAAATACAATATTTCCATGGTGTTGTTTAAACCTCATCATGAGCATAATAGATAGAAAAAATATGGACAGTTATTTTTTTTTTCCATGTTCAGCAATTCAGCAAACAGCACAGACCAATTCTTATATTGCACGAAGAATGATTAGCACAAAGGTTCATTTCGCGTGTACAAAAGTAGCTATCCATGACCTGTTGCCTTCATTATTTAAAGTAAGGTTACATTGTTAATATAACAGACAGAATGTCGCAGAAACAGCCTTTTTAAGGTGCTGGAATACAAGTTCCCATGTAGGATAGGTTCTTTATTCCCCAGTTGTCTTCTCGCCAGTTTTATACATACTCATGTCAAAGTACTTATTTTCATATATGTCTTTTCTCCAGTTTTGCTGATACTTATATCAAGGTATATTGTTTTGGAATGGTTTAGGTCTCAACCATTGGGGAGTAGTTCATTTTCCGATATATATATATATATATATATATATATATATATATATATATATATATATATATATATATATATATATACATATCAATCAGCGAAAACTAAACCAATTTTGCATGTCAATGTGTCGACACACTGCTTGATGAAACTTCTTTGCAATACCCAAGGAGGGTAGTCAATTTTAAGCAAAACGTGTGCAGTTTGTAGTGTGCGGGACTGTGAAATTTCAATCTGACAGCTACATTTTTTCAGTGCCAACAACCTTCGTCGGACAATTGCATTGCATTAAATAACGATCTCTGCCGAAGAAGGCAGTAAAAATGATAAGCCGACGACACGAACAATACCTGCTGATATTCGTCGGTTTTGGTGGGAAATGGCAGACAAGATCAACAAAAAATGGAAGGGACGGCGGGAACGATTCTCAAGTTCGAATTCAAATGGCAGAGTTGGAAAGCGGAGAGTGGAATGTCAATTGATCATTAAAGCGCCAGCGTCAGTGATAATCGGTCACTGGGCCATCCCGGGGTAAGATGCACCTTATTTGGTGTCTGGAAAACATGACTTTTCCATCAAGGCGAAGAACAGACTTTACTGAATGTCTTTATGGTCACCCGCATCTAATTTTCTTGTTACTATTATCATTTCCTCCCGATTAAATCAGTCCAACATATTTTCGTCATACGACCGCAGTATTGCTACTTGTCATATGATATGATATCTGCACATAGAGAACAAGACGTGAGATTTCATGACCAGTAAAAATCACTACAAGTTCTTCATCTCGACGGCAGTCTGGTAGCAATATCGAATAAACGTAATATGTCCGTGGATATAAGATATCTATAATAAACTATCCATAAATTTTATCAGGTTTTGTAGATCATTCACACATCCTCCTGAAAATAAACCCATATTGATAAAAATGTGTATGCCCCAGCGCAATACATATATCATCAAAAAAACTATATATATATATTATATATATATATCTTTTTTTAAATACAAACTTTACCTACCTCATATTCCTTTGTATGACGATCTTTTGTATCGCACTATACGTATGTATGGAAAAGTCACAACACAAACTTTTTTTTTTTTCTAAACCTGAAATTAAACGTGTCATCATATTTGCAACTCTCGTCCCCATGTCTCGTGACATGAATGTGGTGATAATGAATGAAACAAAGGCTGTGTAAAACTTTTTATATGCTATGCTTGACAAAACTGTATTTAAACCTACTATTTATTTGTCACTTTTTTCAAATGGGACAGTACAGTTACCATGAGTGCAGCATAATAATGAGAATGATGATGATGATGATGATGATGATGATGATGATGATGATGATGATGATGATAATAATAATAATTCTCGCACTTAATTATAGACAAAAGCACGGGCTTCTTGGTGCCGTTTTTGACGTTGCACCTAATGATGTCAACTTCGCGATGACAACGATGATTGGCTATGTGACAAAGTGATGATCAGGGTATATGGTTGCAATATATATAGGAGTATATTACAATACCAAATCATTTTGTTGCATGTATGGTCTTTCAATGATCATTGAAAAATCTATCATACATGCAGCTTGACTGTAAAAGGTGATGTCTTGTCGTTTTTTTTTTTTGTTTTTTTTGTTTTTTGTTTGTTTGTTTGTTTCTTTTTCTTTTTTTTTTTTTAATGTTGTGGCACGGTTGGGACACGGTCCGTATTACAGAATAGGCCTATTTATGTCATAACTGAAAACGAGTTTACATCTTATATATTTCTTGATCGATTCAGACATCTTGAAAATAGCCATGATACTGCTCACCATTAGTTACACAGCAAGTATACCTGGCCTGGTTGAAAAATCACGCAGGGCTGTCCATATTTCCCATTGTGCTTAATGGGCCCGCCGTATAAATAGGCCACTGTTCATATTGCGGGATATCGTTTGATTCTCAAAAATGTCAGCCCCGTCGAGTTTTCATTCTGATGTTTGGCACATTAATGCAAATGTCCCCGCATTCACACCAACTGGGGAAAGCGGTGTCACATGTATCTTTGTCGATGTGCGCGGGCTTCTTAGTTGAGATGTCATCACAATGAGGGATCATGGGTAAATGAATATCCTCCCATCTCTCTTTGTGACCTACGCCTTGCCAGGGCACTGGTGACCCCGGGGTTTCCCAACTCCTGAGCCGATAAGCAATTATGTGGCCTGGTCCACGTCGTCATAATGATTGGCGCCTAATTAGCCACCTGGTGGCCCGGACACTGCTACATTGCCCATACATTGACATACGTCCACCCAATTGAAGAACTTTGTTCAAATGAACCAGTACAGCAAGGTATGGTATAGTTCCACAATAAAATATCTATAAATGTTTTGTGTGATCACGGAACGGCCGGGTCTCGAACCAACAATCTTCGGCACCAATCATCTGGCCGAAAATGGGAAAAGCGCAGACCAAATGTACCAAGTATATGTCCATTCCTAAAAAAGAAAAGTTCAATGTATGCGTGAATGCCACAATCAACACGGTCCAGTTCATTGTATTTTTTCCAGTACAAATGAAGTACTATGTTCGGAGTTATCCCAGATCGATTACTCTCACAGGTAAGTCCACCAGCATCAAAAGAACACCGAAAATATATATATGTTTTGTGTGAATAAGGAAATTATAACAGCAAAACAACGAACTGACTCCAACTATCTTGCATCTAGTTTATACACACAGGTTCTCCAAGCGAGGGTATGTTAGTATATCCAATAACATTTCCTGAAGCTTGGTGTCTTTGCTTGAGATCGAATTGCGACACACCTAAGCCACTCGTGCCCTGGCAAGGCCTGTGTCACAAAGAGAGATGGAAGGATATTAATTATATCACATGTCAAACTGGGTCAAGTGATGGGGGGCTCATATTTTGCCCCCAGTGAGGAGGTGGACCTTTCCCTCGCGATTTGATAGTCTTTGAGATGCCGAACGCCATATTTTGCAAGATTTAAAACACTACACACCATTCATGACGCTTCGACTGACATAAAAACTGTCATAATGACATGGTTTTCACTGGAAATAACCTACTCCAACCCCACCCGTCAAAAAAAAAACAAACAAACAAACAAACAAACAGAATCGGCATATGTACAGAAATTTCAACATGACATGAATTGCATTTCATCCCGCCACCGCAAAGTATCGAGGACAATGGAGGGGGGGGGGGGGAGGGGGGAGTGCAATAATTACAACTGACTTGAGGACAGCTACTCAGCCTCAGGTCGAAGATTACACATTTGCCGAAGACACAGTCCCGACAACAGACGGTCTCAAGCAAAGACACCGAGCTTCAGGGCATAGTATTGGATTGGGGAAACAAGTCAAGGCAGCTCAACCCGTTGACAGCTAGGGGACGGTTCGGACTCTAGCTCAGAAATACAAGGGATCTGCATGAAGCTCCCGGGAGATAAAAATTTAAAGCGGAAAGGTAATACCGTTAGAAGTCGGGTCGACGGGCACACGCGTAGAGTACTCAGCTGACACAGTGAAAATGGAGCTCAACTCGCTGTATTTTTGTCTTCAGATTGCAACAGCCAACTGGCGAAGTAAGAAACCTTCATTTATATCAGGGGATTTATTTATGCCAATCTGCATTGCAAATCTGCTAAACCCAGGGAAATAGAGCAAGCTATGTTACATCATATACAGGAGCTCATGACGGATTGGATGCCACATGTGCAGCATCCATTGGGCAGCAGAATACACAGGCCTGACCACCACACGTGCACACTCCATCAAAGACGCAAAGACTGACTTCGACCGATAATGGTGTCATGAAGAAATGTTGCAATCATCTACTACCCTCAATGACCTCGATGCTAAGTGGTGAAGGACTCATTTACTTGAAGGGAAATTTTGTATCTCTATTTCATGTACACAGCTTTGCCCGACTTTTTTTTCAGACAACTGCATCTGTTAATAGTAAGCGTGTCTATAAAATAGTGTCTCGATCTATTCCTATGTTGTTACTAGTAAAATAAGTGTCACAATCCATTTCTGTGCTGTTGCTTATAAATATGTGTTTGTGAATAAGTGTCCTAGTCCATTTGTGCTCTGTTACTTATAAATGTGTGTTTGTTTATGAGTGTCTTGGTCCATTCCAGGCTGTTACTTAAATGTCTGTTTGGAAATAAATGCACTGGTCAATTTCTGTGCTGTCACTTATGATTGTGTGTTTGTAAAACATATATTAAGATGCATTTTGACCGTGTCATTCCTTATAATTCTATCACTAATATTTGCACATCGCCTTTTTCTTCTCCACATCTGTTCTTCAGAACTGTCGTATTGTTTCAAAACATGAACTTTCCTTGCCAAAGTAACATTGGCTAGCAATGGAGTATATCAATCTTGCAAAAGATGTTTGTTTGATCTGCTACACACACATACACACACACACGCACGCACATATATATCTATATATATATATATATATATATATATATATATATATATATTGTAAATATATATATATATATAAATTCAGGGCCCATGTGCGTTAGCAGTTACCTGCACAGGAATGACAAAAGATATCCGAATATCTCAGTGAGCCATTATTATCCAATGATGTACTGCGATTGTAAAATAAACAGAGATTATTGGGAGAGAAAAGTGAGATTCGTAAGACTTCCCTGTGAGTCTTTGATTCCCTACTGAAGAAGCTAATGAGAATCTAATTCTCCAATATTATAAATCTGAGTGTCTACCATTAATGTGATGGTAGACACTCATGCTGTAAGCTTAAAGGTCATCGAATTGGTATCATGTTCAAGTAGCCCATGGCTAAGAAAAGCAAAGTGTTGTCAAAGTCGTGCGTCAGTGCCGATAATGTACGTCCATTGTCAAAATGAGCGGACGCAGGGGAGGCTTAGTCTTGATTCATATCCCTTATGCATGTTCCTGGTAGATTGCAGTGCCCATAACTTAGCTTTAACGAGACCGTCAAGCGTTAAGCTGCTGTGAATAATACTTAATAGCGAGTAGTAACAAAGCCAATACATTTCCACAACAATGGGATTAGAGATCGTCAACGAAACTTATTTTTCTTGTGTTAATTTAACAACAAAATTAACACAAAGAAATGGCAGACGTCAGAGCCATTTGGTGCTTTCATGTTTCACAGTGAATTTAAGTTATAGGTAGATCCTTGTTAATTGACGCCTCTGCCCCAGACACCTACGCTATCCTCATTTGTGAGGGAGAACTGACAATTTAAGTGTAGTGTAATTATTTTCGTCTGTAACCAGAGGGTACTAGGGGTTTGTGTTCCCATAATGCTCACACCAACGGAGTTATAAAGTAATAATGGCGCGAGAATAATGCACAAACGCTGCAAATAGGTGCTACAGGATGCCAGATGAAATTTTGATGAGATTATTGCCCCGAGTTCCTTCGCATTGGTCACATGAAGCCAAAACTGTACACATTTAGTTCAATTATGTTTTTTGTTCCTTTGAAATCGGCGAACAAGCTAAATATCAGGTTGAATTTTCGACCGATGATCTAAAGTCTTCTTCCCTGAAAATGCCAATTGTCATACTTCGTTTGCTTTGGTCTTACTTCTGCTTACTTGAGAGAATGCAAATAGTGACAAACGATTTTTAAAAAAATTCAATGGATATATGTAACATTGTGTCAAAATAATAGCTCAAGTGTATAAAGACATGCTACAAATTGACGTTGCCTAGTTCTCTCAAGTTTTGAAACCACAGTTTTGCGTGACTCCATTATGAATTTGCCCATGATTGTGACAAAGCAGCAGCACCCTTCTCAAATTTCTTCGTATTATTTCTTTCTTCACAGCTTGGGTATTTATCCTGTTTTTTGAATGATGTTGATTTACAAAATAATAGAGTGTCTTGAAACTTTGTCATTATTCATACAGCACAACTGTGCTGATCCCAGTTTTCACCAATAAAAAATATCCTGCAAAACGAATGTACCCTAATTGTATCATCAATTAATATACCAAATGTACCCTTACTTTAATCATCAAGTATAATATGTTTTCTCAACCATGACAAGATTTCTACAAATAAATCTTTCTTTTTTTTTTTTTTTGTCGTCGATTGATATTTAACATATGTGCACATCTGCACGAAGAATACAATGTTGATTACATGCTCTCAATGTCAAAATTGTTGTCATACAAGTTGGTTTATAAATGTAAAGTAAACGGTTGGCTCGGTTTGCAATCTGTAAAAGTTATGGCATCACTTGTCAGTAGTTTTTTGTGTGTGTTCATAGCCTCTATCAGCTTCCCATTTTATATATTTCTTGGACTGTTTTCAATATTTTGTTTCCCCTTTATTTCAGATAGACCAAAACCTCCTTCATAATAGTTATCATTTACATTTTAAAAAAAGTAAATTTAATAACCTTACTTAATAGCCAATATTTTGAAGGAGTACCTAATGACCAGCTGGAGCACATGTCTATTGTGTTCAGGACATCTGTATATCAGGTTCAGAGAGGTCTGCCAAACGACCTAAGGATGTAAAAGGGCAATAGGCAACTTTTCTATTCTTTATTTTCGTTTTTTATTTTCTTTCATTTCTTGATAAATAATCATGCTTATTATATTCTAAGGAGCGCAAAAAATTATCATCTTGCATTCCGTCAATGTCCATCGCAAGGTATTTTAAACATCAGAGCTCCTGCAATTTATGTCTTCCTCTGTACGTAGCACACAGAATATATAGATGAGTTGGTCTCTCCACGGCTATGACGGATGATCGTAGAGCTGTTGGAAGGCATAATCCGCACAATTCATTATCGCATGACTTCAATAAGCCTGAAAGTTGCAGCCTGCGGAATGTACCAGCCACATATCTCTAAGTCAACTCAGACTGGCCACAATATCGATGTGCGTATTATCCATATACTTAATTCTTGCTGCATGAGGGATGATGTGTTTCCGTCAACACTGCGGGGTCTCGCGTGGTTTACGTACGATCACACATAATCACAGTGTCCTGGCACAAGATAAATTGCCGCTCATCAGCTGATATACCTGTGTGCCCTTATAAAGCCCAACTCTACCGGTTCTGCCTCCATATTCTTTATTGTCGACGAAGGCACTATTGCTACATTGTAAATGTAACCTGCTGAACTGGTTCATTATTCCATCTTTCACCTACTGAACCGGTTTATTTGTCTGTTTCTTTTGCTAGGGTTGTTCATATATGGGTTCTGTTGACTTATGTGCACTAACCGTTTCCTTAACGTGTATATATATATATATATATATATATATATATATATATATATATATATATATATATATATATATATATATATATATATATATATATATATATATATATATATATGATTATATATATATAGCAATTAAAGTTCAAGAGGTGATAAGAATATAAAGCTCACGACGGGTGTATTGTTGGACTGTCCAGATTTAAGCCTTCATCGGTGTCATTTCATCATGAACATGATTTTCCATGTACGCAATAAATTCCATGAACCAGGAGTCAGCTTTGGTGTTATATCACTTCGTTGGCTTTCGACACTTAAGGGCAGCGTTTAAACGAGTTTTGGCTCCTCAATCTCCTGCATGCGCTTTTTGAGCCTCTGGATAGAGCAGATACTTAACCCCTTTCTGATTTGAGTAAGATTGAGAGAAACCTTTCCTTCATGTTACATATGCGATATACGCCCAACTCATGCCCGCGGAAACTGTCGGGCATATTATCCTAAGAGCTTTCGCGTACAATTCTCAACTATGATATGTTTTGCTAAAGAAACTTCGAAAAAAAAAGAATGAAAAAATGACTTTTGACATCCGGTCGCTGCAGTTGCTTTTAGCTGGAAAGAAGGAAATTATCTGAATGATAACGTTGAGTTTCCTCCAGTCATGATAATTACATAGTGAGAAGCAGATGGTATTGCAAAATACACAGAACTGCTGAAGGAGTCGCTAGTAACTAACAAATTCATTCCTTGCATGATAGCAAAACCTCCTTCCGGCACACACATTTACACAAAGCATGCTGATTATTTAAATAGGAGCGTGATGTACCTAAAACCCCGGGAAAAATCTGTATCAAGGGTATGTCTTCGTCACATTCATCAATTTATGATTTTGCCGGCAATGCACATGACAAGGGTATTTTTCATTATGTTGTGTGCCCTTTTCTTCTTTTTTTTTTCGACCATTGCTAATGCACAACTTTTTCATAGTGCTTGGTTTTTCGAAACAGACAAGGACGTTCGTTTAGAATATACACTAACCTGCTCAATCGGTCGGAAATAACTAGGGGGATTCTACTATTGCCTGCTTTGGCCTTTTTTATTGCTATTGAGTTTCAATCAAAAGTTTGAGTCAGTGATTATTTGACGGAAAGCCCTTCAGTGCAACATCCAATGAGTCAGCAGCTTTAATGAGTACACCATGGGCGCTTAAAACGCCACCGTAAATCTGCATGTTGACACAACTATAGCGTGAGGAGGTAGGTATTAACTCTTTCAGTACTGACTGCGACCAAAGTCGAACTACTAAAGAGGAACTGCTCTCAAGATAAGGATGCTAAATTCATATTCTTCGTGAAAAGACTTTTCATTCGTGTACCAGCATGCCTATAGCTCCAAAGAATATGTCCGGGTCAACAGTTGTGCTCGGCGCGCTTTAGGCGCTAAAAGCGCGCCGAGGAAAGCTATTGACTCAGTCCAAAATGTGGCACTGAAAGAGTTAAATAACGTGCCTCATGCCTGTTTTACCTGATTGTGCTTATTGTAAAATGTAGCGTACTGACACCAATGCAAACTGGACGCAATGGAGTTTGAGCCGAGTCACGCCAAAAAGAATGCTTATTTTCACTAGCAAGTTCGATCAGTATTGCAAGTATTATTTAAATGGCACGAATGTTTGTTTGTGTTTATAGGTGTTAGTACTATGCCTCCATTTGCTTCAATATATCCGGGATTTGACGAATTTGGAGAACCTTCAAAAAGTTTACACTTTTAAAGAGTTTTTCTCGTATTCAGTTTGGCATCGTTGATCATCGTCATCATAAGATTTCGGCCTGCGTTCCATTACGCTGATGATTCATGGGTCGTATTCCTGACCGACAACACTTTAGTTATATGTATGCTTTATAATTTTGTATATTGCAAAGGCTGAGCTGCTCAGTAAATGTATTTATTGTCTTCAGCAATTTATGTTTATTAACATTCATATGTTTATGCAGGCTTCTGACAGACGTAAATAGACAGGGAATTTTAATCGGTGATTATTTTAAGCATCTGCTTTTAATCAAATATGGCTTCCGTGTGCATTACCAGCGTCGACATCCCTTTCCCAGAATGTAGTAAATGAGAGGTGTCGCATTAAATTGGCCCGCATATTAATTCTTCTTTCGACAGCTTCTATTAATTCCTATAGGAATGTAAACGTGCAATTTGACCGCCTGTTATAAATAACTTCTCAGAAATAGACCTGCATCTTCACGAAACAAACACCTCCCTTTTGTGACGATGATAGAAGCAATTTTTCTTTCTCTCTCTCTGTAAGGCTCTGCGAGCATTATCTCTGATATTGTGTCTAGATTGAATCTCATGTCTAGCGATGGGCCTTCAGTAGTTCGTATCTGACGAACGTCCGTGTACGGAGCATGAAAATTACTTTCGAGAGTTATCCTTTGTCCTTTTTCAGAGTTTAACACAGATATATCCAGAAGAAAATGAAATTCCGCTCATTTTTTTTTCTTTTTTGTCTCTTTGCTCAATACTGTACAGAGGATATTAACCTTCACAACATCCAAACTATATCTTTGGAAGGCATTTATGAGCTCCGGTTACTTCTTTCTCATGTTTTCCCTGGTACTTGTTGCGGAAAGATGAAAACCCGGGCCATGCAAGAATGAAACTGAAGCAACTCCTTTTATTTGGAGCCAGGTTCACCTGCTGGCCTCATATGTCTCCTCTACACTTCTTACTATAAACATTTCTTTTTATATTGGCGAAATATTTAGTTCAAAACATTGAAAACATCAGCCCATTTGCATCCTGGAGTTTTGGAACAATTTGAGTAGGGAAGGCGCAATTGCGGTATTTTGGGTATTGCAATGTTGCTTTGTCACTCTGCTCTTTCTTGCACCTTTTTCTGACAACAAAGTGACGCATGATTTCAAGGACCTTTCCCTATGGCCTACGTCAAAACAAATATCTTACGTACGCTTTAAAACAGAACTGATACAGAAGATCAGCTGAAGATTTCGCTGGAGTTTAGCGCTGATGGAAATATATATTGAACACTGGTGTAGAAAATATTTTAGAATACTCTGTCAAAATTTCTTCATTCGCTAAGAAACCACTACTTTTGTCTATAAATATTTCGTTCTAAAGCGGTTGAAGAAGGAAAGATTATACTTGTCAGTTCATACAGCCATGAATGCATAAACGTCTGTGTACCAATATAAAATTTTGCAAGTATTTATGGCCGCCTTCTATCACCTAATTAAGAAACAATTTCCCTTTTCCTTGCAGACGATTAGCTGTACTGTATATTGTACAGTACCATCGTTGATGTATCTGAAAACTACCGAATGTTCTTAGTGGCAAATATTGATGATGCTTAACGAGCTGAGTAACCATTAGCTAATCATCATTTAATATTAATTTACAAAGGGGTAGAGCAATGTTTCATAACGTCTTTTCTTTCAAATCACCAAATCTATGAGTATATTTGTCGGCAAATTGGTACTCCGTTTTCTCATGATTTTTTTCTCTGTGCTTGGCAACGCATGAAAGCTTCATTCCATTCAAGAAATTTCGGAACGTCATTTCAAGTCTTTTATCTAACCTTTCATTTAATGTGAAAATTATATTTTCCATCCCATACTCTATTCGATGAGACGAGATAAGTCCTTGGGTGAACAGTCGGCTGAGTGGTAATGAACTTGTTTTTAACCTTTTCGTTCCGGCTCCCGGATTTGGCCTGGCAGCCTTGGCGCGAGTAATAAGTGGAGATATTTCCTGCCTCACTGACTGTGCACAGCTATTCTCTCCAACTTCCTTCGATTGCCTCCTCAATGGGAAAAGGTAGCATGTATATCTCTATATCTGTACCATGGAAAGTGATCAGATATGTCTGTGCAAAACGAATTGTTATATGCTTTTGTGCTCATCTTGAGATTTTCTTTCTGTAAACAAGAAAAGCCACTCATCAATATCTTTAGGTGTATCATGTGTCCTTCGATTTACTTTCTTGTTTGGAATTAATGGCAGTGGGTGTATCCATGTATCCTTTTAGGTTACAGTACAGAGTTATTGTTTTATCATTCTATATTTTATATAATCTGATGGGTTGCACAAATATTTAAACATGTAAAGACTATAAAAGTACGACACACTCATGGCTACAGAAAACATTCTCGCCAATGGTGTCAAATATCATAAATTGAACATTGGCAGCTGGCCATTATTATTATTATTATTATTATTATTATTATTATTATTATTATTATTATTATTATTATTATTATTATTATTGTTGTTGTTGTTGTTGTTGTTATTATTATTATTGTTGTTGTTGTTATTATTATTATTATTATCATTATCATCATCATCATCATTATTATCATTATCATTATTATTATCATTGAGGTCAAGTTCAGATAGGGTCATGATTTCTGGAGAAAAAAGCTACCAATGTTTCATGAACTAACAAAATATGTGACCTGGCCTTATTTCTTGAAAGCATAACTGCAACATGTGACCATAATACTTGTCGCTGATGATAAAAAAATGTACACAAGGGATGCACATTTCTGCCGCAAACTACAGTGTGGTTTTCTTAAAACACACCCGAACTGAAGCATGCTTTTAGACATATTCGTGCAAATCTTTGGGGCCAATGGGCTTAACTTTATACCTAGCAGCAACTAGAAATGTTTGAATGTGTACACAGAAATTTGTCTGCTTCCCGTGTGTATCCTTTTGAAACAAATGTAAGTATGTTGAGCTCGTACAAGTATACTTGAACGTAAATATATTTTTTTTCAGGGTGATGAACTATTTTTCAGTTGGTTTCGTTTAAATGTTTTGGGAATTGAACCATGCTGGTGACGCACTTCTTGCATATTTGATTGCAACTGCATTATAACTGCATTATGCTGTCATCACTCAGAAATGTTTAATTAGATTAATACCATGCATTAAGTAATCGGTCACGTGTTGTTGTACAGTAGAGCAGTTAATAGTCCAGATGTCACAAGCATCAAGTTATTTTACATTTTTTTTATTGATTACCTTAAATAATGATACATAAAACACATTGTGACGGTCTGATGACTTACTTGTTCGATGTATACAATCTGTACAGTCATGCAAAATATATGAATATATGTGAAATTTTAAAATATACTTCACACTTATCACATAAATTACTTCCAATTCCAATTAATTTGATTACGACTGACGTTGTGACAATTTACATGTGACGGCTTTGAGGAGAGGTTCCCATTCTATGTCAAATTGTCGAAGTTTAAAATTAGTGGTACATGTGTTTAAATACAGAGATTTTCCTCTTTAACGCAAAAAAGAAACTTGTCAAGTTAATATTAGCTGAACCAAATCTTTGCGAATATATATAAACATTTCCATTCAAAAAAAGTATTTCAATGCTGTTTTCCTTGGTGAGTTGAAAAAAAAACAAGCAAGACATCCATCATATGAGTAACAATTGTTTCACGTAGATGCATCACCTAAACATTCGCAAACTGGATCAAAATTTTAGTAAGTGAGACATTTATTGATTCAGAAGTCATTCCACGTATTTTTCAATTTCATCACCAGAAATGCCAATTGCGCACAACAAATATATATTGGCAATAATACGATGCAAAACTGCAAAGCTTGCAATTAAGTATCACAAGTAATTTTAAAAAACAACGAGAACGCCTTTTTCTAAAGCTTTTGTGTAGGCGGGAGCCCTTGGAAACTTTTCAACCATTTTTAATGCATGTAAGTTCACTTTCATCGCCATTTTGAACTAATACCCTCTAAATATCTTTACATTTCAATTCCTCAAATTCGATAAATTTCCCAACAATGCAGAATTTTAAGGAAGTATTCCTTACACGCACATGTTCTTTACTTCTCAAAATTTGTTTCCATTGAAATGGAACCGCAGATCTTATTTGTAAGTACTCCAGAAAATTAGGATCAAAATTCAAATGTGCGTTGATCTCTGCTGGTGTAAGAAATTCTCTACTTTCATTCACTATATCATCAATTAATAGACACAAGTATCCAATTTCAGCAACTGAGGCATACCTCAGACCAAGATGTTGGTTTCCGTCGTTTGGATGTATTAAACCATATAGAGTGGGCATCATTCGGTTGTCATTCCAGACTAAATGAATATAATGTAAATATATATCCACATATCCACTGCATCTTGGCCTGACTGTGGATTTCAAAAATGCTGCACTACTACCACCCCAAAGGATCCGCATCGTACAATTACATGCCAAATGGAATAATGTAAAGTATTCGCTGGCAAGGATATATGAATGGTTGTCCTCGAAGATAATCCTCGTCCTCCAAGGAGGTTAGTCTCAGACACGACACAGGTCTGCCTTACAGCCGCATGGTCCAAAAGATGAATTCATTGAATCAGGATACGGCACAGCGAAAATATGAGGTAACTCGTGTGTTCAATCCGGTAATAGTATCATGCCCTTTGTCGTATGAATACTATAATTGTAAAGTTGATATGATATCTTAGTTATTAAACATTTGTACGCCAGATGGGATGATGGAGATAGACGGGTTACACACGCCATACATATACTTTATGAGAAATTGGATGTGTCCACATTTAATTAAACAGGTCTATGGATTTATATGTCTTACATGTATGTATTTATATAAGTGTTACATAACTTTTCTGCTTATGAAGGAACACTACATGAATAACCCGAACATATCTCACCAGAACTCTTACACACACAGACAGGAATGTGACAGGTATTCTCTTGTGACGTCAGAGGACAAATTAAAAATCGTTCAGATAAAATTTCTCATTAAGTACCGTTTTTGTAGTATCATATATAGTTAGGTCCAAAGAAATCCCTAAAAGCGTATTTTCCCAAAATACAGTGATTGAGACCAAATGAATAACAATTTCACTTAATTGCTGTGTTACAAAAATGGGTGTCACCAGCACCTCATCACCACCACCACCACCACCACCAACACACCACACCACACCACACCACAGCACCAAGTCTTCCACCAGAACCCCTAGGTGATAGCAAAAGTTTTGGTACACACCGGTAGTCATTTAATGTACATTGTTCTGTTCTATGTGTCTTGTATATACATTGTGAGTCTCAATGTTTGGAGAACCCCTCGATACGTCATGTATCATGTACTGTTGGGAAACCCAATCAAAACAAATATGTTTAAACTAAAACACAGTAACTGAGCGATTTTTGGTCCGGAGAAGGGGCATGTCCTGACTTGTCATAAAAGTTCTGTTGAACCTTTTGACTCCTGCTAATTCCTACCTGCCTCAGCATGTTAATGTTCAATATCTAAAAACAATTAATTAACTGTATGATTATTTTATCCATACGATAAAGGGCATTACTTTTGGTTCGGGGTTGTGTTGTGTTGGCGGGGGAGGATTAATTTGGGGTGTTGATGTCTAGCTCGCGTAGTTGTGCGTGTGTGTGTGTGTGTGTGTGTTACTTCTTGATTTAGGGTCGTTTATATTTTTGTTTTATTCTTGTTTATTTTCTATTTATAAATCTAAAGCACGATTATATATCATTCATCCTTGTAGATCAGTCCTATTGGACAACAAATGAGATAATACAATAATGGAAATGGTAAAAGGTCGGAGGCAAATATTTGGAGGACAATTGCGGAAACCAAGTCACTTGATTGCTAAATGACGTGACATGCAAACCTGGATTATTTGAAAAAAATAATGCAATAATCAACTGGTTTATGAACAAATATCATGTGTTTGAATCTCGTCAAAGCGAGCATACAAGGTGAACCTTGGCCTTTGTCGCACGACAATATCTTGAATCTTTGTAGCAATGGTAAACCGTCAGACTGCTCCCGGCTATATTATTTCATACGGTATCCATAAACCTTGTACTGTTTCATTCCTACAGCGCTTAGCGCGTCGATAATAGGGACACGGTGCTGACATATTGTGGGCCAGTCTGACAGAAAAGATGCAGCGACTGAAGAGGCTGTCCGATATTTCCCTGAAAGTATTAAAATCAGGATGTTTGTTGATTACAACCGGACCAGAGTGTCGGTTAAAAGCCCCGGGCTACGGGACTGATCACATTGTCGGCCTTGATTACTTCTGACAATGGCTTCACTGCATCCATTTATTTCACGCAATTCTGTGCTTTGGTGTTTCAACATTTGCGTGAATGCACAAAAACACACAGCTGTCTCTCACGTCTATGCTACGCCATTTTAGTCCTGTTGGTGTGACTCTAACCTAACTTCGCGTATGATTGTATGCAATTTTCTGTTGCCTTCATGGCAGGCAATATATTTCAAAAAAATTATTTTCGTAAGCATATGCAAACGCAGGTGCAATATGAAAGAGGCCCGTGTATTTTTTTTACCGTCCATGTACACTGAAGGACAACATTTTTTTTCAAAAAATGGCATGTTTTAAAGTTCTCCCGCTTTTCGTTCTGCTGGAAATGTCTTTTTTACATGATTGTACTACAATGAAGCCTCATTACAATGACACATCCGTTCCTTGGAAAATGTGTCAGATATCTGAAATGTCATATAAATTAAATGAGTCATATAGCAAAGGAATTTGACCTTTTTGTCTCCCTAAACTTGTGTCCTTGAATGTGAGTATGTCGGATATCTGAGTGTCGTTAGAATGAGGTTTCACTGTTCGTGCAGCGCATGACAAAGTCCAACCTTCTTCAAACCGAGGTACCTCTTTCAGACACAGCATTCCACAGACTCCAGCCCACTCGTGTTTATAGCGCCTGAGACCGAGTCCTTACGGACTACTTACAGCACTCCTTCAGTCTATTTACCATGATAGGCATGGCACAATACTTCTAAGATGCTCATACAAAAACTTTTTGGTGGGTCGAAGTAGGACCAATGGGAGCCAAATCATGGCAATCGTAAAATACTGCAACCGCCGCACTCGCAAGGCAAAAGCAGTGTTATCACTCGTTCCGTACCTGGGTATAACGAAGAGCCATGATTATAATTACAAGGAGGAATTAATAAGACATTGCTGAACAATGCTATGCAGCCAAATTAAGGATTACCAACTTGGGCAGCATGATCAGTTTGGCAACACTTCTTTGGGAAGCAAGTTTTCCTTATAGATCACCACGAAAGAAAAGAGGACCGTTTATGTTTGACGGGGTGTCAACTTGTGTCCGGTAGGGGAACTCGCGGGGTAGCTCGATTTTCTGTAATTTGGTTTCTGCTTGTTCCACGCCCAACCACAGAAGACACTTGAATAATCTTAAAGTAAGTGTTTTCATCATCCAATCTGCCACTGACTTTCCGTACTAGCGATTCAACCCGTAAGGTACTTTACGAACATTTAGCAATTGTTTTGTTTAAAACATATTGTCCTTGAAAGTACACTCGTCTGAACCCTACAGTATTGTCTTTAGGGTGAAATATGTGAGGCGTCTGACCGCCTCGTGTAAGTTGATACAAATATTATTGTAGATTGGGCATACAAAGAAACATAATATGTGTCCTCGTTCGGCTCGCCATAGTTGCATGTGACCGGTACAGTACTGTTTTCAGGGTAAAATATGCGAGGCGTATTATTGTAGATTGGGCATAGAAAATGATCGTAACACGCGTCCTCGCTTGGCTCTCCATAGTTGCATGAACTGAACTCCTAACAGCAGTTTTGTATAAATAACTGTTCAAGTCACTTCAACTGGATGTTCCCCACATGAAATCTTGCATGGATGGATGCTGCTTTGCTATTGCCCAGTAAATAAAGTTCAGTTTGGGTGTTACTTAAAGGTGCTTGTTGAGAAAACATTTGAATGTGGAAGTGTGATCTGTTCCCCGATATTTCATAGCAGTAGATTCCACTTGCACACAGTGCAAGGAAAAAAATGAATGACTGTAACTTGATGTTCTGGTCCGAAAATGTGTTGAGGTATACCGATTACGAACGTTGCAGGAGGTCCTATCTCCTGTTTTCTGTGGTGAAAGCTCTTTTAAGTATTGCGGGACCACATCGTTAATAATTTAGTACAGAAGTGTCCATTTCCGTTCTTCATGCTTTTGGTACAAGCCTTCCAGACCAGTTTCAATTTTCAATAGCAGCTGTTTTTCACGTGACCTACACACTTCTGAAGCTGCAAGTTGTTTTTTTTTCGAAACTGAATAATATTTGAACCACACCATCTGTGCGTTCCGTTTGGAAGAATCTATGAATGTTGTTTTGAAAATAATATAGATTATATTCATATTCCAGGTTCAGAACCTTGCCTCACAAAACAGGGAGCAGTTTTATGCTCACAATGAAAATTGCAAATAGTCAAATTTGACCTTTGAGTAAAATCGAAAAGGCAAAGTAGAAACTTCATATCACTTTCATTTAACGTACAATTATGCACGCAAGCTTAGTCTTAAGGGTTATGCTGATGGTTTCAATGTAGTTTAAATGTGGAAACAGCAATTGTGTTGTAGATACAAAGTCTCTATCGATAACGTAGGAAACATTGCTTTGTATGTTCGCATGCAACTAGTTTAAACCCAGGAAAACAAAGAGAAGGCAAACATTTCCGGAAAAACAATCTATGTTTACCATTGTTTCAACCAGATAAAATATGCTGCTTAGTAATTTAGTACTGGAACTAATTACTGGCTCGCATTTTGAAGCAAAGCAGAATACATAACAAATGATTTGTCTGTGACACTCACAGTAACCGTCTAGGACTGGCTGACCTGGCGACAAAAGGTAGCTGGGTACACATCTGGTACCTCTTTTATCTGTCAAACTTGGAGAAAATAAGACAGAACTGGAGAAAATTCTTCTCAATACCTGTCGTACATATAAATAACGTAAAAACAGAAAAGATGTATGTGCTGTGTGCAACAATGTCCATTGTATGGGTGTGTAAATGTTATGTGGGGGAAAAATGTCGACCAACATAACGTTTGGGCGCAAAACATAAATATACCTGTCCTTGTTTGATGCACTACGACAGCAACGTTAGTATCTGTAACGTTAAAAAAAAAAAAAACAAAAAAAAAAAAAAAAAAAACAAACAAAAAGAAAAAGAAAAAAAGGAACAAAAACCCACATTTTCGTTTACAAACCATGACATATGCACTTGCCACTGGGGTAGAGGTTTTGATATCATCCGTCGGCACAAGCGCTTTTATGAATGTGTTAAGAGCTTTTAACTCATAGAGTTCGTTTGTTTGCGTTGATATTCTCTACTGATTAACAGACAAATATAGACAACGTAAAAATCACTTTATGAAACTAAATTTTGTGAGCGACAAAATTATTTAATCAATGGAGTTTGACTATTGCCTTCTTATCATGGGGACATAACACATTGTTATGCTGCCTCTTGGGAGGGGGGGGACACTCAAGATATTGAAAGAAAATGAAAATTATTGAATGAAATAAACTGCTAAATGGCATATGTACATCTAATCATTGATACCAGGTAAAATGAGGCCTGCAAATCTTTGCAAGAATGTCGAGCAGAGTTCCCACTCATTTGCTTTAGCATTTTTTCCGACGTATACATGGCTTGTTGTCATATTTAGCTAACATTATGTGATTCCAGTATAATTCTACACGTAAAGAGCCATTCAAGTTTTGAGATTGCCTCTTTGTGTTCAAAGCACAGTTTATGTTCGCGTCGTGACCAGCCGGTTGCGACAGCGGTCATCAATTTAAGTAAAATGGCTTGGGCAATGACTCATATTTCGTCAGCAGGAGTATGCCAATGGTGGCGTCTGAAGCTACCTTCATCAATTTTGCATGAACGTGACATAGAAGTCCTTGATTTTCGGTTGGATTTCCTGACATTCATTGCAAAATAAAATAGGCATCATCGAACCACCTTGCGGAGCTAGTAAGGTAAAAATGCAAACATGGTTGTCTTGTTAACTCGAAACATCACTTTACCGTCGATGTCACTGTTTTTAATTGATTTGGTACGGCACAGTTCATAGTTACAAACTGCAAAGTTGCGTTCACCAGAGATATTTGCGTTACTACGGGATTCCGCTTGGGCTTGCAGTTCCTCACTTGGTGCCAACCGTCACCCGCTGGCAACTGAATTTTCAGCTGACGCCGAAGTATTTCTGTCGTTGCTGCACATAGCTTTTGTAGCAGATCCACAGTTTCTGCTTCATTTGCATACGGCTCCAACAAGGATTCAAGGAAATACACATGTTGGCTCAGGTTGTGAGAGTTCTGTTGCATCTTCAGTCCATGCGGTCATTTCCTTTTTAGAGCAACATCAAAATGAGAGTTCATTTCTAGAATCTTGGTTCTAGCGCCAATAGGCCTCATCCATGGGCCTGTCACAAGTTTTCCCATGATTCCTAAGGCACGAAACGGGACCTTTAATTTTGGCAGCTGTAGAGCATTTGACACGGCAGTGCGTATGATATTCTTTGTAGCACGAGCAGATCGGAAAAATGTAGTGATGTGCCCAGCGTAGTGGTAGAGATGCCCAGAATTTAGGAAAAACACATAAAACCTGTTTTAAACAAAAAAGGTAATACACCACTGAATCATTGTTCATATTATGAATTCCCTGTTCCTTCAAATACTGTGTCAGTTCTTGTGGGCACGAATATTGAGTATTATGCAACAGCTTCGCAGATACTCTGATTAAAGCTTGAGTGTTGCTTTCTCGGCGATGTGTCAATGACATGTTGGTTTTTTCCGTCCAGAACATCCACCTCTTGTTCAAATATCCGTACTTCCTTCGCACTTACCCTTGCAATAGGATGATTTCATATCTAAATGCGGTCCTGCTCTAACACCTATTGAGGAAAAGAGGGAGCCACCTGCATCAGGGCAGATCCATGTATTTGGCATGGTCAAAAGTACTTTCTCAACAAAATGAACAACACAAACACACAATTATATCACGAAAATGTATAAGCATACATTTGAAACAGAAAGGATGCCTAAATTAATTAGAAATGGGCTCGCCTTTGGTTGAAAAGGTGTTATTTATGGATGTTTATATAGTATATAATACAGATCTGCCCAGATCATGGTGGAAGCATCAGTCTGTTGCCCCGGCAACACAGGAAATGAGCAGGATCGGCTAAATATGAATGTTTCTTATTGAATCTAATGGGTGCAGAGCACAACGGAAGCCTGTGGTAGGTCCATCTTTTTTTTTCACATAGCATTCTATCAACTGCCCCATTAGTTTTGCACCTATCAGTCATGGATTTGATATGTTCTTTAACACTTGGAGATTTTCTAGTTTTGCTGCTGAGCTTTGGTACCAGTATGTCTTCATTTGATTTAACGGTGGCTCATTGTCATCTTGGCGTTATCCTCTTTGGAACCATCTGCTTGTTGCCGAATGCCTAGTAACAATGTATCATTAAATATTTTTGGTGGCAACTTCCACCTCCACTAGATGGCGCAGTTTTTCCATCGTACTTAAGAGTCATATTCTACTGGTTTGAAAGACCCTCTTTCAGCCGCGCCATGGTCTTCCATTTCTTGTGGGAACCTGTTTGGCTGGCAACACCTGGTAACTATCGTTTCACGGTAACACCAGTCATGCACTTCGTGACGATTTTCACTGCCTTGACAACATTGTTTGAGCTAAGCCAAGGTTTTAAAGACCATGGCAAGCTTTGCGTATGTTGTGACTAGGTTTTCCCATCTACTTTCGTTTTTACTTTTGGCATAGTCACATAGCTCTCTTTCTTCTCTTTTTTTCTTTTATTTTGAAGCAACTGCAGCTCACTTCGCAGATTTTTGTTTTTTTAAGCAGCTAGTTTTTGTACGAGTAGTGAATCCGACTGACTTAGTTTTATGAAGATTTTTATTCTCTTTCATGTTATTTTTTTTCCAAATGCTTTTCTATCAGAGTGCTTTTTTGGCAGATTGTACCGTGGTCAGTTGTTTCTTGTATCAGCTAGGGCTGGTTGTAGCTGTGTAGTTTTCTCAGCTAAGTTTGCCAACACTCTACACTTTTTCTTCAATGTGTCAATGGACAGAGCTGTTTTTCTTTTCAATGCTTGATTCACTGCTTTTGGATTTTGAGTACGTACCTTTTGACGCAGAACAAGGAGCTGCTAGTTAAATTCCGATATTTTGTTGCCAAGCGTGTGTTTTCCTTTTATCAACTCTTGAACCGCAAGAGTTAGTTTTGTTACCTCTCTTCCCAGTTTGGCGATTGTTTCATTGTCTGCTTTCTTCATGAGAGCATCCATTGCTTTCAGTTTTGGCGGCAGCATATCTACATAACTATTTAAATCATCCCCCTTCCGCTCCCTCTGTCTCGTTTATCAACATGCCAGGCAGCCAAAAAGTCACCCATTTGATGGTCACGGTCCTGAATGTTTATTTTGAGCAGTGCTGTGCACTTTGTTTTCACTTTGGCGATGGAGTTGCGTTAAACTGTTGGCTGCATATTTGACAATTCTTGCTGGTAGGACTCTGCACGGACATCCTTCACAACTCTCCATGTCACTTCCTTACATTTTGTATACATCTGAACAGCTCTAGCATGATACTTTTCACCAGGTACCCAGGTTGCACTCTCTTTAATACCTTCAGAAATGCATCTGGTGAGTCAAATGAAATCCCAACATCCACACATGATCTCGTCTGGTCCTTGGAGATCTGAAAGATAAAACTGATTTAAGTTTTCAATATATATATGTATGTATGTATATATATATATATATATATATATATATATATATATATATATATATATATATATATATATATATATATATATATACATATATATGTATATATATGTATATATATGTATATATATGTATATATATGTATATATATATATATATATATATATATATATATATATATATATATATATATATATAAAGTTTTAAATCTATAACATAAAAATATTTAAATATTCTATAAGAGACACGAACATGTATTGGGCCCCTATAACCAGCAAGATGGACATTATTTCTATTTTTTTCTCCATTTAGGAGCAGCATACTTTCAACTAAGATAAGCTTCACAATTATTCAGTACTGGTTTGCAATTTTTATTTCTTCCAGTGCCAAATTTTGGACTCAATCATAGCATTTCTTGGCGCCCATAAGGCGCAATGCACCCAATGGGCGACGAGGAAAGCTGTTGACCTTGGCTATTCTCTCTGGAACTATGGGCAAGCTGGTACTTAAATGAACGATTTTTTACGAGGAATACATATCTGGTTCTTGTGATTATTCAGACTTGTTTGACTCCAGTAGATCGACTTCAGTCGCGCGTGGCACAGTAAGAGTGAAACATGTCACAACTGGTCTTGTTGACACCAAGGTGTCGAGACTCTGATACCCCTAGAGGTGGCTTCTTGGCGCATGAATTTATCATTTCTCCAGGCCCATCCCATACAACTGAAACAGAAAAATATGGATCATACTTTTAAAAACAGCATGACCAAATTATTTACCAGTTCTGAATTATGTGCAACACTTAATGAACCTTTTCTCCACGGGAGGTCATCACAACCAGGGGTGTGACCATATTGGAGATGTTAAATCAATTCTGCATTAAACTAGAATAAAAACACCTCATATGTAGTCACAAGTGCACATGCATGCTGGTAACCAGTTATTAAGGGAACCAGCAAATACATTTCACGAACACCCTTCATATTGCATAATTCAATTCAAAGTCAAAGTACAATGCTTCAGATCTATCTACAATTGTAAGATGTAAATGTTATACCTTTAATGAAATGTTTAGGTTTTTTATATTATCAAAATCTTAAATTCAAGTTTTTGCAGCTTTCCTCAGGTACTCAACATATTGAGCATATAACGGACCAAATCTCAAAATGTGTGACGAAAATGTATTATATCTAGTAGTATCCGAAATATTACTGTCCGAGAAAGGATAATTTACTACTTCAAAGTTAAACTCATCTATTTTGTGATAGACTTTAATACAAAACATGTCATTAGTGACCTGAATATCTTGATACAACTGATTAATTTTACAAATAAATACTTCGTAGTAGTCTTTACCCTATTCTGCAGTCCGAACTCTTTACTCTCCATAAGCTAACCTGTCCCTGTTTAACCTATATACATAGAAGTAATATTGTGCATATTGCACACGTTCCTCTGTAAAATTTTGACATAGGCTGTATTAGCCGAAATAAATTAAAGGGTCTTTAGCGGGGAACTACTCGGAACATGTTTCGGAGCGTATTACCTGTACATATCTCTCTGAGTAGCGGCTCCTTGTCTAAGCTAAATATTCAGCAAAGACGACCTGCATAATCATGAATAAATATGAACATGGTAATTGATGAATTAGCTAAATACGTGAAGTTTTGGTTATAAATGCAGAGCTTCATTATGAAAGAAGAATACCTGTCAAACAAACCATAATTACCAAATTTGTGTAATACAGGTTCAGATGAAAACAATTTGACTTACCCTGAACCAATATGTAGCGTTTCTAGCTGGATAGCTTATCCTAGTTAAACCATCCATCAATGTTTAACTGAAGTGGAAACAAGCTGGGGCATTATATTCAGTCCCAGTGACTGTAAAATAAACAGTTGCGTATAGACCACCTATATAAACTAAGGGAAATCCTAACAAGGACTGCAACAATGTACATCCTGCACCAGAGATGTCAAACAAACTCCATGATGACACTTACTCCTCAAGCAGTGAAGCTCTATTTCACTACCAATTCTGAGTCAATGTGTCAACGTAATGTGTCAGGTTTGTGACATTTGAAAAAATACTGTCAATTTTGAGTATTTTTTTTAATATTGAGTAAATGTACATTTAGGCATGTCAGAAAAGAATGAAAGTCATTAGAATTTATGCCAAAACATGTTATCAAAACAATTTTTCTTAACAGGATTTTAAGTACGATTAGGCAAACATGTAACCTTTGAGGCCGCTGCTTGCTACCGATAGCCCTAGGGGGGTTTAACCTAACAGAAATCATGTAAGCCTAAAATGTTTGAAAGTTAATATTAAAACAGAAAGATGCCAAAAAATAAAGTCAAGTAGCAATCAGACAAGTCTAAAAACTGTAAATTATTGTGGCCAACCTTTCTAATAATCGTTGGATATGAAGAGTAAAATTATAGCGCAAGTCAGAAAGAATGGAAGTCATTTGTATTGAAGTCAAGAGAATGCAATGAAAATATTAACCAGATATCAAGTAAAATTAGGCAAGCTTGTAACTGTCGTAGGCCACTTCTTGCTACCGATAGCCCCCCCCCCCCCCCGGGGGGGGGGGGTCAACCAAACAGAAAACAAGCTAGCCTAAAATGTCTGTTGGTGAACATTTGAACATAATGATGCCAAAAGATAAAATCAAGTAGCAAAACAGGCAAGTCTTTATTCTCTAAAATTATTGAAGTCGAACTTTCTAACCATCTCGGGATATTTACAGCAAAATGTGCAGAACTATTTGATCAAATCTACATATTTGAATCCTCTTGACTCAAGTTTATAGTAAATAAATTGGGTTCTAGATGCAAAGTCCTGAAATTTAGAACAAATACGACAAAATCTCAAAATCTGTGACAAAAATGTATTATATCTAGTAGTGTCCGAGTATTACTGTCCGGGAAAGGATAATTAACTACTTCAAAGATAAATTCATCTATTTTGTGATAGACTTTAATACAAAACCTGCCATTAGTGACCTGAATATCTTGATACAAGTGATTAATTTTTCCAATGAATACAATACTTCCTAGTAGTCTTTAGCTTATTCCACAGTCCGAACTCTTTACTCTCCATAAGCTAACCTGTCCCTGTTTAACCTATATTCATATGGAAGTACTATTGTACTATTGTCTTTATTGCACACGTTCCTTTGTACAATTTTGACATAGGCTGTATTAGCCGAAATAAATTAAAGGGTCTTCAGCGGGGAACTCCTCAGAACATGTTTCGGAGCGTATTACCTGTACATGTCTCTCTGAGTAGTGGCTCCTTGTCTAAGCTAAATATTCAGCAAAGACAACCCACATAATAATGAATAAATATGAAAGTGGCAAATGATGATTTAGCTAAATACGTGAAGTTTTGCTTATAAATGCAGAGCTTCATTATAAAAGAAGAAAACCTGTCAAACAAACCATAATTACTAAATTTGTATAGTACAGGTTCAGATAAGAACAACTTGACTTAACCCTGAACCAATATGTACCCTTCCTATAAATATACATACATATATATATATATATATATATATATATATATATATATATATATATATATATATATATATATATATATATATATATATGTGTGTGTGTGTGTGTGTGTGTGTGTGTGTGTGTGTGTGTGTGTGTGTGTGGACGTTTTTCCAAAGCACAAGAAAATTGGGCAAGGTTGCCTATACTTCAGAACTTAGAAGAATAAGGTTTTAGTGTTTTTATTTCAAAGAGTGAAAGAAGAGCAGACTGGACAAGCATATGTTTTATCCCACATTTCAAGTGGTACATTCACACAACACAAAATTATCTTAGGCCTAAACCATTTTGTACCATCTTGTATGTGACTGCCACACTCCCTTTAAAATAAAATACATTATGGTCATGTCGATACCAAGGTGCACAGGATCAGATACCTGACGAAAGTGAAATTGTGCTTTCTGTGCAATGGATGGATTCCTTGTGCATAGAAGTCATCCCTCTGGAACCATCACACACAAGTGGACCAGAAATAGTGACAACTATGCTTTACAACTTGCCTAATATCATAATCAGTATTCAACCATGCACAACCTCGCCATGGGTTGCTTTCTGCCCATGATTGGACCTAACATTATCTCTTTAGTTCGCAGTATTAGGGTTTTGAAAAATTAAATACATGAATATAAAATTTCAGATTAAATTGACACTTGAGTTCCGTAATTGAGTGCTTGGAATTATGCAACAATTTACTGATTTTCGATTATACTCGATCATTGTACCAAAACTAGGACAAGATATGAGGTTAAGGTGGGGATGCGTGATGTTGTTGCCTGCATTTAAACCAAGACCGGGGAAAATGTGGACTTGGGTATTTTTTCTTCTTGTTTTCTGTGTTACAAAAAATAAGGACGGGTTTACAATATGTCAAGATCATAATTGATCATGTTGATACCAAGGTGCAGAGACTCAGGTACCCTTATAAATATATATATATATATGCCACGTAGATATTCATGATATATGTGGAAATACATATAAATTATATTGTCATTGATTCAATGTTTCCTGTGAACAAGACTTATACGCAATGTGAACAAAGGAAGCCCCATATTTGCAGACGAAAATGTGATCTTTTCTGTTGATGCAACTCCAATATTTCCACTACAATATGAAGTGTAACAAGTTTATCATTCGTTTATGTCATATTTACTTGAATTATTGTATTTCACACAATTAAAATATATGATACACGATAAAAAGGAAATGAATGTCGGATGAAGCCGAATTGAAGGCATGCATCCAAAATATCGGACAGTTTCAACATCGATTTCCCTAAATTATTCAATTCATATGTATAAAAATAATATCTAAATCAAATAATTATACCAAGCGTCAGCGAGCTCTTACCGTAAACACATGTCAGTACAGGACATAAAAGAACTGTGAATAACCCTATCAGAAGACTACTCAGTATCTAGTCAATGAACGCGATTATCGTCGTCACCCCTACTGAGCATGGGCTCAAACGTACCGGACTTTTTGGAAATTATGTCAATAATTCATGTCTGTTCAGAAAACGTTGTCGATAAAGTATAATAAACGATAACGTTTTACCAACTCGCATTGTCGAATCCTTGCTTGAACCTGGGCCTGGCAAACACGATATTCGGGCTGGAAATGTGCTTCCGCGAAATAGAAAAACTTGACAGGTTTGACGGTAACCTAAATAAACATCGCAAAGGATTTTACATTTGTTGTGCACGTTGCGTGATACCTGAATTAATGTCTGCCGTTGCCAGTATTATTGTCTGCAGTCAGCAGTAACCAGGTCACTGTTTTAAGGCCCCCAAGCTCCATGTTGCCAATGAACGCTTAGATTTGGTGTTGTTGCCCCAGATTCCAACAATCACTCCCCCTACCCACTACGTCTATGCAATGGGGATATAGCGATCTTGGGTACAGTACTTGAATTTGTGGAACAGTGTTTAACAAAAAGAGAGGCTACACAACAGATGGGATTGTTCAGCTGTTGAAAGTACTGCGGCCTCGCGCCTCTAAACTGGTTTAACAAATTGCCGCTAGAGGGACCTAGCGACCAGGTGCTACTGCCTGATCCACCGACGTTATCATTGATACTTTGAAATGCTAACGCTCGCATCTTAGGCTATGTCCACACATATATATATATTAACATTTTCAAAATAATAACATGTAAATGCCGCATTTAGTGAACATTTATCATGAGATGGCTTAAGAAAAAGTGGATTCGTTCAGATTATTCTTTGTTCAATTTCAACAAAATGTCAAAATGGCGGCTATCATCTTGGTTGGCAGATTTGATCACCTGTCAATGCTACCCTTTTTATGATAGCATTTTATCTTTACTTTAACATATTTTCATACGTTTGGTATCATTGAAAAGATAACAAGTGAAACAAATGAAATAATAATTTTATATTACCAAATTCTAAATAAAAGCCTTTAATTCGAAACATTGAATGTCTTCGAAATTTTATTTGTCTTCTCGCTTTTGGATGATCAGGATATTAAACTTCAGTAGCACTATGGATCTTATGTTGTTGAGCATACATGATGAAACGTTAATTTTATGCATGTTCCAATGACGTCAAAAAACTGCCTTTTAAATCACAGTGCTCTTCTCTGTATACAACACCGCTATGGGTTCATCAAACTCTAGGTCTCTATGTAGGTTTACTGTCCTATAAACAACGCTTTTCGTTGGCTTACGGGACTGTCTAAGTGTTGCTCTGCAATTGGCATGTATGTTTTAAATCGGGTGTATGTTTTGGGGCGCTGAGAAGGAAGCTCGTTTATTGTTTTCAATGTAGGCTTTTCAAAAGTGGCAATCTTTTGATTGAACAATTACTGTACTCGGATGTTTTATGGGACGCTGGAACTCACAGACGCTAGCGTCAGGGTTTTTAATAAGTGTGCCGTCCTGGGTCCGTTACTTGTGATCTCCTTTTTACGTAAGTGTTGTCATATATATCATACTTACTCTTATAATACATGTATATAGCATATGCCCATAGCTATGTATTTTATGTAATGTCTTCTATGGACTTTTTTTGTCTGAAATGAAACTGATCTATCCATACAAACTTTGTTGACGTTAACTCTCATTCGTAAACGCGGCTCCAACCAAACGCCGATGACAGCGTGAAAGCTTCTCTCTGATTGGTCAATTACGAAAATAGATTAACCATAGGAATGATTTACATATCACTTATGAATGGATTTGTAGAACGCGGTTTTGGGTAGCCGCAGGGGAAAGCGGTCACACTAAGCCATAGGCGTGATAAGCGGGCGACTGTAGTGGCTGAGCCTGAGGACTTTGACATATGGCGAAAACAGTATTCTAGGACTAGCTGATAGCATTTTATAATAAATTACATTAAGTATATGTCATCACAGTTGAAAGTATATATTAAATCAGCTCAACGTGAAGTTCTGAAATTTAGATTTTAACTCTTTTACGGCGGGAAGCGGCTGTAGTCGAATTGTGTGCAGGCCGCGGGAAGCAACTTTAGTCGAATTCCAAGATGGCAGCCAAATTATGTGACGTTTGACCTTTAAAGTGACCGTCTGACTTCGGGCCCTGAAACTGACCCTACAGAAAAGTGCATGATGTACGAAAGTAGTTCTTTTCAGATTTGAAATTATTTTTTAAAAACATTTTTAGATAATATGAATTCTTGGTTTGTATAAGAAGAAAGGGTTTGTAACCCGCAGCATGCCTGTTAAACTGACACGGTTGCATAGAGTCCTATGTAGCACAAGCGAAAAACAATGTTCAAAGAACATTGTTTACCTTTATTCATTGTATTTACTGTCAATATATATATATGATGGATTCAAAGGAAAAAAAATGGATCAGTATCAAGAATAAATCACAGCATCAGATACATCTCTTGTTTTGTGTGTTTGAGGTTTTTAATTCTAAGATAGCTGCCGGATGTTGTGACCTTTGACCCTGAAAGTGAACTTGTGACCTTGAAATTGACCTTGCAAAAAAAAACCACGATGTAAATTGCGAGAGCTGACAGGTTGACAAGGTTTTTAGATACAAAATGTAGTATCAAATTAGTCAAAATAGTTGAAAAATATGCTTAGAAATTTAGCGTTCAGAGGTCAACCTGGGTAGAAATGCAGCATTGTAAGAGATCAAATAATGTTTAACCAATAGAATGCACCAGAGCCCCCCCCCCCCTTTTTCCACACTCTTCCACCCACCTACCGCCGCCCCGGTCGCTGGGCGACCTCGCAATAACAGTCGATACGCATTCGAACTGTTTGACCAAAAATCCTAGATGTGGCCTAGCTCACTATGACATGTTCCAAATGACAAAAAGTTGTTTTGTGCGTGTTATTCATTTCAGCAGCCTGCTCCACCCAAAAGGGTAACAATATCCTTCAAAACAAGTTTGGTCAATTGGTGTCAATTAACGCAATGCAGGCCTACGGTCACTTGATACATATTTCAATTAAATAAATACTGGTCTTTGGTTAACCGGGTGCCCTCTAATACATCATAGGTGTTTGTACCTTGTACCACGTGTCTTTTCCATTGTACGGGCGACTGTGTGCATTTGTCGGCTGCTACATTACTGTGCAAGAAGCGTTCGCTAGTTTCCTTGCATAGAGCATAACGATCAACCTGATTGATTGGCAAAATACCGCACCGGGTAAACCCATCAAATATCCGTTGAAACGCCGTAGAACACGATAACGTAACGAACGCAAATAAAGTAAATAACCTATTTAGCGATGCTTTGTCTGTTGACAGCTCAAACTTGGTTTTGGAAATGAGATGGGATTGAACAGCTTTAGGCTTCCAAATGTATCGTTTAATGTCATGTGACCTATGGAAAATTATAATTGCTGGAAAGGAACCGTGCAGCTCACACCCGAGAGCTCAATACTATAAGGCTATTCACATGGATTTCCAGCTAGTTTCAAAGGTACAGAGGACTGGAGACACTTTCAAAAGCTTTTGGGGGCCTTTCCCGGTATTATTACCGTCATAAAATATAACATAACATAACATCACATATATATGCATAGTCTACGAAATATTTTCGAATTTTGTGTATATTTACAGAATATGGTGATATGAAACATGCTGTATTCGGTATATTTTTGTCACAGATCCTTACGTTTGATTTGCATTTTTTGGTAAGAGTAGCTTCATTGATGTTCAGTACCTATTCTGTGTATCCCATAACAAGTGAAATATAAATGCTTCAGTTTACCGTTGTAAAATATTCCTTTAGTCTTTATTCCATAAAGGGCTTCAATATTTTTTGGTTAAAATCTTGTTCCAATTTTGAGGCACCCCATCGGCTCGCATTTCAAAAGTACTTGGGATAATACTGATTTTAATTATCTGTCTTTTACCATGTGAATAGTGTAGCGTTTCAAAAATATATAACAGTGAAAATAAGATTTTGTCCGGTGAATTGTGAAGCACAGCTACCTTTCGCTGTGAAAACTTAAAACGGTAAACTCGTCGAATTACTGCGAAAAGTATTACTTTACAGCAGGCCACATGGAACGTAGAGATCACTGAAAGAGAAAACGTTTCCTGAAATAGTGGATATGATTATTAGTATGAGATTAAGTGCAATTATGTTTTCACCTTAAATCGTAAATATTCAACTAATAGTCTAAATAATAAAACTGTTTTACAAAAGCAACTGCTTCAATTTCTAGTAATAGTGAAACGTGTTAGTCATTTACCAAGTAGAAGTTGGGTAGTTAACCCTAACTTACCAATGTTTTCTAGTATGTTTAAGATTCTGTACCGTATTAACTACTATCATTCAGTCAAGTGCGTGCGTAGGACCCAAAATTTTTGTGCGATACGTAATGCGTGTTACAATTATCCTACGAAGTTGATGGCATAGCTTGACACACAATCCAAGGCCGGCCATCTAAGTGAGGGCGACCAGATTGTTTACTCTCCGCGAAGGGAAGCAATCTCACTGCTTTTGTGCTTAAGGGGATGCGAGTATGGACTACCTGCAAATCTATGCCATGGCCTAGGTATATCCCTCATTGGCAAGTAAAAGCCCTGAAGGCTATCCTGCTCGAAAGGCCTGATGTCACGGCACAAGAAAGCCCCTCACCGTTAGTCGATCATTGACTGCTGTAAGAACCTGGTACCAGTGTGAAAATTCCCCATAGCTACCATCGAATGACCAGTCGAGTTTTGTGAAAGGTCTAGAACTTGTAATTCTATGCCACGTGTATCCATGGTCCAGGTGACGCCATGTTTCTAAACAGCCAATCAGAATCAGCCCACTATTCCATTAGGGTTTGACTCCATCAATGGAAATAGTTCTTCTAAAGGCCTATTCGGTAGAGCTCAAAATGCACTTAGCGTTTTGCTTGATGAGTCCTAGGCGTGATGAACATACTTAAGAGATACACCCCATTTACAACAGGCGCTTGATTGGCGTTGCAACATTTAAAAAGCAATGGAATCGAGCGCATGGAAAATTTACTCAAACTACAAAATATATGCAGGAACCTATTATTAATATTTTGGTAGATTTGACACGAAATGTGTATTTGCTTTAACGAATAAAGATTTTGCTAAAGATTTAAACACCGCATGCTCAGTGTTGCAAAAATGATTTAAAACACACGGGTTCCGTGTAATTTCATGGGAATTCATTGCGCATATTACTGATGACCCATATGATTGCCTGTATTTGGTGAAGCCAAAAGAATAGCATTTTTTTTTTTTATAAATCAAAACATTTACATAATTTTGGGGCCTGTGCGGGTCTGAAAAAGGCTACAGATTCCAAATGTTCTTATCCTCATCAGCCAATATCATTATAACCAGTACCTTTGTCGCACATAAGTGAAGCTTTACGTGAATGAAATGAAAGAAATTAAAGTAGTAAAGCGCGTGCGTTGAGGTACCATTTGTTAACCACAGACTCCAGTCTACCAAAAAAAGCCTTCGTGGCTGATGCTTATGCTCCTCCCTCTTAATTTGAATGGTTTGGTAACTTCATCTACCGGGAAGCACCTAAAATCTTTTCCTGGTATGAACACAAATTTTCCTTTGATTTTGTCAGCAACTGAGATCAGCAAAAAATTTTGCCCGTACGTCTTGTAAGTGCTGGATGTAAAGGGCGGCTGTGCCGGATTTGCTAACACGGGAAGTCTCTCGCATATCCTTGGCTGCGTCAGACACAAATTATATCCGTATCGAAAATAATAGAAAAGAATAATCGAAAGGGAAATAGACATTTGGACAAATGAAGATAAATGTGTCATATGTCTTCATTTGACAGAGCCGCACTTTGGTAATTACCTAACATATCACTCCTAGCTTGACAGAAATGCGGAAAACAATGCATAATCCCTGCAGTGACAGCCTACCTGGCCAACTTCATTTCGCCAACTCTAAAGGTCACGCGGGTCAAAGACATGGATCTGTGGCCGTCAGGAAATGACTGCAAGGCGTCTTTTTCATATAACCATACTCTCATTAAATGGACAGAAGCTTGGTTCGTAGAAAGCTTATTTCCTTTGTGGTGATAAGAGGGTGACGAGGCCACGGATAGTACATGTAACTGATCCAGACTTTTTTTTGTTCTTATGAATCCGTAACGTCCATCAATCCCCTTGGAAAAGTTGAGACCTTTGGTCTTTATTTGTCATCGCCACCAACTCCATATTTGTCTAAAATTGATTAGGTATCTCAACGAGTTTGTTTGTGGAAGTTACGTTCGAGTTCAATATATTTCGGAAATACAAGAGAAAAAAGAATAAGCTGACACCATTTGTTAATGCTTGTCTGGGACAACTACAAACGAATGTTTTATACTTCATCCAATTGCCTCAAATTTAGCACTCATTTTGGACAGCAATTGTAGAGGAGGTCGGCCAGGACAGAATTTTAAAAGGAGCAGCCGGTCTGCATAATTAGTGTCAAAAAAAAACAACAGAAGACTTTGTACCCGTTTCCCTATGTAGCTAATTAGCATGTGCCTTGAGTGAGTCTCAAGTTGTAATTTTGTACACTAGATGTCCATGCGATCATTTTTTTCTGATTTTCTAAGATTTTGTTTTCAATAGTCTTTAATTCAAAATGGGTGAAATTTATCTTTAAAACATTTGCTCAAATTTGATAACCATTGCTCTAAAATTACACAGGGCCCGCATAGGGACCCCGGTGTTAAGATTGATGGCCAGGGAGTGTTGTGCTTTGATATTATGATAATAATGATCATCATCATTATCATCCCTGGTATTATTGGTTGCTTTAAAAAAGATTTTGTGTTTTTGCATACACCCCTTTGCTGGATTCGTCCCACCTAGATTAGAATATACCCAATCTTTGACAGATTAAGTTGTTCAATCTGTGCAGCTATCAGTGTATCCTAACGTTTATATTTGTTGAAATGAGAATATCTGAGTGTAAAGCGACTTTATATTTACAAATAAGTATCTGAAATCCTATTACAGTCAGGGGTTCATTTCAAATGTAATATTATGGGTCCATATTCAAGATACAACGTACAAGATGCAAACAGGCTGATCGTGATTTATATCTGATCATATCGAATCAACTGTCACCATGGTATCCTCACACCAAAGACCCTACGAAGAGATCCACTGGTGGCTCCACACACAATCATAACATCCAATGCAAAAGGCATTTGAATTTCCAAACTTATCTGATGATTAACAATCAACCAGGCCAGTGTGTCCATCTTTGTTCAGTCTCTTCAAGCTGTACAAATTTCATGGTAAAGATGCCATTTATGGACTGGACAGAAGTCTCGTTCTATCTTCATTGCCATACTCATGATATTCTAGTAGGTTGATTCAGTACAAATTGGCATGACTTTGTGAAAGGGACCACTCGTGGCTCTGGTTTAAAATATAAAAATGGTGCAGTATCAATACGGATACTTATGGTGGGGCATGAGAGTGTCTCATCATCCGCAAAAAAGATGGTAAAAGTGTTTTAAATAAGTTAGTTACTTTAGTGTATACAACGGTTCCAGTATACTGTATACTTCTTGATATCAGAACCCGTTACAATGGTTGGCTTCTCTGGTAATTGCAAGTTATGTGCCGCAATAATCACCAGTGAAGTCAATAAATTGCATCAGATCGCAAAATTTGAGAAACCAATGAATCTTTGACCTTTAGCCACGGATCCACCTGATGACTAGAACGGCGTGTTCTTTCCTGAAGGGTTTACAGTCTACACATACAATATACCACATTTTCATGCTTGCCAACTTTTACCACTTGATCTTCCATGTCTTATATTCATATAATAGTTACGTATACGTTGCTACAAATGCTGAAGTCAGAGAGCTACAGAAACTGGACCAACTTTCGCAGTTGAGAGGAAAGCCTATTCATATTGTCACTACAAAACAGCATATGTATTTGCGCAGCTTCATTTTATAAATACGTACGGATGCATGCAGACGTTTTTTCACATCGTATAGTTTTGAAAGCTGTATGTAACTTGACTTCGGAATACACACACACACACACACACACACACACATACATACATACATATATATATATATATATATATATATATATATATATATATATATATATATATATATATATATATATATATATATATAATACTCAATATATCTTTCTATCCAACCAGCAATTAGTCAACCACCCAATCGACCACCAACTATCAGACAGGGATATATATATCTATAAAGCGAATACTCAATATATCTTTCTATCCAACCAGCAATTAGTCAACCACCCAATCGACCACCAACTATCAGACAGGGATATATATATCTATAAAGCGAATCATGCAAATCCCTGTCTGATAGTTGGTGGTCGTTTGGATGGTTCATTAATTGGATAGAAAGGTATATTCAGTGAGTGAATGAGTGATGTGCTTGCATTTTAAAGTTTAACATTTGACCAATTTTACGCATTCATGTGTGTGAAGTCCTGCATGTTTACAGTAGAAATGCCACGTTTCATAATGTCACGTATTCCTAATCTGGGAGCACGTAATAACACACACACACACACACACACACACACACACACACACACAAATAATGGTATATACTGGAGGTCATTCGCTTAGACCAGGAATTTTCTCTGTAATCCTTGCTTAGGCTTTGGAATAGTGCTGGAATAGGACACTCTAGCTTGCGCTTGTTTACCGCACATACATTTTTCATTAATGTTTTACTACCAGCACCTGGCGCAATTTTAACTGCTTTGTGTGATGCCTTTGCATATAAATTAAACTCTGGGCATCTGATCCATTTCCACACAAAAGAAACCACAACTGAATATTAAAAAAGGAAATAACTTACATTTCTTTTTCTGTCCGTGTATGACAAATCCAGAATGAATTATGCATGTTCATTGAGAGAAAAGCTTAACTTTGATGCTCAGTACAGCAACATTGAAATCAGGTTGTGTCATTAATACTATAACATTATAAATAGTTGATGCTTGCTGAAAGTTTAGTGGTACCACTACAATACTTGGGAACAATTCCAAATGGTCGAATAAATTCAAATAAGGTATGAGCATTGTGCCGGGAAGTATCCTGGGCTGGCAGTCAAAAGGTAAGCTGCTGCAAACCATTGATAACGGCAAGTGTTAGAGGTAAGACCTCATTTGAATTTGCTATCAGGATAGCTGAGGGTCACCTTGATATATTGCAATGAGATAATGAACAAAAAGCAAATTAATGTGAAAAGGTCAGGCACGCCGCTGAACTTCACAGGCCAGCTGAGCATTCTTAGCTGCCAATAGCTCAAAATCGAAACGTTAAGTGAAGCTATTGTAGAAAGATAATCACCGACTGCTGCAAAAAGTCTGTTGTAATAAAAGACCCGAACGTGTCATTGGTACCCTCGGTTTGCTTCCAATCACACATCGTGATCTTCTAATTACATCATTTTCAACTAAACAGCTGAACATAAAGGTATCACACTCGTTTACTGCAGACAAATATGATCCCAATAATGGTATAACTAAGCAACTGAATATGCAACGCTATAGGAATCCTGAGAAACCGGAGATAAAGATTGAAAGAAATAGCCATTTATGTGTGTTCTCTTTAGTGAAATAGTATATTCGGCTTGGTGACTGGCTTTCAAGGCAAGACTAACAGTAAATGGACCTATAGATATGTGTTTGTGCAGACATGTGCATATGATCGATTTAGCATGCCCCAATACCACTTAAGCCACCGAACATCAACATATTATAGCTTCATGAAGCTCAGTCTGGATGAGAAACATATTGCCAACATCGAATTGAATTGAACTTTATTTTCAAAATATGACAAAATATGTTATAGTATGGCGAAGATTGATTCCCATAGGAGCGACCTAATCTGGCTGGGCACCAGTACAAAGTTTAATATGACATATACGTTCATGATTGAACAAATAATATATCTACAATGTTAGTGGTCATTCAGATATAATAAATTTTAAGTCATTACAAGTAAGATGGCCCAACAGGTTATATTTTAGGAAGTAAAACGGAGCTGGTAGGTTAAACGAACAGAAGCAAGGACCATGCATTAGTATAGTTCAGTATATATGTACAATATATATTATACTGACATCTTCCTACAATCCGAACCAGTTCTGCTTCAATATGCAACGCACCTAGATGCTCTTCGAATCTATTGGTATCAATGTATGATTGCCGTCACAATCCAAAGTCACGCAATGCTGGACTATATTATGAAGTGTCAGTTTGAATATAATGTAAGTCACCTAGACATACAGGACATGATTCGACCATAAGTGATTATACAAATTTTACAGGCAATTATTTCATTGGATATCTCATGGGGGGGTTTTGTTGAACATGTATTTACCATTGTCCGGCTACCTAGTTTAATAGTAAGTATACAAAAAACTGCGCTAAATTATGTGAAAAGAAATTGCCTTTTCGGGGGGGTATAACACCAAGTTGATGCGATTACTGTATTAAAATTATCCAATCAATCACAATGTCAAAGTCTTCAGCAAAATTTGACCAAGAGATATCAAACATAAACTGTTAGACATTACAAAATATGAATCATATATTGTCAAACCTCCTCGTAGTAATTTCATCAATGTGGCAAGAGTACAAACATTTTAAAGTCAATCCAGTAAAAATCACTATACAACCCAAATTGGAATAATCGCTCAGGATCAACTTGAAATTGCGGATGTATGATAAATGTGGCATACCTTTGACTATGTACACGGCATCCACACAAGATCCATTGAAACAGTAAAAATATCATGTTTCCTAGTCGTTAAAGTATGTACAAAATACATGCAGCATAAAATTAATGTATTGCTATCAGTTATTAAATTGTTTGGCAGACTCAGGGGTTCATTATTTTACCGGCGTCAAGATCACACCGAGGATGGCTGTTGATTCAGTGTCTACAGAATTCACTCCAACCCCCCTCCCCCCATATATTGCATTCGAATCTTAACACCAATTTTTTTAACAACTTTTGAAGGCGTCTAAATTACTCAACTTTATCTAAATTGTGTGCAAACGAGTATATTAACAATACATGTCCTACAGATAATCGTGTTTCCAAGTTCCTTGAAAATAGTTTATCAACGGCCATACTATCAAGTATTGAACTTTTAAATAGGCGGATTTCAATGAAAAAAGGCAATTGTAAAATTTGCCTGCGGTTCCATGACGACTTAAAACAGCAGATCGAGTGATCACTTGCACTGTCTCTTGGAAATTCAAAACATCAATCATACTGCAAGAAGGACAAGAAATGTCAAGGCTCACGATATTTCGAACCTAAAATGTGTTTGAATCACGCTAACATTAGATGTATTTACAAAAACAACACATACACACAGACACATAGCCACAGAAAAGTAGCTCATCATGAAAAGCAAAGCAAATATCAGTGTTTTGGTGATAATGGTTATGATAGCTTCAAATTTAAATTTTATTCACCACAGAGACACAAGAGGTGGTCTTTCTAAGAACCAAATGTTCTTCACGAAAATTTAAGTCTCTTGCAGCACCATTATTTGGGGAGTTCAACCCATTTATGTGGTTCGCACATACATACTTTTTGATCATCCTCAACGCAGCTTTGATGAATTCAGTGGGTCAGAATGTTGTTGAATGCAGTACGTGTGACTTCACTTTAGCTAATCTTGTGTCCATCTTAGAAACACTCAGGTCGCAGCAACGGATGCAAATACAAGTTTCTTGTTACAATGCAAGTATTCAATTCGTAGCAGCTAAGTACCATCATATCATATCATAGCCAAGTACGCAACTGTTCAGGTCGTTGCAACTCAAATTTGGAAGTCCAATCTCGCGTTAGTATGCAGATGTTTAATACTTCAGGCATACTCAAAGTTCCATGTAGTATGCAAATTTGAAGTTGGTAGCAGCTCATGCACAGTCACGCGAGATCCGGGGTATAAAATGGCAATATTCCCTGTCCTACAGAATGAATTTCTGGTGACAGACCTCTCAACTTTTGTCTAAACGACAGAGTCAATGCCAGCCTGTCCCTTTGCGAAATGATACTATCATCACTTGAAGCTAGTTGATGAAAACCTCTGTAGACCTCATGACTGAAAGCTTCAGCTGCTTTGTGGAAGTCCACGCTACCTTTGTCAGTATTATCAACATGTTCTTTGTTATACCTTCTGTGGTATCAATTCTCAGGTAGACAGACGGTTTCAAAAGGCTTGCATGTTCTGCAAATAATTACTTTTTAGCACATTAATGAAGCACGGAAAACGACAGAATAATATTTCATGAATATCCAGAATATGTATACATGTGACGCTGATACAGCGGCAACAGTTGTAACTGAACATCACGTATGACATGTAACTTTGCCCTTCCCCGCTTTACCGGTCAAACATATCAGATGGATCTCAAATGTCGTCTGCTTTGGTGCATTTTGAGGACGATGAAACCTGCCTGGGCGCCGCCTGACGTTTTCGTGGGGGCGGCTCCCATGATATACCCAAGAACTCGCATACTAGGAGTGTACAAACCTTAAGAGTCCATATCCCGCCGACTTTACCGTCCGGCATGCGAAGTATACTCCGGTTCAAATCCAATCGGAGTAGAACTTCGTTCCCGGTGTCATATACCATTTTCTGCATGTTTGAGGTTGAATTTATAATGCGCGGAACTGCGTAAAAAGGATGGGACTTTGTGTCACATTTTAATAGAATTACCTTTGAATATTCCATGAAATTTCATGAAAGTTATTTTGCACTTGCAATAAACGAAAACAAAAACAAATGCACACCACATAAGTCTTGATCTTTCGGAATAGAGCAAGGAATTTGGGTTGCTTTCGAGAGTCCATGGCATTGGCCCGAAAGCAGATTAATAATTTCGAAGATCATTTCAATTAAGTGTTTGGTTTCTGTGATAATTCCCACTAAATGTCCTGGATAGTATTCAATGAATTTCCAATAAAAATAGAGCGCTAGGAGTCAGTTTTTCCGTGACTTATCATTTTTAAATCTAGTTTTATGTGAAGGGCCAATAGTCTTGCCAGATTACTAAAATAGGGCCTATAACTTTACTAAGGATTGTGAATTCATCTGTAGGCTTAGGCCCTAAAATAATAATAATAATAATAATAATAATAATAATAATAATAATAATAATAATATGTGGCCATATGTGAGATGGGTACAAGCGGACGAAGCACTTATTTTTTCAACCGTGGAGACCATGTATTGTAGGCCTATTGCTGAGACAGCCTAAAGTAAACCTTGCGATTGGAATGTGTGCACCTATTGTTAGGCCTACCAGAAAGACTTGAAATTTCTATTAGCTTATAATAATCAGGATTCGTGGGGGGGGGGGGGGTGTTTGGTTTTGTTTTTTTGTTTGTTTGTTTTGGTTTTTTGGTTTTTTTTTCGGTTTAGGTTTTGTTCTTCTGGTTTTTTTTTTTTTGTTTTTTGTTTTTTTGTTTTTGTTTTTTGGGGTGGTTGTGTTGTTTTGTTTTGTTTTGTTTTGTTTTTTTCTTCAAAGCACTGGACAGTCACTTAGAACAGGGACAGGGGTTCGACTCTACCAGCGAAACATTTTCATTCTGTGAAGCTCCTAGTCATCGTGCCGTTGTGGGTCTATGGGCCTACGCCTACGGGCTACCCGACACATGCTGAGTTCTCATAGTTTTTTTCCTCCATGTTTACCGATCTTCATCCAAGATTACGCTTGGTTTAATGGGCTAACATCTTGCCTGTTGGGGCCGTAGGAAGAACAGTTGTGATAGAGCTACCCTGGATTAAAAAATTCAATTATTTTATTGTTAGTCATAGGCTCTATACCCCTGAGTGGAGAGAAAAACATCATCCCAAAACACAATTAGGCCCAAAAAGGCTAAAAAGTCAAAGAACAGAAACCCGATTGCAGTGAAACGCACGTTCGACCGCGCTGGTTATTAGCCTTGAACCTGTTTGTTTATGCATTTTATAGGACCTATTTGTTAGGGATGAGCTCTGGAAAATATACAAAATATATCTAAAATAGATTCATAGGCCTACGTATATATTTATACGCCATAATTACAAGAAGGATAACTTGAGGTAAAAATAAGAAACAATGAGTTTCCACCCTTGAAGCAACCTTATAAGCTTGAGTCAAGTACCGGTACCCTTGGCCTTATGTTATAGTGGTTATAGCCTAGTATAGGCCTATGCCACGTCAACCTTACGTCACTGGTGTTCCTACTTGGACGTAACGTAAAGACTGTCTTCCTGTTCAACCATAGCCACATTTCATTTGTGGCGAAAAATCAAATTTATAAATCAACAAAATGGTTTCAATTTTTACCTTCCTATGATGCCGTCCATGTCGGTAGGTCTATGGGCAAGCCTACTTAGTACTTGGTTGCTTTTCTCTCCACTGAGGGAACCTCAAAATTTGTATTGACATTGTACCTGTATATATTATATTCATATCAGCTTGACTTTCAATCTAAATACCCGTATTATTAATATGAATAGGCCTAATAGAAAAACGGAATGTGTTAGATGTATATAACATTAACAATCAAAGTAGGGCCAAGGGGAAACCCGTGCAAAGCGGTTCACCTCGGCATAGTGGGCCAGTGGCCTATTTTAAACATAATTGTCAAATCTTTTTTATATAGGCCTATCTGTTACATCTGGCACCATACTTTTCAATGCAAATAAAATGCAAATGCAATAAAATTTGGCACTAAACTATGCTTTGGCACTAGCTGTTTTCTGTAGGTTTTTATTTAGGCCTAGGCCTACCTGATATTAAACTCAATGGCTAAAGCCTGTCATCACATTAGGTAGGTCTGTAAAAATATGATAAAAACTCTTTCTGCCAGAGCATACCTCTAGTCTCTAAGAGAGGTCAGTCAAAGCTAAACCCATTTATTTTGATAATAAAAATTTGACGGACATATTCCAAAAAAACCTTGGTAATGTTGAGTCGGAGGGCACAGTTTGAACTTGACATCCATGCCAACTTCACCCTGTTAATTTGCCAACTTTATCCCAGAAATCTAAACTCAGTATAGCAGCTATAAAAGTTTGATGCAACCAACTTTCAAAGCCATCAATTTTATTTCTGATACTTATGGATGCTTACCAATATGTGTATTAATCGCCAGCATTTATGCAACGATGTGTAACCGACTAAAGTTTAGACAGGCCGTTTTGGGGCAGTTCTGATGCATTTTGCCTAAATTTTCCCACCAACCAAACTTGTGACAGCACAAGAGCTGCTCCCTGTCACAAAATCAATAAGGTGGCCCACTTTACGGCCCAACTCTACGGTAAGGCTTTCGGACTAATGGACCTAAATGGGTTTGGGCTAGTAGGCCTTCGGAATATCGGGCCTTCGGATTATCGTGCCGTCACCGTTATAACGTCACTATGTGCGACGCGCTTATCTGTTTGGTCAGCTGTGAAACTTCTCTGAACAGAAAAGGGTCGTTGACATATATATATATATATATATATATATATATATATATATATATATATATATATATATATATATATATATATATATATATATTATATATATATATATCCAGGCCTACTGGATTGGATAACGAAATCACAGTTTGAGACAGTTGAAGATGTTTTCGTTCAGACGAATGTAGGATTTTCTGCACAATGACAGAATTGCTGGGTACATCTGCTCATGTAGAATGATTCAGCAGAGAAAACAACATGTAACATAAGTACGCAGTACCATCTGCTTTATTTGGACCTGCCCAAGCCCGAGGCCAAGCGACGGTCATTCTAAGGAATATAAAATTTCCAACACAAACATTTTGGCCCTTTTTCTATGGTATGTATATATGCATAGGCCTATTTTTATTCATCGCCTTAAACATATCACTGCTATACTCACTGGCTTGAAATCTGAAATTACATGTGTCGATAATAGAAAAGATTTTCAAAATGGTCTCAGGAGAGAACCAGGGTAACAACTCTCCGCTGAGCTATGGACGCAAGGAGGACCTGTTCGCCCAGCCTCATTTGGCAGGAGTTCAGCCGACAGCTCAGCCCCAGAGCTAAAACGAAAATCCATAAAAATACGAAGCTCCATTGGTGTTGCTTGCAACTAATTAAATACAGAGATATGGAATGAAAAATTGAACTCATCTGAACTCGGGGTATATAAATCTACTTATTGTTGTGTGGCGCAAACAAAATCAATATAACTGATTACTTAGAACTTATATGCACATTTATTTTTTTCAAATCTTCACGACAAATATCAATGTATTTGCTCTTTATCCGTGAAACCTTACAAAGCGGATCAACGGCTCAGCCGTCGGCTGCAGGCGGCTCAGCGTCTTTAACCAGACGGCTCGAAACTTCAGCGCCGGCTCGGATCACTGGTTTACGCGGTTCAGTTTCTTGACGGAACTCATTATCAGAAGGTAAAAAAAAAAAATGTGTACTATTTTTTTCTCTCTTTGCATCTTTCATTATTTTGAGTTGCTTTGCAACTTGGACAAATCTCTCGGCATGAGCCATGCATACTTTTGCCCTATCGGCTTCTTGCGTAATCTGGGACGCCTGAAAATAGATATGCATATATCCATACTGTAATTGGTTGTTCGTATATTAATATTGTAAGTATTGCTATATGAAACGTATTGGTTGAATGAATCAACGTTAATTTCTTGTCCATATATATATGGACAGGAAATGAGTATTTCATTAACGTTGATTCATTCAAGTATGGACATAATCCTTTAACGTTAACATGGTATTCAATGGACCATGTTACCCTTTATATCTTAATTACAGGTAAAAGGTATCTGCACCACAATAGTAATTTTAGACGGAAATTAATTCTGAAATTTTGATCAAGCAAAAATGTATTTATTCAATATACCATTCATAGCAAAAAAGCTTCAGTGATTTTCTAAGGAGTGAATAGCTCCTTTTCAATTGTGTCAAAGATGAAGAGGTCCTCAAACCTGACTGCTTAAAGGTAATGAGAAGTGCTGCTTTTTTTTTTTTTTTTTTTTGGTATCATCTTTGTAAAGAGCCGAAAATGTTACGAACAACCCCTGATATTTTCACATATACAGGCATTAAGATCTTCAGACCACAAGAATGGTCATCTGGAATATTGTTCAAAATATATCCAAAATGTCACCAAAACATCTGTTTGGATCTAAAACGCTTGTGTTTGTAAAGCAACTTCAAAATTTCAGTGCGCCTTCAGCGCAGAGATATTCTTCAAAACCCTGCGTTTTGTTGAATATATATATAATATATATATATATATATAGAGAGAGAGAGAGAGAGAGAGAGAGAGAGAGAGAGAGAGAGAGAGAGAGAGAGAGAGAGAGAGAGAGAGAGAGAGAGAGAGATTATGTTGGAACTGTGTATCTGTAATATTTGGTGTAGAAGTGAAATCTTGTTACCCGGTAGACATCATTTTCAGTTAAAATGACCCTACGACCTGAAGCGTAAGGTCCATCAAGGTCACTAAAGGTCAAATTTAACAACACCAAAAGAAAGCCCACAGGTATTTTTCTAATAACGTTCAATAGTGACCATGAGCCTAGGATTGACCACTAACAGAACGTAAGCAAAAATGTCCATTTTTTCCTGTTAAGGTCACTCAAGGTCAAAATCAACATTAACAAGAGAAACCTAGTAGCTAATTTCCTATCGATGGTCAATAATGGCCATGAGCCTAGGATCGACCATTGCCAAGATGTACGCCAAAATGTGTTTAACCTTTTGAAGGTCAGTCTAAGTCAGAATTAAGAAACTCTAATGAAACCTCTTGGTTACTTCCCAATTAATATTTGATAGTATCCGTGGACATAAAGTTTACTTTTATCAACGTATATGCGAATATTCCGTATACACTTTATGCATTTACTGTGTGTGTGTGCATATAAGTAACCTATATTTATAAAAGTCCATGATAAACATTTTAAAAAATTGGAGGCCACCTGCGTTTCAAATGGGCATCTGTTCCTTTCGAAGTACCATCCGTGAATAAATTGTGTTGAAGCTGTGATCAATCCCTCCTTGGGGGGCACTCGCAAGGCTTTCCAATGTACAATTCAAAACACTTATAAAAAGTATGAAAATCAGAGGAAGCTGGTTTCCGATACGCATCTGGTCTATCCTATCATAGCAGCGTGGTTCCATTGAGCGTCACTCACACGGCCTTCAAATGTATCATGAGAAAGTCAATTTGCAAGAAAGCTTGACTGGTTTCTAACCCAGGGTTTGGGGCAAAAAAACAAGGTTCAATACGGTCTTTGACGTATTCCCATATGTTTATTTTTGATAATCAATGGCATAAGAGAGGCAATTAACACCAGCGGGGCATACAGCTAATCTTGTGTATATCTAAAAAAGAAAGTTGTTCCCTCTAATGGGGGGGGGGGGGGTTCTAGTTTATAGTTATATCAGTTGGCATTTACCCATCACTGTTTACACATGAGATAATAGAGTCATAAAGGGACAATTCATAACTTTCACTACGTCTTGGTTTCTCTAGGCCAGTATCCAGCATGATACATTAAAAAATTCATTAACACTACGGTAATGATCAAATACTTAGAGGTTATTCCATGGCTAAATCAGTCTCCTACCCGGTACAGTTCCCCTGAGAGCCTGTATACTCCCGAGACCCGTAGGGTCGAGGGAGGATAGAGCTCGAGGGGGAACTGTACAGGGTAGGAGACTGATTTAGCCTTGAAATGATCTTTGTATCCTTAATGTATCAACCGTGATAAGACGAAAAAGGCAAATGCAGCTTTTCCTGGGATTATGTAAGATGCCACATACCACCCTTGTATCGAAAAATGCACAATTTCTAGTTCATAATTTTGTGTGAGAAAAACCCACCTTCCCTTCAGAAAGAAATAGGCCCACACAACTCTCCTGTCAGGTCATGCATCTTTTGAGGCACGCACCCTTGGAACGTGTGTGACGTCATGGCACATAACGACATTAGAGTCACTGTTTGCGCAAATGTGGAACGTGAGGGATATACTGACTTTCAATGTTATTTTAATGGGGTGATTGTATTTCCCTTGGAAAGATACTGGCTGTTGCTGCTGCAGCATTAGCCATGTGTTCCAATTGGACAGTTTCAGTATCCTCCCTTATTTTGGTGTCGGTATGTCCCCTGAAAGACACTGTATGCAACAGGACTAAAATTGCATTATGAGGGCAGTTCTAACACTACATTTAGGATACTTAGAGGTTATCTCATGGCTAAATCAGTATCCTACCCGGTACAGGGTAGGATACTGATTTTGCCAGGGGATGATCTTTGTATCCTAAATGTATATGCCATAATTAGACGAAAAAGGCAATTGCAGCTTTTCCTGGGATTATGTAAGATATTACATACCTATTCAGTAGCCAAAACATACAATGTCTGGTTCATAATTTTGTTTGCGAAAAGCCCACCTCCCCTTCAGGAAGCAATGGGCCTAAACTACTGTCCTGTCACTGTCAGGTCATGCATCTTGTGGGACAAGCACCCTTGCAACGTGAGTGACGTCATGGAGCAAAACGTCATTAGAGTCACTGTTTCCGCAAATATAGAACGTGAGGGATATACTGACTTTCAATGTTATTTTAATGGGGAGATTTTATTTCCCTTGGGAAGATACTGGCTGTTGCTAGTGTAACATTATTCATGTATTCTAATTGGACAGTTTCAGTATCCTTCCTAATTTTGGTATCGGTATGTCCCTTGAAATACACTGTATGCTACAGGACTAAAAATGCAGTATGAGGGCAGTTTTAATGTCTACATTTAGGATACTGCCGGTTATTAACAGGTAGCTAGTCCAGTCTGGGATATACTGTTGACGAAAAAGGATAGAATAGGCAACAAGAAGGACGGAGAGAAAAAACGAACGAACGAAGCGGAAATGACACTATCCCCGGGCACTTTATGTGCTGAGGGTGACATAGATCATATTCTTATCTCAATCGCTTTTCCTCAGAGTGGGTATTGAGAATTCATGCAAATATGTCTCTCGTGTTTCAAAGAAGGGTCCGTATTTTGGTGAGTAATCTCTTTTGGCGAGTACCAGTCTAGGCCAAATATGCGACTCAAAGATTAGAGCATGCCACACATAATGAGATACTTGATGATTTCTATGGAATTCGGTTTAAAAATTATATTTAAAGATGCTAAAAACTATTTCTAGTGCTTTGTATCAACAATTCCCTTTAAAATTCAAAGCTCTTGATAAATTATTCATTAAAGTGTCCAGTAATAAGAATCATAACTATATTCATATAAACACATTTACTAGAACACCCCCCGCCCCTTTATTCTGATTATTACTGTATTAAAGCAATGTTGACCCATCCACCATTAGAAATTTATTGAGTGCAATTCATTTTCCTCTCGATAATACCTTTATTTGATTTGGGCCGTTAGTATTTAAACAAATTACAAGCAACCCCATGGCTTGTAATTTCTCACGTACTAGCTCAGTTATTTTGTATTTGGCTCGAGTATCAATTCATTAAGATTAACAAAAGTAACTGTTTAAAAAAGCTTATTATTCAATGCCAGATATATTGAAGATATTGCTTGCATATACGTAAACCTATTCAAACAACTGAACAAAATTTTCCTAATGTTTGTTTAGGAAAATGCTAGTGCCGAAGATAACAATGTGTGTTCCCTGATTTGGATATTCACCGTTCTTAATGCTATATTTGTTGTCAAAATATATCACAATAGCCGATTTAACCGTTGGTATTGTCAATTATCTTTCCCTTGAAAATAATGTATATGACCATTTTTAATTTGGTTATGATACAATTTTGTCACAAGTTGCGTGTTTTGGTTGCACTTGTTCTCAGTTCGCAGGTTGTGCTTTTAGAGTAACAGTTGCGAATGATAAATTTTAAATTAACAGGATGTAGTGAGGTACGCCTGATTAAGTAGATTTCATATCACCTGTTGCAAAAATTGCAATATTAGTTTAAAGTGCCAGTTCTTCAGTTTAAAGGATTTCCTATTGGCTTGTTTTACTCAAAATTATTCACAGTTATTAATTGTCTCATACATAGCTACATGCAATTTAAATAAAACTACAAACATTTATCTTCTTCGCCTTTTTTAAGACAAATTGTTATATTTTGATGCCTGGCCTCCCTTGCGTGCAGCAGAAACTGCGAGTTAGGAGAAGGGTTTGTGCAGCTGCGGCCCAGTCGCAAAGGTTATCAGCTGTGAATTCACTTAACAATCCCAAAGTATCCTTCACTTCTTTATAATTCATAATATTCTGCGGAGCAATGTTTGGGCTGCTCTCCTGTTTTGATTGACGCCATCTGTAGCCAGGATTATAATTAAAAGGGAAAAAAAGAAAAGATATACAGGTATAATTACTTTGAAGAGGTGCAGCAATTTCAATAAAAAAAACCCCTGACTCCTCAGGGTAATTTGTAGCCCCTCCGTCTAAGAAAAATGTCAAAACAGTCATTTCTTACTTCAACTTTTAGCTTACTTGGTGTCACCTTCTGTGAAGAGTCATTGGTGTCCTGTTCACGGAGGGAGTCAGAAGTCAGAATTTTAATCTTTGTTGTTGTTGTGGTGGTGGTGGTTTGTTTGTTGGGTGTGTTTTTTTCCGTTGGGGATGGTTTTGTTTTGTTTCGTTTTGTTTTGTTTTGTTTTGTTTTGTTTTGTTTCGTTTTTCGTTTTTGTTTTTTTTTTGTTATGTTTTTGTTTTTGTTTTTGTTTTTTTGTTTTTGTTTTTTTTGTTTGTTTTGTTTTGTTTTTCGTTTTTATTTTGTTTTTTTGTTTTTTTCCTTTTTTATTTTTTTTTTGGTTTTGTTTTTCGCATGTGGGTTAATTTATGCTAGTTCATATTTTCACGAAGTCCTGCCATTATGAGCAAAAACTTAATAATATTTATTTGCTAATATTTTTACTTGTGTCCTTAAAAATCAAGTGGGTTGTGTTTACGACATAATTATATGTACAAAGAGAGACAAACAGGAAATTTAGGCTGCAGAGCACACTTGATGGTTTCCCGCTGATGACCCACTTTCAAATTCTTTTGGCTGTTAAAGCCTTCAGTTTCATGAATTTGTGCATCGACGATGATGAAAACAGTGAATCAAATTATGCGTTTAGACTGAAACAGTGACTGGATAGAATATGTGAAAACCTTGCTTAGGATTGCTAATGGGTGACCTTAACCTATTTTTCAAGGTCACATGGGCATGTCGTGTAAAATTGACACGGACGCAATAACTCCGCAAGGATTTGATTTATGAGGTTGAAATTTTGCATGATTATGTACAAATATATGAACTAGGTTGGGATTGCAGATGTGTGACCTTGACGTATTTTTCAAGGTCACATGGGCATGTCATGTAAAATTAACGCGGACACAATAACACTCCGCAAGAATTTGACTCATAGATGTTGAAATTTTCCATGATTATATATCAATGTGGACGTGATAACTCAAGGAACAAATGACTTGGGAAGTTGAAAATTTATGTGAAGATGTTCCTATATATGATCTTGCTTGGCATTGCAGATGGGTGACCTTGACATATTTTTCAAGGTCACGTGGGCATGTCATCTAAAATTGACACGCATCAACTCTGCAAGGATTTGACGTATGAGGTTGGAATTTTGCTTGTTTATGTTCCATAATACTAACTAGGTTGGGATTGTAGATGGGTGACCTTGACCTATTCTCAAGGTCACGTGGCCACTTTTTAAAAATCATTGCAGATGCACTCGAGAACGATTTGTCTTAAAGAGGTTGACATTTTGTGTGATTGTGTTTCTATGTAAGACTTTTGTAAGACCTTGCTTGTAACTGCAAATGTATTACCTTGACCTATTTTTCAGGGTCACGTGGGCGTTTTGTCAAAAATCAACGTTTTGAAATGTCAATAAAGAATGTAACTTCACCATATCAGTAGATCATTGGAAACGGTATGCCTATTTATAAAAATAAGGGTGACAATAGTAAGGGTGCACGGGGAGACATTTGATTTTCTGTTGGAAAATAAGCCTGTTCTAGTTCATTTGGTATATATATCTTTTATAATGATGGATCCAGAAATTTGTACAGCAATGAGAAGAATCATGGCTCCTGAACTTCAAGCATTGTCATATCCCCTTTTTTGCCCTGCCCTGACACATGGAAGCCATATTTATCGTGTTGTGCTATAGATTGTTACAAAGCTCATTGCCTAGTGAGGCGAAATTTTTGTTTCAAACAAAAAATTTTAAAATGGGGGTGGCACTCTCTGCCCTTAGTTGGAACAGCGCCTCCCATATAAGCAGAGAACATGTATTTCGACGTGTTCTTTGCAGCAGCTGGCATTGCATTTCAATTTCCTTTCCCAAAACTCGAAACTGCTACTTCACTTGTCATTGCATGCGGTTGTCGTCCCCGAAAGATGTTCCATATGGCAACACATTCATCTTAAGCAGCACCAACGATAGACATCATAATTCACTCTCGTGCATAGATTTTTTTTCCGCAGGAAAATTTATTGTTCCAAATCTAGCTTTAGTCACACAGATTTAAATGTATTTCTGCCTTTATGAACAGTGTCTTGTGGCGTCATGTCAAAAGATTATTTTCCGAAAAATACTCTCTGCAGACAACGTTAAATTCTTGGTTACTGATAAGCATGTCGTTACCCAGGTTGTGGCTATTTATGCACCATGTTTCCGTGGACGTATTGCATACGTTAGAAGAGTTGCTTGATCCTGATATCTTCCTTTCAGATATGACAATATCATTATAACTTACAAGGTAAGGTCAGAGACGGAAAAGATTTCGCTTTGACGAGACCTTTGGCGCAATGTACAGACATGGCGTCCATGCAATTTGTCACATATCTAGGCACTGTGTAATCTAGCGACGCTGCGGAGTCATCTAAACCATTGTGGCAACAAAATTCATCATATTTTGAATAAATAAAAAAAGGGTCATTATTGACCTTCAAATCTTCAGGAGTATTTTGGTTTTGACTGTTACATTAAAACCAAGACAACAAAGATATTAAAAATCCATAAGAGACAATGGTGTGATCAAACCTGTAGGATGCCCGGCCATGATAGATTTCGTTACATGAAGTCTGTCATTCTGATTTTAATTATCGTTATTTATATTTGCTGGCGTTCCTCCCTGCTTAAGACATAGAGAATTTGCTGCGCGTTAAAAAAAATCCATAACAGAGAATGGTGTGATCAAACCTGTAGGTGCCTGGTCATGATAGATTTCGTTACATAAAGGCTGTCACTCTGATTGTAATTATCGTTATTTATATTTACTGCCGTTCCTCCCTGCTTAAGACATACAGGTTCAATTTGTTGCACACTACAAAAATCCATAAGAGAGAACGGTGTGATTAAACCTGCAGGGTGCCCGGTCATGATAGATGTCGTTACATAAAGTCTGTCATTCTGATTCTGGTTATCTTTTAATTACAGTAGTTGAATTATCTGTTACAAAGCATCCTTTTCCTTGTTACGGCGCCAATTTCTGTACCAAGAATAAGTAAGTCAAACTTTTTTCATTCAATGTGTCTAAGCTTACTCTCAATTCATCCTTAAAGGGGCAACATAAAGAAAATAACTGAATTTTATTTGGAGTTCTGTCATGAACTCATAGATTAGGCATTCTGGTGTTGACAGGTATTTTTTGCCAGAAAACTCGTCAGTGATTTATTGCAAAAATTGCCTGTCTGCACTGGAATGCCAAATTATCATAATCGCAATGCACAGGAAACAATAATTTTCAGTATTGTGTATTTTGTGAGAATCATTCTGTTTTCAACGACATATGCAAGTATCCAAGGGCAAAAAAATATAGTGGCAAAGAAAACTGTTGATAGCTACCAGGACGATAAATATTCTCATATATTACCTTCCAATGCCTTTAGCACAAAACAACCGCATTAATAGCAACTACATACGCTGACGATTCACTGGTTACGCAAAGTTCCTTGACGGGACTGAACTGAGCAGCGAAAAATATAAAGGCTGGTCATTTATCAAGGAAGCCAGTATTTAGCCTATTTTGATCACAGGTCTTTCTGTTTCTTTCTTTGAAAGGTGGTAAATTTATAGTCGTATACCTCGCCAGAAGTCATTCATTAAAGGCTGGCGAGCGAGCGAGTGAAAATGACAGTACGGCGTTTGATCAGCGATGATTGATAATAACAGTTGTGTTAATGTATTTACTCAACATTTGTTTGATGGTTTGCATATGTGTTGTGTATGTTTTGTTAATATGTCATTTACCGTGAACCTGTGTCAGGATAGTTCCTGCAAATTGGGTCCGGCTGCTTTCGACACGCAAATATCTTATTGCCACTTTAATTACTGCTCCCAGGTTAATACTGCTTGGACCTGGTCGTGTGCTACGGAAATCCACAATGAGCTAGCCCATTCTGATAAAGTTTGGAGGTATTTTCGTATTTTTCTGAGTGGCTCTGCCCCACCAATATGCAAAAAATCATACAAAACTGCCCCGCCCCCAATGTTTCCATAGTTTAACAGCACAGTGTGTGTATGTGTGTGTGTGTGTGTGTGTTTACGTTCCAAAATGAGGTAGTTTAACACCGAATCGCTCCAAATGATCATAACTACGCTGTTACCTTTAATGAGCAGCCCATAGTGGGATCGTGTCCCTGCACAAGTGAAAAGGCCTCGGGGTATAAGTCGAAAGTTATAATTGTGTATTTTCAGTACCATGGCTGCACTAGTACCACATAGCAGCTTTCATCATATATCCCAAAAGAGGAAAATCTTGCTGCTATACATGCATTATTCAAGATTGGACACAGCATAAATCATATTTTAGGACTGCCCGTACAGTCGTAGAAAATGTGCATGGTAGCTTTCTCGTAGACATTAACATATTAAAACCATTTTGCTGGGATAAGTGCGATGGACTCTTTACCTTCCAGACATTAAACAGTTGCCTTGAAGCAAGCCTTGTAAAGTGAAATAGTTTAGCGGATTAGCTGAACAAAGGCGGGTTGGCAAACGAAGGGTCAATGGCTCAGTGTGTTTAGACATATAAGGACGCCCCTAACTTTGGTAACGCATATAGTAAGATAGCGTGGAAATAGGAAGTTCGTGAATTTCATTTCACCATACCCTTGTACAAAAATGCAGAGGCAATATTTTCCATTGCAAATTATTTTCGTATAAAACGTATTGAAAACATCATGGATGTATTGAATGTTCAGCATTTGTTTCCACTGGATATTATTAAGGAATAAACAATTAACGAGGAATAGCACTGTACGAGCAGAGCTGATATGCTTAAAGGATATAAGTTGTAACTCATATCGATTATTGTACCCGCTCGACCTCTAACTGATCATACACAATTATTTATATTCAAAATACTTTTATTGTCATGTAATATCATTGACGGTACGCCTGTCGGCAAGCTTTCATTGTAAACAAAATTTCGTTGAAATTACTACTGACATTTTTTTTCCTGGCAAGACAATATTAGGTCACTGTCAAAGACATATTGTATAATTAGAACGAATAATCCTGCATCGTATGATATTTTAGTCGTTCAGTCATATTTCGTATTTATTCTCCCCCAAAAGCATCGACCGAATCTTGTAACTTCAGGACTTTTACATGATCATTTGAAAGGGCAAACACAAAGGAAATGAGGGATGTCTGACAGTATCAATACAACACAAATGGAGTGCTCTATCATCTATTTTATGCTGTTTGGTAATACTGATGTTGACAACTATACTTTACAAAACAATTCGTTTTTTATCTGTAATTTTTCCACGAATTTTTTTTTACCTTGGCACTAGCATGCGCAGGTCCCTGTGTGGGTGTCCACCACGCAACGTTTCATCTTGTCAGACGGACTTGAGAAAATACAATGCTTTTTTGACTCCTGGAAAGGATTTGGTTAAGAGTCATGCAAATCAATGCAAAGCATACCCATTGAAGTTCATGCACACATCAAACAGGGATCAGTCCGTGAGAGCAGACAAAACAACGGTGTACCAATTTGCTATGATAAACAAAGTTACAGAAAAAAGAACAATAAAATGCTGTTTTGAACATAAGGTAAAACAGACAGTTGCATTGGCTCTTTAGTAACCTGTCAAATATGTACACAAGATACCTTGGGAACTGAAAGAGAATGTTAAGTTAGCTCCAGACATATTCTTACTTATTATCAGAAACATGTTCGTGCTTGCAATTAATGATTTGGCTCAATATATTTCACTTGGGTTGGAGCTTTGCATCTCAAACTAATGTAAAACCTATTGTAGGGGAAAGTAAATATTTGTAAATTTGCTCTACGGTTGGTACCAGACTACGTTTTTTCCAACTAAGTACACCAAAATCTCATCTATGAGATCAGCCATCCGTCTAAACCACATTCACTTCAGTCCGCATGAACCGTGTATTTCTTTTCTTTTTTTTTTCTTTTTTCTATTCATCCTCCCCCCCCCCCCCCCCGTCTTTGCACCTGTCATGAACTCATGTCGCCCTATTATGTAGAACGCCCCGTAATTTTCTATAGTTTTGTTTGGCTAAATGGCTTAAGAATATAAGGAAAGGAGAAGCAATATACAGTTGTTTTTTTTCATAAGACACCCCCCCCCCGTGTGTGTCAAAGGTGGCGATGGTTGTACTACGATGAGTTAATTCATTAATATAATTTCAAAATAAAAATTACAATATATACGTATATATATATTACATTTATTTATTTCTTCTTAAGCTCGTAACCACTGGTCAAGTTTACAGAACATTTTTTCATGTTTTATCTGGCTCGATAGTGAATTCTGGATTAATTGTTGGGGAAAAAGCGCAAACCTGAAATACACCAGCATTGCCCTGTCGTGAAAAAGTCCCACGATCACAAAATCAAGGCAACATGGCCCACTTGATAAACGGGGCAATATCAGTCGGTTTATGTCCCACGGATGAGCACTGTAAACATATTTCGTTTGTGACATGAAAGTAAGCCCATTATTAATGCATTGTACACTGAATTTTCATCCCTGCTTCTCGGAATGATAAAGTTTACACAGCAGCTTATAATACTGTTTTTGCCGTTTTCTATTTTCCCATTTCGTGGACCTAACAGTCTTCTCCTGTAAGCTAATATTGATCTGGAGTTATGGGAAGCATCTTGTGCACCAAGGATAAATATTTGGAATTTCTATACTGAATTTCGGTTGAATCATACCTTTAAGTATAATATGGCATCTATACACCGTGTTGACCGGCAAATGCTGAATCAGAGGACACAATAAATTTTAAAATTTAATTTTTGGCTCAGTTTTTTAATTGTAAGCAAACAAACACTATCTCAGTCGTCAATATTTCGGCATTACAAGCAATTTAGGATTTTTAAAATTGATCTAGACCGCGGCTATGGAGACAAATGACTAGACTGCGCTATGGAAACCACATCAAAACACCGTTGATGTTTTTTAACTTAGTCCCCGGCTGGAGGTAAAATAAAAAAGTTTGAAAACAAATCGCTGTTATAATTTTTGTATTGTTAGAATAGAAAAAAAGGTGAAATATACCTGGATATCATGATGAAAGGGAACATTTTGATGCACTACAAGCACAACACATGATATCTCCATAATTTGAAAGGAAAAACAAAAACAATGCACATTAAACATTTTACGAAACTTGCAGATCATTTCAGCTGTCAGAAATGATAATGTGCCAAAAGTAAATGTAGCCAGTTTTGAAATTTCCGCAAACGCAGTGGAGGTATTTTTGGTATCGGAATTCGCAAGACATTTTTCAATCGTAAAAGATATATGTTTATCATGTTTGTGAAGGATATTTCAGCGATTTATAGCTTTGAACAAAAATTACTTTCGTCTGGTTTACATTTCGCTAATTACTTAGCAATAAGGGTGTGTCTTAAATAGTCTTCATATCATATCTTCATTGCATAATAACATTATCGCTTGGAAAAAAAATTCGATCGATTTTGTGAAATATGACAATGACCTACGATGCCTCAATGTTTCTTCATACAACCATTTCAGACCCATTAGAGTTATCATTGAAGTTGCCTTGAATTTGTAGTCATACATACGGGTAGCTTTAATCAAGGCAAGGAAGGTAATAACTAACAATGCAGCTGAATCAATACTTCATATTGTGTACATACGTACATCCATGATAGTACCATCCGCCTAATACCAAGTTATCTTTGTATACAGAGACATCCTACTAATAAAACTAAGACATTCCAGGTAGCTTAACAACTTTGACTTTATCATGTATCCATTTTCCAGTGTGCCACAATTTTATAGCAAAAGGAACTCGTGGTTTTTAATAGGTGTATTGACGAACCAGAAAAATCAAAAGCAAATTTTTCATGTAAAATTACATGTATCACTGCTATATACCTCGGGTGGAACAACGTACGTAAAGTTGGCGATATTGAAGTATTTACATAGGTTGTTAAGCTAAGGTGACGGCGCATGCGTAGATATGCTTAGTTTAAAATCAGAGAACCAGCAAATTGACCTCGCTTTCGTAGCAACTGCGAGTTCACGTGAAATACACATCTCCCTTTAAGGTACTTAAAAGAAAAAAGCTTGATCGACGGCTCTCTCTTTAGGCCGACGAACCAAGTCTTGAAAACAAGGTCTCCTTAATGCTGCACCCTATTGCCGATCATAACTTACTGCCACTGCGCATCTTCAACAGCCTGGGGGACATTCTCTTCTGTTATATATTACATACCAGTAAGCAATAGGATGTATCTATGGGAAAATTATCAAAGTTTAAGGATTAAAGAAACACAGTGCAACTTCGATATAAAGAAGCCCAAAATGAAGAAAATTCGGCTGTTTAGAATTTTGACATAAATTGTATCAAATGCACAATCAAGACACCAGTATATGGTCAAATAGTATCATTTTCTTGGCATTGTTCAACTAATGAACATTTAACGAAGTCTGCTTAATGCTGCATCCTATTTCCGATCGTAACTTACTTGCACTGCGCACCTTCAATAGCCTGGGGAGCATTCACTTTTGTTCTATATGCACAGGCCAGTGAGCAATGGGATGTATTTATTGGAAACGTTATCAAAATTCAAGCGTTAAAGAACCCAGTACAACTTTGATATAAAAAACTTCAAATCAACAAGATTCAGCTGTTTAGCATTTTGACATAAATGGAATCAAATGCACAAACAAAACACCATTATGTGATCAAAAAGCATTTAATTTATTTTCTTGGCATGGTCCAACAAGTATACACTTATTTTCATCCACTCTCCTTACTTAGGACTGAATTCCTAAAGCTCACTGTAAAATTTCATTTTCAATCCTTGCATATGGTTGATGCATTGTGAGCATATATTGTATTTATACATCAATTTATGATACCGGTGATCCCTTCTCGTAGCTGTCTTAATAAAAAAAAAATCCTCGGAATACTTTAAATGCATTGTTAGCTTTATCTATACGTGTACAGCCTATCGTTACCTTATGCTCATACACAATGCAATTTAAAAGTGCATCGGAAGCAAAGTTTTGTGAAATAAAATAAATCCAGTTTATGAAGCTGAAGATGTTCCCATTTGGGGGGGGGGGTTGTGGTGTAAATACCACTAGTGGAACAAGACAGACTGTTTTGGAGCCACAAAATTCAGTCATAATTTTTTTCACCATTATGCATAGAAACACCACCAATTGAATAATTATGGGGTAAATAAGATGAGAGTGTACATCAAGTGATATTAGAGACAGCCAACGAAGATGAAGACATTTGTTAAAATATCGGTGTTTTAATTGTTCATTTGATTGATACTACATGAATGTTCTAATCTACGATTTTAAGTCTTTTTTTTTTCAATTTATATCAAAGGTGTATTAAATGTATTTTTCCAACACACGAAATCTCATCTCTTTTCCACCGATAAGTACACACTTTGTCTACTACGACAGCGGTAGGCGGCTATCGAAGCGGCCGCGTCTGCGATGAGCGACAATCTGCGGGCGTTGCGCAGATCACGGCTGGCCACCACAAATTACCACTGGTGCCGCTCTAAAATATATCAAATGTTGTAGAATAGTTTTACGAGAGAGTGTAATGTCAGTGGAACCTTAATTTTTTGTCGCTTTCATTATGCAAGATAAATATCATTGCTTTTGACATCAGTGTATATAATTACAACTATGATCTGCAAATAACCTCTGAATGTTTATTCATAAAATAAATAACGTTATGACGTATAGAGCTGGGACCTTTTGTCGTGCAGGCCGTGGACACTTTCATGAACAACTGGCGGGAATGCTTAAGTGCAACATGATCAAAGACCAGAACCCCAAGGAAAATTAAGATGTGAGGATACTTAAGTGCCAAGGTTACTAAAATACCAGGAAATGGGCCGGGCGGTAAGAAACCGATATAATCCTCTTTTACAGTGCAGAGGGCTTAAACATATATTTTTTCTGCAAAGCCCACAAACTCTCGTAGGAGGCCACCTTTCAACATAATAGCATTTAATACGGGAATGTTGAGTGTCATCCATACAATTAGCATTGCCAAATGACTGTGTTCACTTTTTAGTTAGTTTTTGCAAATCCGTAGCCATGATTTGGGATAAATGCACATGCAAATCATCACCAGCCACTCTAACTGAAACATTTGTCTGCTTACCACGAGAAACGTCTTGCTCATTGGGATCATTGCAATGGTTCTAGCTAAACACTTTGCGCAGTACGACCTTTCAGCGAAGTACCACCATGGGCAGTATTGTAGAGTTGGATTAGGTCAACATCTTGTCTCGATGTGTTTCAAGGTCAATATTCACCCACAAAGAAATATTACAGCTGATGGGCACTCAAGTACCAGCTTTGGAACATTTGCTGTAGGTAAATGCAGCCCTGATGCAATTTAAGCCTTTGATATTTTTATGACACAAATGGTCAAGACGAAAACCTAGCAATTGAGCCCATCATGCACCATGGCCTTGCAAAACTGTTACTGCTCACGAGCCTATATTTTGGGAACTAGGTAACTAAACAGTAAGACGGCTTTAAACTTTAAAGTGTAACTTGATGGTGCCTATATCATCTCCAATAAATCAAGATTATAATGTAGCTGGGAAATTAAAGGTGTTAAAGTAAATCTAATTCTGGTGAAAGAGACATGAAAATGGACGACGTCACCGGAAATACAAAAATGACAGTTACCGCTATTGCTCCGCAACCCCTCAACTTGATCCCTGTCGGGTATTTGTAGTATGTTTATATGATTGATTAGGTGTATACCTAAAACTAACACGTTATGTATATATAAATTGTAACCACCAAATCCATGAAAGTGTCAGATACACAATTAGTGCAATAATTATTGTGAAGAGTCATAGTAGAGAAGTGGTAATACAGGAATGGTAATTGTCCTCTTCTTCCTGCCAAACGTTTGTTATCAGCAACCTTACGGTCCTTTGTATTAGTTTTGGTTATTACTGCTGCATGTACAACACAGTGCAGGCACACTTAACGTGCGACCTAGACATGAGTTTATTTCGTAATGCACAAGAAGTGTTTTAGTTCTTCGTGAGAGGTTAGAAATTCCGCAGATTTTGACAGATTATTAACACACACACACACACACACACACACACACGCGCGCGGTCAGTCTTAAATTAGTTTTTTTTTTCACAGTTGATCCACGTCAAGAGCTTTCCTCAACACGTTTTGGGATTCATTAATTGTACCAGTTGTTAGTGCACTGAGATAAGCCGTTGACTCAACGTACAAACTGGCCCTGTGAAAGTAATTATTTTTGTACCACTAAATACCAGACTGACTCTAACAATCGCACAGTAAAATGGCCCTGCAACTGTATCCGTAATACAGGTTATGTTTGTGCCAAGATGAGTATATTTGACATCGAGCTGTAAAAGCAATATTGATCCTAACTAATCTACAGCAACGGTCATTGACCGTAATGATCTCCATGTGGTTACCATTTTTAGGGTCTCACAAAACAAGCAAAGTGGTGAATGTGACTATATATATATATATATATAGGTCTGTCCATTTTTTTTTTTATTAAAAATTGTATTAACTATAGCATGCTATTTCAAAGGTGACAGGATCGACTTTAATCCTCGACCTTAATGGCTTGACACCTGTCTAATGTCCGGGATGTATTTCCTATCAGCAATATACACAGATCAAGGAGGTGAGTTTAGCATGTTGTGTCATTAGGCAAATGGCATTTTCTGCTGTTTTGGGGATACTTTTGCAATCTGTATATGCAAAATTCATCAATGTACTGTGGTTTTATTTTGTACTTTCAAGGGAAGGAATATGGCATTGTATTGACAATTTTCCTGCCATAATGTTGAATAGAAAAACTTCAGCAATGCAAACGAGTCTGTCTATATCAGAATAAAGCACTTAGTCACTGTACACGTATTGCAATTAAATGACTACTATGGTAATGTCACATTTTTGTTGATGGAATTTAATTCATAACTTACTGAGACCAGAATATCTTACTTTTCTTTAAATTTGCATTACTCCATCATATCAAATTAAGGCCCAATATTAATGCTGTAAACTGCATGTTAGGAACTCGCGACCATAAAGAGCTCATCTTGGTGTGTGTTTGGTGGCTATTCCCATCGGGCATTCTAACCCAGTTTAACAATAATCATATGTATGGAATCGACTTAATAGATATGCTAAGATGCCTTTACAATCTTGACAAGAAAACTACTTTCGTTTTGTGAGACAAGAACAATGCTTCCAGTCGCCTAATGCTGCGGGCAGCCAGTCTTCTGCCTGGAAAGAGCATGTGTACTCACAAAACAGCACACTGAGGGATGCATTCCATCCAGGTCCCCCACCCCCACCCCCAGCGCCCACCGTGGAGGGTCACTGTTGCTTATTGGGGACTGGAAATCATCACATGTATTAATATCAAAAATTTCAAGCATCACATCTCAGTATATCACTATTAGCATGTTCTACGATAATTTATGTTTAAAAATGAATCAAACTTCTTATTTGATCTTATAAGATTAAATATTGTCTTATGAAATACCATAAAAACTATGAAGTCATTCCAAAATAAATTGCCGTTCCATACGGACAAAAGTCCCAAGAATAGAGTGGCAAGTTCCTGAGAATATAATGGCAAGTTCCTAAGCACATAACTAAAATCCCTGGAATATAAATAAACTCGTTCCAGGAACATAGAGGTCAGTTCCTAGGAACGCTATTCAAGTCCAGGAATTAAGAGAAAATTGCTGATAGATGTAATATTTAATGTAATATCATTTTTTAGAAAGCCAAATTTTAAAATATGGTAACAAAGGCAAGGTACTATTGGTAGGCGATTTTAACGCAAGGACAGCTTCTGAACCAGACTATGTGACAGATGATTTGAAAAAATACCTGCCCTTGCCAAATGCATATGTAAGTGACCATGGTATTATTAAAAACAGGAACTCTGAAGACAAAGTTGAAAATACATATGGAAAGGTCCTGTTAAATATATGCAAGTCGTCAAGGTTAAAGGTCTTAGATGGCAGAACTCCTAGTGATGTATTCAGTAAATTCACTTGCCGAATGGGTCAAGTGCTGTGGATTACGTAAGATCCTATGAAGTGACATCAAACTTCGTAAAACCACTGAAAATCGCTGACTGTGACCATTTAAAGAGTGACCACTACCCACTGGAAATCACGCTTCAGTGTGAAACTCGGGTAAAGACTCAAAGTGCATCCTTGACAAAATTAGTGTCCCCTATTATAATTTGGAAAGACGAGTCCCCCGAACTTTTTAAGGAGGCGCTAAGTTCCAGTTTAATACAGAAAGACACACAATACTTTGAACGTAACATAGATTGTATGTCTACCGATGAAGCGGCAGACAAACTAGACGAAATCCTGAAAAAGACGCCAAAAGCCGCTTGAAGGTAATCACTTCAGCACGCTGAAAGAAAAAGGTGCTGTCTGTTTTAACGTTAGCTGCCATGCCTTGAAAATGGAAGTGATGCACTTACGGTCTTTATTCAACAATTACCCGAATGATCCATATATAAGAGGTAAATATTTCTCAAAGACTAAGTCTGTTAAGAAGCATATGCGGGTGAAGCGAAGACGCTATAAACGAGGTGTAATACGTGATACAGAAAATATAAAAAATACAAGTGGGAACCAAAATGAATTTTGGAAAAAGGTGAAACAATTCATGGACAGTAAAACTGACTATACAGATTGTATAGATTCACAGGTGTGGTACGAACATTTCAAATCATTAAATGAGAAGCAAGAGCATGGATGTTTTCAACCATTAGACCTTTGCCTTAATATTGACAAGTTTCTTAAAACATTATTGGAAGTATCTCCACATGGGGAGCACTTGCTTAATGTGAACTTCACTCCAGAAAGCCTGGATGTTGTATTTGGACAGTTAAAGACACGCAAACAACCAGGCCCAGATGGAATTAAGAATGAGATGCTCCCAACCGCAAAGCCATAGCTGAAAAATGTTCTGGTGAAACTATTTAACAAACTACTAGAAAGTCGTACATACCCTAAAGCGTGGAAAGTTAGTTATCTTACGCAAATTTTCAAAAAAGGCGAGCGGCAAAAGCCAGAAAATTATAGGGGTATATCGTTGCAAAATGCTACAAGTAAGGTATTTGCTAAATTACTACATAAAAGGGTATACACGTTTCTTACAGACAACAATTTTTTCCATGATGGGCAAAGTGGTTTTATTGAAGGTAGACAAACCTCGGATGATGTACTTGTTCTTAAAAGCTCAATAGGTTCTCGATTGTCTGAAAAGCAAAAGCTGTACACTGCATTTGCGGATTACCGACGTGCTTTCGATACTGTCGATAGAAGTAATATGTTATACAAGCTCCATGAAGCCGGTGTAAGTTTTCGACTTTTACAGCTTATAAGTGACAAGTATCAACAAAAGTCTGTTTCTGTAAAAGTCAAAGAGGGATGTACCCCCTTTTAATAGTAATATTGGCTTAAAACAAGGGTGTCCTCTCAGCCCTTTGCTGCTTAACGTTTTTATAAATGATTTAGATAATTACCTTGACTTATATGGCAGTGACCCCGGGATCCTGATAGGTGCGAAATCATTTGACGATGTAGTTATTCTTGCTAATTCGCCAGAACAGCTACAAACACGTCTTGATAGACTGGCAGGCTTTAGTAAATGTTGGGGACTAGAAGTCAACTTGGAAAAAACGGTAATAATGATCTTTAGCAGAAACGGTGCATACCAGAGGGTGCCAGGCAAAAGTTTGCCTCCTAAGCAGACTTTCTTGGGGCGATACACTATGTTGGCCCCCAGCGCTGGGGGGGGGGGGGGGGGAGGGGGGTAGTAGACCGCCAAGAACGGATGTTTAGCAGGCAAGGCAAAAGTCGCCATGTCTTACTTTTACTTATGGTGGAAAACCCTTATCAAGATAGTTGACTCATATACGTATCTGGGCACTTTGTTTTCTTCTTGTGGATCTTTCTCACTGGCGTCTAATTATCTATCAGAGAAAGGAAATAAAGTAGCCCAAATGCTTAATAGCAAAGTTAAAGGCGATAGAGATGTCAACTTATCGCCTGCAACACAACTGTACTTATTCGATGTTTACGTTAAGCCGATCTTGCTGTATGGTAGCGAGGTTTGGACAACAGCTAATGACCGCAATCGAGCAAGAACCTTAAAAGACCCCCCCCCCCCCCACACACACACACACAGAACATTGTCAACTATGCTTGGGCAAATAGGGTATAGACCGGTTACTGTAAATTTATTCTAGGTCTTGGCAGAAATGCTTCAAACTTAGCCACATTAGCAGGACTTGGAAGATATCCTATAGATGTTGACATGAAAATTAAAATAGTTGAATACTGGTCGAGAATTATCTCTTTACCCGAAGATGACATTTTGAAAATGTCGTATCTCAATTCAGCTGAATTAGATGCTAGTGGTTTGGTTTGCTGGGCTACATCCGTTAGATTGATATTAGGAAACAACGGAATGTATAATATTTGGTTAAAGCAAACGTCTCCAGAAAATATTATCGCGGATCATGTACTGAAAACTTTAAAAACAAGGTTGAAAGATCAACACCATCAAACCGTTCATGACCAGATGTGGAATAACGAAAATAAGAATGGTACAGGGAATAAATTACGATTTTACCGAAACTTAAAGGAAACATGTGAAAGAGAAACATACTTGTCAGAGGTTAAAAATTTTAAACAGCGACAAGCTTTTAGTCGAATTAGAGTAAGTAACCACCCCCTCAGTCTCGAAACAGGTCGTTATACCAATGAGCCATTGAATATAAGAAAATGCATATTCTGTAATCTCGATAGCATCGAAGATGAGTGTCATATGTTACTGTATTGTTCATCATATCAAGATATCATGAAATCATTCTTCAAAGAAATGAAAAACGTTTATTCTAATTTTACAAATCTGTCAGAAACAGAAACACTTACACGTGTTATGAATCCGGAGAGGTTTCACAATGAATTTGTTTCCAAATAAATGAGCTCTGGTCAATAGGCCTATGTAGTGACAAAGCCCGTACGTAACCATACATGTAATACATGTATCCAGCTGTTAAACTATAAACATTATAAGGGTATAGGTTGCACTCTACTACTGAGTTCTCCATAGGCATACATTATAATGTTAAACACAGAATCATATTTTTAAAATATTTCAAAGGCCATCATTCAATAAGTCAAAGATTCAAACATAAACTTGAGTGGGACACAATACACAGTACGTACGTACAGCCAATAAAATGACCAGTACGCATGGACGGAAAGCCTGTTCCTCCTCCCCCCCCCCTCCACCCCGTTCCAGGCCACACCCCTTTTCAAGCACCCGAGAAAAAACCTAGGGCAATACCATAATTTCACCACTATTTTCCTTATCTAATCTAGGCCACTTGTTTCCAAATGATGTCTCACTTTTGCCTACAGAGGTATTTCGTGATTTGAAATGGTTTAAATGTGATTCCTGTGTTGAACCCCCGGGGTTGAACCAAGGAAGGAAAAGAATATAGGATCCTTGGTCTAACCTAGCCAAGGGGGGGGGGGGGCAGAAGAGAGAGAGAGAGAGAGAGAGAGAGAGAGAGAGAGAGAGAGAGAGAGAGAGAGAGAGAGAGAGAGAGAGAGAGAGAGAGAGAGAGAGAGAGAGAGAGAGAGAGAGAGAGAGAGAGAGAGAGAGAGAGAGAGAGAGAGAAGTCTCTGGGCTTCAAACAACTTTGTTTGGAATAAAAAGTGTCGTAATCCAATTAATTTTGCTTTGATCTTACTTGATGGGTCGAGTTAATAACCGAGATCGCTATCAGCGGACGGCTCTACCCTCCCTGGTCTAACTGTTACAGTTTTCTCTGCCTCGCTCATCTGGCATGGTAGATGGATGTGATCAGTGGACGGCGACATGTCGGCTGTTGTGACTGTAGCCGTGGCGACGCTGCTACGTGTGTTCTGATTAGCCAAAAGAAAAGGCACCTGGCTGTCTAAATCAACAATTTAGCCAGCCCTTTCCATGTTTTAAGAATCACAAATAGGCCTACCAGACAGTGTTTCCTCAATCATATTGTTTGATGTGAGTCCAGTGGACTTTTAAACAGAATGAATTTCCAAAGAATTTGAGTAAACATAGGAACTGAGAGCAGTGAAGTAAATAAGAAAAGAGGTAGGCATGCAGGTATTCTGTAGTTTAGTCAAGCTGTTGACACGAATATACACTCAAATAAGCCTATATTGCTACCAAGGCTATATTGTACCTATTGTCGATATCTTTCTATTGACGACAGGGTGGGCAAAAACACTGTTATTATCATTTGCTAATTTATCTAAGGTATACGTGATGAGTAACCGGCCTCTGAGTGAACAGTGAAATTTGGTGCAACGATGTCTGGCTCCGTTCCCCGGTGTCTCAGTTACGAGGGTAAACGCATATTTGGGTTCTTTAGCTAAGCAAAAAGCACACTTTGCGGAGAAGGCACACATTTTAAATTTTAATAATCGCAGAGACCTTAGCTTTTTAGATTTTTCATAAACTGATTTCGTGTTTACTTACAAAAAATGTTTGCCCCCTGACCCCTGACCCCTGACCCACTCCAAAATTTATCACTGAGAATAGGAACAATGTTTTTACAAGCTCGTCGTTAGAGTAGAAGTGACATGGTTTGCTCAAACTACCTCTGTTCGTCAAGAAAATACAATTTGTTCAGGTTTTACCCTGGAAGTACAGCTTAGAACCAGAAGTATCTGATTTATAACTATAACTGTCCTATGTATGGTCAGCGACGTATTGTGCTGCATTTTACAAACCGCACGGCTTTAGCCAATCGAGAACTGACCAGAGCACCGTGCATACATGTATACATCAAAAGATGTAAGTGTACAGGCCTAGGCCTTTTTACCAATGTTTAACATATGTTGAATCGCTATGCATGGCCACCCTTCCTTAATGTTACCACATGGGGAAAAACATAGGCCTAGCTCGGCTATAAGCCTCGACGTAGGCCTACGTGTATGAGACACATGTATCCTTTCTTTTGATCCTGGGGTTTGGGACCAACGAACTCTTTTTAGAGGCTGCATTTTGACGAGAGTTTGAGGTGGAGTGGGGGGGGGGAAGAACAGGCACATACATATCTGTATAAACCTAGGTCTACAATCTAGGATCGTACAGCGGGGCCTTATTTCATTTTCATATAAATTTTCATATCCCCCTTTATTAAGAAAGCATGGTCATGCGTAGCTGTCTCGGGACGGCTGTATACAGACTGGGCCTCCGAAAGCTTCCTCCGTAGAGCTTGAGAACTCCAACTTAAGAGAATCCATGAGTGCATCTAGTGAAAGCACTTTCCCTTATGTGGCCGGGGGGAGGGGGGGCGGGTATTGATGGTAACCTAGGCATTGATGAGATGTCACAATGTGGCGTTTTTTCCCCTTGTTTTCAACACAGTGTTCAATAAATTTGGTTTTGCTTGGACTGATAGTCTAATTTTGCGCATCTCACAAAGGCAAATTTGCGGTAAATAAATTTGATATGAAGAATCTTTTAAATTATGCTTGCTGCATTTATGCATGCACTCCTCATACGCTACCTATTATTTTGAAATAACTGGGAGTCAGAGTAAGGTAACTAGGAACTTAAGCCTCAATTCCTGGGACTTAAATTGTATTCCTGGGAATTTATAATTATGTTTCTGGGAACTTGCCGTTTTGTTCCTGTGAGCTTATCACTCTGTTCCTGGGACTTTGCTACATTCCCAGGAAATTGCCTAAATTCCCAGGATATTGCCTAAAATCCAAATAAATTGCATAAATTCCTGAGAATTTATTAATATCCATAATGCCATAACTCAATTATGAGTGTAGTAATATTGATGAAATTGTAGCAATTTACTACAAGAACCCAGCTTCACACACTGTCCAAATTTGGTGCTTCTAGCATTAGTAGAACTGCAGATATAATGATGGGACAAAATTGTCCGAATGGAATGGACAATTTATTTTGGAATAACTTTATGGTACTTACAAAACAGAGCTGAATAAAGCAACTTGTATGTTTGCTACGAACATTTAAAAATTCAAAATTTCAACTTCCAGAGGTAAGAATGATTTTTATAATTTAGATACTCTAAACTAAAAAAAAAACTATGCGTACAAGTTTAAATTTTGTGAATATTGGTCAGTGAATGGTTAACATCTATAAATGGAATGCTATTATAGGTCGGGGGGTATTATTATTGTTATTATTATTTATTTTCTTTATTTTTTTTAGATAATCACTTCAGCTGGATCCAGTCTTTTGACTGCTTTTGGGGGCTTGAGGTTATAATATGCAAAATGTGCTCCGATTTTGTTGCAAAAAGTCATTCATTGTAACCGATTTAATATGTGTAAAAATTGCGGTCATGCTTTCTGGATATATGAGCATGCAGTGATTTTAGGCGATGGAATGTACAAAGTAAGCACATAAACAGTTTTTCGTTCATTAAACCGTTCAAAAGTTCATGACGATATCTATGCCGTGTTCATTTTCGTCTCTTTCGATCAGGAGATCCTAAATCTGCGTTAGGCCAGAGATTGAATTTAGTTGATAATGTCACGCGAAATGCGACTGTAGATCTCCCTGATGATATAGTCTGTTTGGAAGAGAATGCATGTCAACATAGGCGGTATGCCAGCGTCTGTGTACATAATTTGTAGATGCAGAACTAGAGTATATAATTGTAGATATTTCAATTTATTGTGGTCACGCTACTTCTCAGTACAAAGTATGTGTACATCATATCCCATATCCGCTTTTGTCCGGGGCATGCAGAAGTGGGTCCCCTGTTAATAAAGCATGCAACTGATGAGCCTGCTCGTGGCTATTATTTTTCTATCTGCAAAACGGATCAACGTGTATCTCCAAAACGGAAAATCAACAATTTAAATTGGTGCAGTGCCAAGAGTTTCTGGGTTTTCAACAACCTCAAAGGCGTGTATCCTTACCGATTGCGTCGCTAATTATCAAAACAATTTCATAATGGGTTAGAAATTAAATTTATAACTACATATATAATCTGATTCATGGAGTTTGGTGTATAACGTACTTTTTATATCACATTTATTCCAGGAGAGCCCAGCACAAATGAACCTTCTGTCGACTGTGTTTTGCACAGTACTTCGCTTGGTATGAATAGATATTTTACATGATTTCAATCGTTTCGATATATCAGTAAATAACGAGATCACCTTGCATAATATTATAGATTATAGCACGCTTTGTTGACGATATGAAGTATATCAACGAGTACTGGATGCCATATAGCAGAACGAGTGAGCGAAGCAAACGAGATCTGCTATATGGCATCCAGTGCGAGTTGATTACTTCACATCGTCTACAAAGCTTGCTATAAATTTTTTATCTCATGTTTGGGTCGATTTGTACATTTCAAGAGACAAGGCAAAAATAAGAACGACAGTTGCAGAAAGTTTTACTCCTTATCAACACAATTATAGCCTGTTCAGACTGCTTAAAATTACCGCATTTAATTCGAAAGTCATCCGAAAGTGCAGTTCACACTACATATTATTTTTCCTAGATCCGTATAGAATGCGAAATCTACTTCCGAAAGAGGTGGTTTTTTACCGAATGCTTGCCGGTAGCATCCACATTCGGAAGTTTCTGAGCGTGTCTGAACGCGACATCCGCAAGTTTTCCCAAATGTAGAACGTGACGCATGCGCACATATGCCGACCCAGATCCAGTCACTTCCTCTCGGTTTGCAAACAAGCAACACACAAGTTGTACTATAGACGCCCTTGTAAATAATGGGATTTACGCACGAGCAAACCCTTGCTTTAATTGAATTGTGGGGAGATGAAAGAGTCCAGGCTGTGCTGGAAGGATCGCATAGGTGAATTTTGTGCAGAATGCTGAACGTGACAACGAAAGATTTGCGCATGTGCGAACCCGCCAATTCAGTATCAATTCCGAAAGCACACATGACAGTGTGGACGATCAAACCGCATTTTAATCGGTAGTCAGTTAACAGTCTGAACGGAACTTTCGCATGTCTTTCGGAAGTGCTAAAGTCCGAATGCTAATTCCGAAAGGAAAAATACCGCAGTGTGAACACAGCATTACCGATGAAACCGGAAGAGTACCGATACCACCGGAGGAGTGCCGATACCACCGGAGGAGTACCGATACATCACATCGCGGCACTGCAGCTTTTAGGCCTATAATGCGGTATTTATACAAGCCTGTTATAGTACTAAATTCGACCCAAACATGAGATAAATATATGTATGTATGTATGTATGTATGTATGTATGTATGTATGTTATATTCTTACCTTATTAACATCGATCGAACACAAACAAATAGCTTGCGGTATGCCATCAAATGTCCTTGCCTTATAAATTTATCACTATACGTTTGTTTTGTGCTGTAGCTCTCATCGAATGTCAACTGTTTACGCCCCTGCCAAGTGACAGGCGTATTTATCCGCACTAGACTTGTCCTATATTTCATCTCAGTCTGAGTCAGATATATCAATACATTATGACTCGCAACACTGTAGCCAAACCTCTTGGTGGCTCCATCAGAATGAACTGCTCACTAAAGTGTCTACACCGATAGTACGATAAGACAGACTTATGTGGTCTGATGGACCCAGATACATCCGAAAAGAAGACCAATGCATACCGCAGAGCAGCAAAACAAAAACAAAACAAAAATACCCTCTGTTATCAAGGATGGACTTCTTACGTCTGAATATGCTTGTAACCGCCATGTAATACCCATTGAGATTCCAGAGAGGCACTAAATTTCCTATGTACTACATATCTAAGTAAGACACAATTCAGACGTATTTTTGCCTGGTGAGCCAAGGGAATTATTGATAGAAATACGGGCACTTTAGCTATCAACTCTATTACCGTCCTTTGCTTTCTGGCATAGATAGGCAGTTTAACCCAATAGATAAATTGTTGCTCCATTGCTGAAGAGCTTTGTTGCATCGTTGCGGGTATGATGGGATAGTATTGTTTCCCCATAAAGGTTATTTTAAGTGATTAATTTACCATCCAAGACATGCTCTGTATCAGAAAATACATTTTTGCGCCTATCATATCAAAAATAGAAAGCCTCGTACATGAAATGGGTCAGAAAACTAATTTTGGCCCAAGGTCATTTTCACATTACCTAAAAATAGTTCTATGTAGACACTTGCCACTGACTCTAAAGGTTACATGTCCTGTGTGCTTCCCATCCTCTCGGTTAACAATCTGCCCATATCATACTGCCAGGATGCACTCGAGCCAATTTGATGTGGAAAATCTCAAAATCAATAAGCTTTTGAGAGCCAAATTTACTTGTTATTATTTCATTAGTAGCAGTCAGTTCAGTCAAGAAATCACAACCAATGCAGAACAAGACAGAACTATTCTTGGATAAGGAAATTATATTGACCGAGTTCTGAATATCGCTGCTAAATATATGTGCAAATTAATGAAGGCCCTGTTCTCAAATACTTGTCGGTCGTGCTAAACTAAGAGAGATTCGTCAATCTAGTTTCGTCAATGTGACAAAAGAATGAAATGTTTTTCAGTCGTCTCTTCAAGTCCTGGTACAAGTGAATAGTATTTCCGTAAGCAGCTGGCACTATAGCTTGAAATGGCAACACATTTTCCTTTTGGTACATTTTCATGATAATAAAACTTAGGGCGAAAAAGCGAATCAGTAAGATAATGATAAAGCGTGTATATTTTCATGTCTGTGCGAGATTTATGTATTTCGCATTGTGAGAAGACAGGTGTACATGTACTCTGTTTCATAGATTGAAAATATGTATCTTTCCTAATGATAAAAAAGAAAAGAAAAGACACATCAAATTGTAATCTCGTGTCACAAATGACGACCTAAGTATAAGCTTAAACGGTACTAGGCCTGTACCTGTTCATTACTACTAACCCTCAGCAAACTGTTGTGTAATCCTTACAAACACAATTCTCGTGAGCTTATGGAACTCTCAGCTAGAAACGTTGTTACACTTTAAATACTTCCACAGAGCTAGAGCAGCTGCTCTATCCATCAACCCCATAACCGTGTACTCGTGTCGTTAGGGTGCATATTCTGTGGTATACTGACAAACTTTGTTTCACTAAGAATATCAAAATATTTTAAAGAATATTTTGCAACACACTTATTGCAAAACAAAATGCAACAAAGTACAGAATGAAATATACACATGCATACACACACACACACATAAACTAGGCAAAAATGATAACCCTCCACATAAATAATTTAATGGTGCACCCATACTTTTTTATGTAATTTAAAGATACGCACATATATGTGTAGCATATTCCTTTGATTACATCATGTGTCAAGATGAGCAGAGTTGGAGCTCATGCTTGACTGCTCATGGGCTGAATGTGACACAAAGTCAAAAAGTGCACTTCGCAGAAAGGATCATGAGTGGTCTTTCCTGTCGCTGTTACCCTCCTGACCATTGATTTTTCTCACCATACCTGTGTAATGTGGCCAGAAACTGTGCCAATCATGGATATAAAGGCATGGGTTTTTTTTCTGTCAGTTATGGATTCGCCATCACTGGTCAAACTGTGAACATCACCTCGCCAAGGCTATCCAAAATGGACAGGGCAAGAGCCATAGGTCGCATTGAAGCCGGTGAAAGTTGCAGAGCTGTCGCACGGGCAAAGCGTGTGAACCACAAATCCATCAATGAGTTGTTGAGAAAATACCGAAACACAAATGATGTTGCAGATTTACCACGCCCGGGAAGGCCAAAGCTGACCACCAGGCAACAAGACCGTTTCATCGTCAATGCAGCAATGAGGAGTAGGAGCCGCACAGGTCCTGATATTCAGAGCCAGCTGGAGAGAGCCAATCCTCACCAAAGACGCATGTCCACCCAGACTGTTCGTAACAGACTGCATGCTGCTAGTTTAAGGTCCCGGAGCATGGTGAAAAAGCCGCTTCTTACCCCACGTCACAAGGTTGCTCGGTTGCAGTGGACAAGAGAACATGTCCGCACAACACATGCAGGATGGAGCAATGTTCTCTTCACTGATGAGTGTCGCTTTTCCCTCCACAGAAGTGATGGACGTGTTCGTGCATGGAGACGGCGAGGGGAGAGACACGCTGCTTGTTGTGTTCAGCCCACAGTTGCATGCGGAGGGGGCAGCATCGTGGTCTGGGCGGGCATCTCTGCTAATGGCAAGACAGACTTCGTCATCATGGAAGGAACAATGACAAGCAGACGGTACATAACGGATGTCCTGGAACCCCATGTTATTCCATATGCGGGTGCCATTTGAGACAACTTCATGCTGATGCACGACAATGCCAGGCCACATGTTTCAGCTGTGGTTCGTGATTACCTGGATAGTGAGAGTGTTGAGGTGATGGAATGGCCAGCATGCTCACCTGACCTCAACCCGATGGAGCACCTGTGGAGCCATATGAAAAGAAATGTGTACCAGAAGATGTGTCCTAACTCAGACTTCGCAGATCTATGGTGTTATCTTCTGGAGGAGTGGGACAGTATACCTCAGGCACTTGTGAGAAAGCTCGTCTACAGCATGCAAAAACGCTGCCAACAGTGCATTGACAACCATGGTGGCTACACATCCTATTGAATGGACATTTAAAGGTGCTTTATGTGACACAGTGATGAGTCAATGTCTGCTCTATTGAACTCAGAAAATGCCTTAACTTTAAGTACAGTGTGTGATAACTTTTGATGCAACCAAGCACCATCTGTGATAACTTCTGATGGGACTCTGCAATCAGTTCATATGCATGTTTGAGCGCTCTACAGGTACTCTTGTGAACTTGTGATTCAGACTTTGTCTGCTTATTGACACTGTGCAATGAAGTATAACTTCATTTGATCAGAATTTCCTCTACTGATCTACTTTTAAGTGTATACAGAATAAAAGAAAAAATGAATATATTCCAAATATGTGTGTGTGTGTTTTTATTTAAGAATTGCTTTTAGTGGAGGGTTATTAATTTTGCCTAGTTTATATATATATATATATATATATATATATATATATATATATATATAATGTTGTATTTGTGTCTTTTTGTCCAAACCACTTTCTAGTATACATAGTCAATACCCTATTCCCCTATTCCACAATCCGAACTCTTTCTCTATCTATCTATCTATCTATCTATCTATCTATCTATCTATCTATCTATCTATCTATCTATAAACAAACATGTATACATATATGTATATATATATATATATACATACATATATATAGTGTATATGTATCTTAATGCATATATGTATGTATGTGTGTATCGTATATTTTGAATACGAGAACTTATAATGTTTTGTCAGAAGGAAGACTTCATTGGTGGCCGACATTTCTTTTAAAAAATGACTGAGTGTTTCAATTGTTTTGCATTAGTTTTTACCCTTCGGCCTTATGAGGCCGACGGGTATTGTCGTACCCGGCGCCGTCCGTCTGTCCGTCCGTCCGTCCCGTGGTTTTACCACCATAACTTCACAAATTTTTGAGACAGGACTTTCAAATTGCACATGATATTACATTTTTATATGGCCTACTTTGTGTGCAAGCATAGTTGACCTTGACGTAATTCCCAAGGTCACACAGTGGTCACATGTGCTAAGCAAGGTTACCACTCTAACTATTGAAAGCCTGCATCTAGCAATCTAAGTCTTAGACACAAAAAGCTTCATAGAGTGATCTAGAAGCCTATTGAAAATAGAGGTCATAGCTATATATTTGACCTACTTCTTGAGGTCAAAAGTCAAATGCACAATGGTGGTATTGGTATAAGTAAGGAAGTTTTTAAGTCAGTTACACGAAATTTTATACACACATGTATCACAGCCATTGAATGTGTTATGAATCAAAAGTAGGTCACTAGGTCAAGTATCTGGGTCACAGTGACCTATTCATTGAAATTTTGTTTACCACTATAACTTCACAAAGTTTTGAGACAGGACTTCCAAATTGCATATGATATTACACTCTTATGTGGCCTACTTTGTGTGCAAACATAGTTGACCTTGACGTAATTCCCAAGGTCACACAGTGGTCACATGTGCTAAGCTACGTTACCACTCTAACTATTGAAAGCCTGCATCTAGCAATCTAAATCTTACACACAAAAAGTTTCATAGAGTGATCTAGAAGCCTATTGAAAATAAAGGTCATAGCTCTATATTTGACCTACTTTTTGGGTCAAAGATCAAGTGGACAATGGTGAAATTGGCATAAGTAAGGTAGTATTTAAGGCAGTTACATGAAATTTTATACACTCATGCATCATAACCAAAAAATGTGTCTTGAATCAAAAGTAGGTCACTAGGTCAAGTATCTGGGTCACAGTGACCTATTCATTGAAATTTTGTTTGCCCACGATAACTTCAGAAGCTTTTGACACAGATTTTTCAAATTGCATATGATAGTACACCACTGCAAGCATAATTGACCTGGACCTAACTTTCAAGGTTATGCAGTGGTCACAAGTTTGCTGAGTGACATTGTGCATCTAGAAATCTAAATCTTAAAACAAAAGAAGCAACATAGGGTAAAATAGAAGGCTATTGAAAGTCAAGGTTATACCTCTATATTTGACCTAATGTTTTTGAGGTCGAAGGTCAAGTGTACAATAGTAGTATTTGTGTAGGTAACTATACCCGATACTATGGGACACTATTCCTATTCACTTACAGCAAAAGAGATTGAAGGCGGCCGAAGGGTACCGCCTTCTTTGAACGGTATTTTTATTGAAATGGAACAAATATTATAATTTTGGTGAAAATATACAACCATTTGTACATCCATTCGCTGTGAAATAAAGTGCACCAAAACAGGTACAGAGACAGGCAGATAACAGTTTAATATTCCATGTTAAAAAACACTTCTCCCCTGTGCGGGATAGCCTGTAAATGTGTGTATTTGCTTAAATTCCAAGCAGTGAGATGATACTCATGATTTCCATGTGAATCAAATAGTTTCATTTGATGTATGATCTCGGAGTCCAAGACTTGGACATTGGTTTTGTTAATTAGCATTGATTTTATGCAATTAACAGGGAAAAATCAACCAAATTAGTTCAAGTCCACATCTTGGGACGTATAGTCGTTAATTGATGAAGATCAATTGAGCACAGACTGGATGCACAGGTTTAATCACCGTGTAGATGTACATTAATGATGCCATGAAAGACTGAGACCTTTCGTCACCTCTCAAGTTTTGTTATTGATCACCAGTGGAAAAGCTATCCAACTGAGTACACCAACATCGGAAGTGTGAACTCAAATGTCTTGCCTGCAAATGCCGGGCTTTTTAGACTGCTGGACGTAAACCTCGGATGAATCAATATTACCACCAGTACCCGGGATCTGGGATTTTTTTCATTTCGTCATCCAGGCAACAAATTTGTACCGCAGGAGAATACCATTGTTGTTTTACACTGAACGCTGACAATGTTGCTGCAACATTTCCAAACTACTCATTAGGATGCTCATCTTTGGAACTGAGTCCAACTTAGAACATATTATGCATATATAATTAACTTCAATTATATTTAGGGAGAACAGTATGTGCGGTTGTTGAAGTCTGGTCCTCTTTTCATTGCATTGGCATAAACTGATCCTTTTGTATTTATTGCTTACATTGATCTTTGAAATATATGCTGTTTCACTATGGAGAAACATGTACAGTGAACCCTGTATTTCATCGAATCATTCTATTGTGTATATGGTCTCAAAATTTACGATTCCACCATTTGTTACATCTGTGCTACTCTCCTAGACCTAATCATATTGGCATAATGTTGTGACAAAATATGATCATGTTCCACTACTCACTTCATAATGCAATGACTTCTTTAAAATACAAAAGATTTCTGTGTGACACATAAACGGTGATTGGATTGGTTATCATGGTTATTGAGTAGGAGAGATTAGATTCTGTCATTTTGCCGGGCTTTTTTGTTGTTGTTGTTGTTGTTGTTGTTTTTTTTTTTTTTTTTTTTGTCAGAACAAGAAAAACACTTAGCAAAGCTTACAGTACCGTTTCAAGTTCCCGTGCATGACTACTATGTACGATTTTGACATCGCGGACGACCGGCAGCTTTTTCGTAACTCCTGACAGTGACAGCCGGATAATGGAATTGGGCGATAATAGGGGGGTTGTGAAAACGTTCCTATTGCCTTAAAACGTACTTCTGCTTGGAATTTGAGCGTAGAAATAATTGGCACTACCTGCTGGTGAACAAATCATGGGTTTGCACACAACATATTATGATCAAAATGCTGTGATAACTCACAGTATTTGTTATCTGTCACGGAGAAGATGGTGGCATGCACTGAGCAAATCCTGACCTAATTACAGGGCTGTAATTAATAAAAAATAATACCATGCCCCCCTCTCTCTCTCTCTCTCTCTCTCTCTCTCTCTCTCTCTCTCTCTCTCTCTCTCTCTCTCTCTCTCTCTCATCATTGCGGCAAAGGGATCAGTCAATAACGATCTGATAACCAAAAAGCGGGGGAGCAATTAACACATGCATGTGTGTATTACGCGGCCAGACTGCTCTGCAGTGGGAATTTTAACTAGGCTCATACAACGGAAAGAAAGGAGTGGAAGAATACAGGCGACATCAGGTATGAGTTGTTTTGGGGGGTTTTTTTTTTGTTTCTTGTTTTTTTAATTTGTATATTGTATTTATAGCAAATGTATTGACGGCGTGAGACCACTTGACTCTTCAGGGAGGAACTGTTGGAGTTCAATATCATTTGAGGGTTAATAGTGCTGCTGTGCTGGGGGGGGGGGGGGGAGGAGGAAAGCAAGGGGCCATGAATGCATTGTTGACGTACAATTTAACAAGCATACAAGATTGTTATAGGCCTACAATACATGATTTTATAAGTTTGAGGAGCGGCATAACCTGGGTGTTGCCCCCCCCCCCCCTTTTTTTCTTCTCGTGGGACGACTTCTCATAATCTGTGCAAACTTGGGCAAATATGCGTTGCCGCAATAACTATTTTGATGGGTTTTGTGTGTGTGTGTGTGTGTGTGTGTGTGTGTTTCTTTTTGTTGTTTGTTTTGTTTTGTTTTTTTCTCCTTTTACTAGAAACATTACAAAAATATAAAAAAAATTAATGCCTAACAATTAATATTTTTCATACCAATAGTTTTATTTTCCGAGGAAAAGTGTTTTCACGTCCATTTCAAATGTATTATGTACAGATGATAATTAATATTCACAACAATTAACAGAGCCAGTGCCATAGCAATGGCTCACAGCAACTTTGCCTAGGCTGGTTTTGTAGAACTAAAGCATTTCCAGCCTAACGGTAACGAATTGCGTTGTACCTATCCTTGGGTGTTAATTAGATATACTGCCATAATACATCCAGATGTATTAAAAGAGGAAATACAACGAAAAGACAATTGCATTTTTTGTGCTCTGTGACTGTGGGTGTGGCTGCGTGAGGCCCAGAAAACTTCTCTTCGTAGTCATGCTGTGGTCACCCATGACAACGAAGGAGTCCATCAATGCCTACTGGGCAGCACGGCTAGTATTTTCTTCAACAATGTGTATACAGAAGAATAAATATCATTTACTTCGACATAACTGTACATGAATATAGATATTTTAATTATTTAACGTGCGATAGCCCTCTTCTTCTGGTCGATTTTGATAAGAGTTCCATGCAACTGTTTCGGGCCTACCAGGAAGCCTACTGACACTGTATTATATCCCCTCCGTGAGCAAAATCATAACTACGGACTGGCATTTTTTATTCGCCTGCATTTGATTTTGATGGCTGTATCAAGAGTGGAATCATTGATATAGGTATACTGGGGTGCCCAATTGTCGGACTCGGACAACTAAGCGCAAGGTTGCGATCATTGCTAGGCTGAAAATTAAATTACATTTACTGATGTTGGAATAACACTTGCCGACTATAAATAATAATGGATATTTTCTATCTAAAAGCTGAAATTGTGTCTAATAATATGCAAATTTTAAAAATGGTCAACTTGTCTTCGATCCCACATCAGTCTCTCGGTGCTTATTAAATTAATATATATATATTTTTTTTTACAAATGGCAAAATTATCGACGATTTCCGACAATCGTCATCATAATTAAATGGGAAATCAAGGATGGATACAGTTGTAATGTCAAAATACTGACTACAAGAGGGATTAACTTAGGGCACTGCCCTGTTTCCCAATTGTTTTTTCAATAAAATATGTTTTAACTAAAATACTGACTACCCAGATGACCATTCAAGTTCTGAATGATGCAGGTGCTTCAAATGGCCGTCACCATGACTGCCAAAATACTAGTCACATAACTCGCAAGATCTGAAACTTTGTGCAAGTGCACAAGCAAGAACGTGTATTTGTGTACATCGATTATCAGGCAGTGGTCATTGTCCCGGCACAAGTTTGCACCGGGAGCGGTGCTTGAATGGGTTGATCATTTGTCGTCCATATTTCAATTTCTCGTATTTCGGCATCAAAATTTTTTTTTTTTTTTTTTTTTTTTCTTTAGCTTTATTGACATGTCGGTATATTGGGAATGACCAGCTTTTGTTGTGTCCAAGGCACACATTTAAAATTGAAAGTTTGAAGCCAGTTCTTTGCAACCGATGCAACTTCAAACAGCCCCCAAACCAAATGATGCAGTGTGCTCATGTTGGCACCTTGCCAGTTGCCTGCGTCACGAGATCCTCCATGTCGGCAGACAAATGATCGACAGTGCTGCAGACCAGACTTCCACAGCTGCATGGTCCAGACCGGTGTGTGCAAGTCATGGTGACTCGGTCTTGGCACATGGAGCACATTTATTTATTCATTAACCAGGTTTATTTATTTATTTATTTATTTATTTATTTATTTACCAGGGTTACCGGCCCAGGGCATGTATGGGCTTACTGCCATGGTTATTGCATATCAAGGGTTAGCCTCCCAACTCGGTGCTGAAAGCTAAGCACTGGTCACTGGTCTCACATGTAACTTGTAAATTTTACTTGTAAATTAGGACAATCGTACTCGTAGAGTCGTAGGCCTCGAAGTGTACTGTAAGAGTTATCCTGTTTCTGTTTCTGGAACAAAATTGAAGGTGAACTATCCAACGGCCAGACCGCAGTACTTAGCGCCCATCGGTCTCAAGGAAACGGATGTATTGCACTATAGCCTAGGCCTACCTATTATTTTATTGGCAGTGAAATCTTAACACTGGAGTATGGTATTTCTGATGAAGTCCACTGGAGTGACCGAATATTGTGCTTTATTTTTTTCACTTTTCTTTTTCCTTTTTTTTTTAATAGTTATGATAACTGGCCATTCGTTGAAATTGATTATATACTTTACAGTAGGTATACATGTAAACATCTTTTCGTCGCGGTCCTCCGCGGCCGTGTCCATGGCCACATACTACCTTGGTCAGCGCGAGAGTCGCGCGCGGTCAGTGCGTGGGGGTGTTAAAAGACTTTAGATCGGTACTGTAAGTTCCGTTCTTTAATGTATATAAATTTACGTATACTTAAGTGCCCATGTCTTGCACATGCGGACAAAAGTGTGAGTGTCGTCAGTTAATTTCAAGACAAAACATTTCCAAGACTTACATGTACAACATGTAGTCTTGTTTACCGCAAAAGCAAGATGGTGCGAGCATGGAGGAAAAATCTAGTTTATTCCTCCATGGTGTCAGTGAGAACTTGAAATAGATGGTATGCTCGCGGCACAGTGCATGCGCCAATTTTTTTGACGCGCAGTGCATTGTGGGCTTAGTTGTAGTATACGAGCGATTATGGCGATATCAGTAATACCTGTGTCGACTATGAAATTACACAGGTAGCCATGAAAAGTTTAATTTGTTATTTGGCTGTGTGCTTTACAAATTATTCCTGAGGCAAACAACGTAAATTTCACCCCTCGCCAACAAATAAAAACTGGGAAACCAATGGATAAGAAGAATTTCCCGCTCTGGAAAGGACTGAAAATTGTGTAAATTCGTGCTCATGATCGCCTGACATTCCAGGACTGAAAATTGTGTAAATTCGGGCCCATGACCTCGTCATACTACGTTTGCCGTCTTACTTTGAATGATAACATTTGCACATTGCGATCAGTCTACATAGTTTACTTTAAATATTGCCATCCCAACTGGGTAACCCTGTCATCTAAATCATTTTCCTTTTGGAACCAAATCGTATTGTGTGTTTTGCAACCAACGTGTAAACACTATAGCCAATGATAAAAGAACACGAAAGACAGATAGATGGATAAATAGATAGACAGACATGCAGGTTAGTAGAGGAAGGAGCGAAAGAAAGAAAGAAAAAAGAAGAAAGATTACGCCCCCTAAAATAACAAATTTTCCTTCCTTTATTACTGATTTTTCAAAGATAAATCCATGAAGTTTTGAGCAAAGTTGTTTCAAAACTAAGGTATTCTTCTACAAACTTTAATTTGGAAAAATCCGAGTGAGACATAAAAATAGGAAATGTTCAACTTTCATTACGCAATGTCACACATGAAAACAGGGACGTGTTAATCTGCAGCAGAAATTAATCAGATTGATAAGCTGAGATTTTACTCTTCCACCCTAGTCATATTCAGCTCGACAACCCATGTTATTAGTCATCTAGAGGTACTGTTGGACAATCCTGTATAAATACATGTGTTTAAACCTATGCGGTGACTTTTCTTAATCATTGCCGAAAAAGCGGGCAAAAGATTCCGTTTTTGACATGTCACTAAAATATTCATTTTAACATTTAAAACTACATAAATTTTTACCATGCGCCCTTCAACTAACAACCCGTGTGTTGTTTCTTGGCGTGTTGTTGTCACAAGTATTTTTTTAAAGCAACCAGTACTTGTGCTAATCTCATAAACTCTTTCATAGCTTAAGCACCGGGTGATTAATCTTATGCACACATCGTTAACACAAATAAAGGCAAAGTACTTAACACGTACTAATGATTTCAGAAAGCACACTTTGAACACTCAGGAACCATATCGCTAACACGTTGTTTTCCCATTTTAATTCGGTATTTTTAGGGTAATTGTGTGAAATAAAAAGAATTACTGAAATAATATACATGTACGTTGCAAAGATGTGCAACACGCTTAGATGTACAAAGTTGCATCGATATCCGCCCAAGAGATGGGATCGTATAGGCGTTGCCAGCTCCCCAATGGTACATGTATTTCGAGAAATAAAATACGTTTAAACCAAGAGAAACACACACACACACACACACAAATCGAGAGTGTTTGCAGGAGCAAATTGTGTCTTGCACGTGCGCTTGTTTGTTTGTATATGTCTGTCGAACCTCTTGATTACCAAAGGGATGTCTCAAGGCAAGTGCACGTTCCTGATTTGAAGAGAAACTGTTGAAGTATGTGCAAGTAATCGTTAGTATTATTATGCCCTTTATTTGACAATAAACGCACTAAAAATGACATTTTCGCTATGTTCGATATGCCCACGAGTTTGCCGTTTCCCCTCATTGAAATATCATTGAAACCCGCGCCCAACCAGATGAATGCGGTCTCTCTGTTGCATTCTTATGTTCATTTTGTCCATGGATTATTTCTCACTGAAAGGTAGACCTCCGCGTCAAAGAAAATCACACTTCATAAAGTACGATCGAAACGCACCACTTAACTCGGACAAAAGGAGAAAAAGAAAGGGTAAATAAAAAAAAAAACTATCCACAAGCGAAAGAAAAAGACAAGAAAGTAGGGATGCATGCAAACAAAAAACACCACAGTGAATTGATGATATTTGTCCTCAAGGACATCCTTAACTATAACTTATTTTTCTCCCTTAAAGACTTAAATTTGCCACATTGTTTTTGGAGACCAGATAATTTATATACTACACCTTCAGAAACCAAATATATGTTACATTTGTCCGACCATATTAATGAAAAAAATTCGCTAAGCAACGAGTGAAACTTATCACGGCGAGCTATCTAATATCAATGCAGCCCGCAGATTGATCTCAGCAGCGTACTACAATTAATCCCAGAATGCAACTTCCCAACATGGCGCTAATTTATTCAAAATGGTGACCGTGCATACGATCTATTGAAAATTGTTCGGGAAAAGCAGGATGGACACAGTTTTAGTCAAATCAGAAAGATATTGATTCAACAGCACCATGTTACTTTTGAACTAGCTACATTAAAAAGGGTGGTAAAATATCAAGAAACAGGAAGAATTCCTACTAGTGTAACCACTTGTTGACGGGCGCCACAGAAAGTAACAGATCAGCATCTGAAATTGATCGATGTTCTTATGACTTTTAATCAGGAGAGAACCGCTCGCGACATACGAAAACTTTTACAAATTGTAGAGGTTGAGCAAAAAAGAGTTCCGAGAAAATCGCGTTGAAAGAAAAAGTTGCCAATTCTTACACATTTATGGCTGTGATATGACACATACTCATTTCTTCTGTCGTGTGTTTTAATTATTGTGTGAAATAAACTTGTAGCTTTACCTCTGTGATGCTGTCATTAAACAAAAGTATACTTTGTGGCTTAAATCTCGACGTTTTTAATTTGGGAATACCACACTTGGCTTGTTTGGGTGTGGGTTCACATGCGGCTTTCCATATTTAGGGACCAGTTAGTGGATTGTGCTAATTTGTTTTTACATCAACAGAGAATTACTTGAGAGAATTTCAGAACAATGGTAGGGACTAGTCTGAACCGGCCCATTCTTCTCTCCACGACTAATGGTTTCCTGTGATAGACCCTTGTCAATACCTCAATTGATTGCCAGGGGTCAGGGACTAATGACTGTGCAAATAATGACATGGTTCATTATCATGTCCATGCAAACAAACCCATGTGTCCGGCACTGCTTAAACTTTTCAGTATAAACAAAGGTTTTGAGATGAATTATCTCATAAAAAAATTATGTTCGAACATCTGAGTGTTTGGGAGCATGTAGTTTAAGTATCAGACTATCCAAAAAATATAAAAAAGTGATTAGAGGTTATCCAAAGGTGCCGGCTTCCACCTTAATGTATGAAAATACATACATGCAACCTTGAATATAAAACTGCATGTGATCACATAGAAACTGGTTGTGCTCAGTTATTGATGTAGGTATGAATAGGTCATATAGCTATATATACATGTACTGGCATCAAAAGTCTTTTAAATCATTCTAAATAGTCTCCAGTCTGCAGGATGAAGGTGGTTCTGTGTGACATTTATTAAGTCTATCAAATTAGTCTTAATCTCAAAAAAGGACCGTCAGGCTAAAACAGAGAGGGTAGATATCTAGCATCACAGCATAATACGATAATGACGCCATAAGCCACACTCTTCTGGAGGCATCTTGTAATTGGCACATGAAATACTTAAGTCGTGGTGCTGATTCTAGTATGTTTACTCTAGGATGAAACAAAATTCTTCACACGGCTGTGGCTCATCTATAACTCTGCTGAACTGGACTTTCCTTGGAGATGCCATTTCATATCGCTTTACAAGAAGCTATATGTAAATAAGGGCATCATTTGAGCACAGCGAATTGGTGTCTTTGGCAGGTGCGGTTACATATAAACATGGGGCACCCGCATATGCATTCCTAGAACTTCAGGTATTCAAGTACTCCGTGGCTAATAAATTTGAATGTAGGTGATAAGAGGAGGATATCTTTTCATTAGCAGAAGAAACCGAGGCATGAAAAGTCTTCGTTTCCTGAATCATTTTCCCTTGAGAAGATACCAACCTTACTGGAGCAGGTTACCTGTAGGTGGCACTGCAGGTAACTTGCCCTCTGGTACCCACCTGAATGAATGAATCTTTATTGACTGCGCTGTTACATAAAATACAGCAATATGTCAAATATACAACATGTACACATGTAGAGTATGAAAGAAAAAAAAAAAAAAAAAAGAAGAAAATCACATTAAAACATGCACACAATCAAAAGAAAAATGTAACAAAAAACAGTACAGACACGTACAGCACAGTACAGTACAATAGATACAAAAGATTTACATAAATCACTAATCACCTGAAATGAAAATAGAGTGCAGTCATCAAATTGGCACGGTGTTACATGATTACAGTGGTTTCTCTCTTAGGGAAATGGCTTTGTCCATGAAATTTTCAAATAGGTATACAAGTTCTGTGTCATGCAGTACCAAAATAAATTTAAACATACTCTGAACATCATAAGCATCCGAATTACAAAATATTTCGCGTACACTCTTAAGCAGATTTTCTCTTGGATTTTGAAATTTAGTGCATGTCATAACAAAATGAAATTCATTATCAAGTTCTTGGCAAGTGTCACAAACTCTCTGGCTAACAGGAACTTTGGTAGGACGCTTATGTCTTCCTGTTTCGATATGTAAATTATGTGCACTGATGCGTAATTTAGTTATATTACTCCTTGTTTCGAAATTTTTTACAACATCTAAATAATGTTCAAATTTAAGTTCTGTCTTAAAAGATGTATACGTTCTCAATTTAGATTCGTTATTTTGATTCAACATTTCATTTTTCCACTGATTTCGGAATTTGTTTTCTGTTTTATTACGGAAAAGATTAGAAGGAAATTCTTGAAAAAAATCATCTTGGTTATCCCAAAGTTCCTGCAGCCCGAGCAAATTAAATGTATCTTTTACAAAATTCAACCAGGTTGATTGACTTGCTTGAGATAAGTCAACATTACATTTGTATGCGTTAAATAATAATGAATTTTGCTCCATATTGACGATTCTAAACCAGTTTTTACAGACAGAAGATAATATTCTGAGTGACAAAGGGGTCTTTCCTAGTTCTCCGAATACTGCAATATTGCATGCTTTACTATGTACCCCGAGACAATATTTAAGAAACTTTGTATAGAATTTTTCGAGCTCAATTTTAAAATAACCAGAAATATTATCTTGTACAAGGATTTTTGACGGAATTACAGTATAAGCGCCCCATATATCGGACGCATATAGTAAAATTGGCTGTATAACTTTTTCGAATAGAGATAAGTATAGTTTTATATTCGTATCTCGTAGTAAAAATATCCTCTTTATTCTTGCCAAAGCTTTATTTGCTTTATCACATAATAATTTTATTGCACCATCAAAGGAACCAGTTAAAGACATTTGAATTCCAAGATAAAGATAAGTCTTGACAATGTCTAGTTTAATACCATCAAAAAAGAAATTTCTATCAATTAATTTGCCCGTTTTGTTAAAAATCATGACTTTAGTCTTTTTAATGTTGATATTCATTTTCCAATTTTTGCAATAATCACTCAAAATATTTAGACAATTTTGTAGTCCTGATTCGGTTTCAGATATCAGTATTAAATCATCAGCATAAAGAAGACAATTGAATATTTTCTCGTTTAAAAATACTGGATCACACGATTCATTAAATTGGGTTGGTAAATCATTGATAAAGATGTCGAATAAAGTAGGGCTGATCACACATCCTTGTTTTACCCCTCTTTGGTTCATTATATTGTCCGATAAACCGTTAGAAAATTTTATTTGTAAACTTGAATCATAGTACATATCTTGAATTACTCTAAACATATAACCACTAATACCATTTTTCGCTAATTTGTAAAGTAGTCCATCATGCCAAACAGTATCGAAAGCTTTCTGAAAGTCTACGAAACATACAAAAAGAAATTTGTTTTTTCCTAATAATTTTGTGTATTTATCAATAAGAGTTCTCAATACAAAAATGTGATCACTAGTTCTACATTCAGAAGTGAATCCTATTTGAAGTTCTGTCTGTATACTATTTTCTTTTAGATATTTCTGCAGGCGGTTATTTATGATGGTGCAAAAAAGTTTAGAGACACAACTGCTGAGACAAATACCCCTATACATATTTGGGTCTCGTGTAGATCCACCTTTATGTACAAGCACCATTAGACTTTTCTTCCAAGACATTGGGAAAAATCCCGAAGTAAATATCGAATTAAACATTTTAAGCAATATCTCAGACAGAATCGTTTTACTATTTTTTAACATCTCGTTTATTATACCATCCTTGCCCGGTGATTTTTTGTTCTTCAATTTTTTCAAAGCAATGATTATTTCTATTTCTTTAATTTTGAAATCTAATGTTGTGAATGGCATTTGTGAAGTTTTCAGATTATTCAGTAATGATGTTACTTCCTGTTCCTTCGGAGATTTTTCTAATACAGTATTTCGTGACATGATATTCGAGAAATGGCGAAACCATTGTGTTGGGTCTATATTTTCGCTAACATCTCTTTTCTTTGTAATTGTATCTTCAAGTTCTTTAATCAGGTCCCAATAGGTATTTGGGTCTCTTTCCCAAATATTATTTAGTGAATGCATTATATTATTCCTAAATTCCCTTTCTTTATTTTTAGATACTATTTTAAATTTTTTTCTTGTGGCATAATAGGTCTGCCTTAGAGGATAGTTAGATGGTTCCTTGGATAATTTTTTCGCCATTCCTTTGATATTCCTGTATAGATTATAACACTCTCTGTCTGCATATTTCGGTAGTTTTTTACGTTTTCTCTTTTTTGTACTTCTCATTTTCAATGATAGTCTCCCTGCTTTATGTATCAAATTATTAAAATCACCAACCATTTTATCAATACCATAGCGACTTTGCGTATCATACTCATTCTGTAGAAAATTAGTTATATCCTGCATGCAAAACAATTGAAGTGCATTTGTAAAACCCGTTGGATTGATCTTATTCCAGATGAAACTGCTAGGAAGGGGCTCGTGAATACCATTGTAACTGCCAAGAGGTACTTCGTCACGTCTCATTAAACTGACTGCAATTTGAAAAGAGACTGGACAATGGTCCGATAGCCATGTTAAGTCATGAACACACATGTATGGTATCAATTGTATCAAAGACTGGTCAGCCAAAATATAGTCAATGCATGTGGGGTTTATAGCATTATGGCTGTAACACGTGCATTTGCCTGTCAGATTGCCTAACTTACGGCCATTCAGAATGCGCACACCAGATGAGATACACAAATCCAACAGCAACTTACCATTTTCGTCAATTCTGCGCATATCCTTATTTGATCGCAAAAGAGGCGTGTCATAAAAATCATCTTTTGGCACTGGTATAAGCCTGCTATCCGCTTTGTCAGAAATAATATGATCATATTCATTTGATGTAGCAGCATTTAAATCACCCATGATAATGCATTTCCCACCACTTATCGAAAATTTACATATATCACTTAGTAGTTTTGTAAATATGTCTGTATCACTCGTGTACCTGGAATTTGAAGGGGATATATATACTGTGGAAATGTATAGGTCTTCGACCGACATGAAATATGACTTTTTCAACTTGATCCATACAATTTCGGGATTATCAATAGGTAAAAATTCAACGCCGTTCATAATGTTATTTTTAACGTACAAAGCAATACCACCTGAATACTTATTAGCGTTAGGGGACTTTGGGCGTGTGCTTCGATGCACTTTGTATCCAGGTATTTCAATATCTGAGTCTGGGCCTGCATGCGTTTCTGTAAGACCTAATATGTCGAACTTTTTAAGTAGTTCAATAAAATCACTGTCATTAAATTTAGAATCCGTCTGACCACAGACAGTATGTCTGTGTCCATGGATGTTCCATGTCATAATCTTCAAGTGTTCACCAGACATCACAGTCAAAGAATTAGAATTAATGTTCATCTCGGATACCATCTGCGTCTACCACTCGCGTTATTATAATTATTAAACCGTCGCCGTCTTTGCGGTCTTAGTTCGGGCTTGTATGTATATTTTAAGTTTGCAGCTAGTATCTTTGTACCCTGTTCATTGGGATGTACATTATCCGAGTACAATTCTTTTCGAGGGATTTCTTGTCTGTTTACGAAACTTTTGTAGTTTTCGCAGATTTTGATACCAGCACTTGTTTTAGAATTAGTCTTTAGTTTTAACAGCGAATTAGTGGCTTGTACCTTTAGGTCAAGTTCCTGGTCGTTTATGCATGGTATACCGCTAGATATAACAACTCGTTTCGATGTACCTTTGGAGATAATGTGATCCGCCAGTGAAACGAGATCTGAAGCAACCACTTCTGGTGACTTGGTTTTTAGATCATTGGTAATAAGATGAACAATTACCGCATCATGCTGACTGTTGTAGTTGCCAAGAAATTCTCGAGCTTTCTCCATCGTGTATACTTTTTCCAGTCTGACTGAATGATTTTGACCACCCAGGAGCCTCGACGGATCTATGTGTTTTAGTTGGGAGCTACCGAGAATGAGCACATCTTCCTTGACCTCCGAATTTGAGAATTGTGGTCGTTGCAGAACTTCCGCAACAGCTGAAGATGGTTTTTTGGAGACAACTGTTGACCATGTACTGGTACCGGCGTCCATTCCTTGGGCTTGTAGCTGCCACTGCAGAGTTTGTTCCTTGGCTGCGATGACATCATCTCTTAGTAGTGTGTTTTTTTCCTGTAATTTCTCTATTTCGTCCTCTTTGTTTTTTAGCTTGGTTTGAAGCCTCTCTATTTCCTCTTCAAGTGAATTTTTCAGTTGTCTGCGAATGGAGATCTCAGTCTCGATTTCACTCTGTAGGTCTTTTATTCTCTCTTCTTTTCTGTCTATTACTCCATGAACCGGTTGCGTGGCTGACGGGGCAATGCTAGTATTGCTACCATTATATACCTGTTACAGGTGGGACACCTTGAGGGGTAAACAAAACCTGCTGCTTTCGTTGGTCAAAATTTCATGTGACACAGAAAACAGGCGTTGTCATCAAGTGGAATAGTGTATTTGACATGCCTTATTTAGTTACATTTCTCAACAATCCTTAATAGATTTTTAAATCAGTGTGGATGTATCTAGGTATCGAATATTACCAACGTCTATTAACTGACATATACAGATGCGCTATGGCGTCCTTCGAGATTTACGGAGCCTTGGTTCACCAGGTGGCCACTTAGCAACAGATATGGCAGCTATCCTCCCAATGAATGATGAGTCTCACAGAGATGTAAGCACACTTGCTGTTGGCGCAAGCCTCCAGACGATAATAAAAAATTTACACCGATAGAACATGTCGTATACTTTCAAATTTCTCATCATGAACTTGGTGTTTTAGCAGTATATGCTTGCTGAAAAATAAGCAAAAAAAACAAAAAACAAAAAAAACAAACAAAAAACATTTCAATGCAGCAACATCTACCCTGAGGCATTTATGCTGATGGAAAATAACAGGGGAAATGCAACAGACCAGTTTTTCTAAAAAGTATCATAACAATAACCCTTTAAGCTAGCATTGCGTCACTAAAGCCTTGACAAATCATGCATACATAGAGATTCATGGGTTCAGATGGAAATCCAGACCGATATAGCCTACTTCGCAAGAAAGAACAGATCATTATATTGTCTTTTACCCCCCCCCCCTTTTTTTTTTTTTTCTTTTAGAGATGAAGAACGTGACAAAGGTGTCTTTTTCATAGTTACGAAAGTAACCCTTTATTGTCCTGTATCGGACTTGGAAATTGTACTGTTTCCGTGTCCGAATAGATCATGGTGCCTGCAGGTGGCACCGCAGGTAACTTTCCAATTGCACCACCTGTTGCAGTCGGAAATACCTGAGGGATAAATAAAACTTGCCTCAGTCATTGGCTGAAACTGTCATGTGACAGAGGAAGCAGCAGTTCTCACCATACTTTTAATGCATCAGACATCCCTATTGACCCACACTTAGAGAGATATTATCCGTTCAGAATTCGATATGATGGGCCTATACAGGTTACTGCTTTCCAATAAATCACTGGATCTGCGTATATCAGGTGTGAAGATCCATGTGGCCCAGTGGAAGATATTGCACGCGCCTATGCCAAATAAGCATCCCTTGAAGGCAATATTGAAGGATCTGAAAGGTTACAAAAGGCAATATGGCAAAGAGCATGTGTTGTTATTGTCTCCAATATACCTGAACTAACATTCCGCGAAGACCATAAAAGTGTATATGAACCTGAAGTTTTCGATAGAGATTATTTTCCGAGGCGGTAACCTCTAGATAAACATACCATACTGAGTTTTCAGAAAAAAATCAGTGGCTTGAAAATGTCTAAAAATCATATTTACTCTGGTCTTGATGTTATCTAAGGTCCTACTATGGTTTGTTTTAAAACAGACTTGAACAGGTAAGGCGACAGTTAGGTATCATAGTAGCTTGGCATTCAATTTATTTTGAGGGAGAAAAATTACAATGTGAGCACAGATAGCACAGACATCATTGAATGCAATACTCTCTCTCTCTCTCTCTCTCTCTCTCTCTCTCTCTCTCTCTCTCTCTCTCTCTCTCTCTCTCTCTCTCTCTCTCTCTCTCTCTCTCTCTCTCTCTCTCTCTCTCTCTCTCTCTCTCTCTCTCTCTCTCTCTCTCTCTCAAAGGCTGTTTTCATTCGAGCTTGTAAGCCGGACGTAAACAGAGACACGTGTGTCCAAGTGTCGCATATTTATGGCCATATCCCGAGAAAGACCAAAACAAACCAGCAAAATACAATTCTTTTCTGATCGGAGTTTACAGAGGAGAATGACCAAAAGACCTTTGTATAAGCTTTTAATCTGCATGTGACATAATGTAACATCATAAACTTACAAGGAACCACCAATTATTTTCCTGTTCATAGCTTTTGGCTTCAAGTACGTGTCAGTATTTAAAACATTGGATGATATTTTCATGTGTTCAGTTTGACGTACTAGTCAATGATTAAAAGCATATGTAACCATGACTTGGTATGTATAAAATGATAAGATAATTTAACAGGAATTAATAACAAAACATGTGTCCCGCAGTCCAGTGTTAAAAATAAATTAATTTCAAACTCACTGCCAAAAGATACAGCTTGATTGTGAGCATATCTGTTTTCCCTAAGTATGATGTAGGCCGATAAAAACAAAGAGTGGCTGCAAATATATCCTAGTGAAATTTTGCGCAGACATCCACAAAACATGTCATTACCTATTCTCATCTGAGGACAAAGAATCTTTTTGCACGTAGCACTATTCCTCCAGGTGATATCGCGCAGAAAAAAAAAACAAATGACTAAATGTAGTACTCTACGTCAGGTATGCTGGAGAACAGAATAAGGTGACTTGTGTTAAAAATGCATATATAATATCCGTGCAAACATTTCAATGAAAACAAGCCGTGCATGTACCCGTAGTTTCCTGTCTGCCGGCTATGTCGGTCCCCTCTCGCACACACTGTCCCAAAAGTCCAGATGTAAATTCTTGCCTGCCAGATACAAGATACAAGATACAAATCTTTATTTCAAGTCGGTACGTTGAAAATTACAGAACATTAGCCAGAGGCTATTACAACCGACCATGAAAAATCAGCCCAGGCTAAAATTAATGTACACATGAAATAAAACAGATTGTATATAAAAAAATATTATCACAGAATAAGCACTAAAATTATTCAGAGTAGGTAGTTACCAGCCATCTAGATATTTAGATCGCAGTGAAAACAGATTGTTTATAAAATCTAATCCCTTCATTTTTTTTTTTGTTGTCAATAGAAAACATTTTTGGTTAGAATTGTTGCCAGACCTATTATGAGAGGGGTAAACAGCTTTCCTTTGTACTGGTTAGGCGCGTATCAAGCATATATTTTGACTAACTATCAGGAATGGGTTAAAATCTGAGTACAGCAGAAATTCTCTCAAGGCATCGTCCATGGAACCTATGAAAAGTGGTCTTTTGGTAATCATGACATGTGGTCAGTAAGGATAAAGTAAAATAGAAGTACAACACGCTGGTACAAACAAAGACTGGAGCATTCAATGGAGATGGAGCCTCAATACAGGCCGACACACGAGCATACTCGGCTTTACAAGAATAAAATGTAATTTTGGGAATGAAATTAAACCAAATAAATTGTCATTCAGCTAAATACGACGATCAAGTGGTGAAAACCAGCTGCCTGTGTGTAATTACTATATACCCACGATGATTGATCGAGGTATCAAATGCGTTTGTACAAGTTTCCCTCAAAATCTCAGTAATTGAGAATAAAGCTGGACAAATCTTACTGAAATGATGACAAGAAATATTTTAAGCCTTTACGTAGCACGAATAGTCAAATCAAAAGTCGTACAAAAAGCTGTTGGTTTTTTATTTCATGCAAAACAATGATTAAAGATAAGATCATTGATTTGACCATTTGGACTTGTAAATGGATTCATAGATATGCAATAAATATACTTTATGAGGAAACTTAGAACTGTTTCATTATCCGTTTGCTGTATGGATGCTTTTCCAATAGTTGTTGCGTTTTGAAATATAAAATATAACAATTTGTCTTGGAGCACTCACAATACAGGAGAGCATGAAGAGAAGCATCTACTGCTCTCCTGGAGGGGGTGCCTCAGTCATTCAGGGCTAGACCTGTGTATTCCCATTACTTTTCTTTGTTATTTACAGCTTAACAACCTTAAAACCACTCGTTGCAGAAAACAGCAAATTTGTGTGGTAAAATTATATACATAGCTGAAACGTTTATATAAATATTATTCTTGCAGCTTTAAAAGCAGTCTTTGATTTTGAGATTAATTTAACATGCAACCCAATGGTAGTACATATCTCCAGCCCTAAAGAATTTTGTGTATTGGATTGTGTATTCAGCTGAATACACAGATAATTGGCAATTGTGACCTCCCCTATTGCATTTGCATTCAAGCAGACAGGCAGACCATGCAAAGAGCGCGTACTTTCCTTTTTGCTTCTATTGCTGAACGTATATTTTTAAACCATCAACCCTCATGTGGACAGGTTTGTGCCCTAGGAAGCCTTAGAACTCTTGCATGTATTGGCATGTGTGCCTGTAGAGGGTTGCAGCTTTATAAAACTGGTTTAAACAGTTAGTGATTTGAAGGTAACCTGTTCCAAGTAAGGAACAACCTATTGGCTGCCGACTCTCTTGAGGCTAAAAATTGGGGGGGGGGGGGTGTCTACAATTTTTTTTTTAATGCGTGATATAGAAAGTCTGCATTGTACTTTCTGTAAGACATGTGATAAAAATTGACCAGTTTTGGTTAAATCAGAGAATGAATCATCAAGTTCACCCCGTGTTTCGTGCTGTGACAGTTCTGGTCAACGCTCGTATGCAGAGGATGTGTGTAGTCTTCAATAAACACGTTGAAGTGCTCTTCCAAATGCAGGTTCCATGGCCAGACAGGATATTTGACCCGCACCTCAGACATACAGCACTTAACCACTATACCGAAGTGTTTTTGATGACCCGTACGTCCAATGCACTTACAGAGAACCCTATCACTGACACACCAAATACTATTCGACACAGCAGACAGTAATAATCTCTCCCTAGTATATTCTCACAAGCAAAAGAAATGTTGTCTCCAAGGCAAACACACCTTCTTGATCCCTGGCTATTATAGAGACACGTTTTCATACTTTAAAGTGTTACTGCCATCTGAACTTAAATTATATGCCCAGGAGGTTCTACCTTGTAGGGTATTTGCGACATTATATTCTCCCTCAGAGCTGGTATTGCGGAACAGTTCTGAAGCGAGATTAACATATGGACATGCGAAAAGGTATACCGTTGTGTACAGAATAATATCACCGCATGCTGTATATGCGTTGGGGGTGGGTTTTTTTTTTTTTTTTTTTTTTTTTTTTTGTTTTTTTTTGTTTTGTTTTGTTTGTTTGTTTGTTTATTTTTTTTTCTTTTTATCTATCCATAAAATAACATTACGGGTTCCTGTACTTAATTTCACTTCTTACATACAGGGCCAGTCCCACATTTATTGATCTCAGGAAACATAATTCTCCACGCGTTCTCGTGTTTTCTCGTAGTTGTTCAAAGTGGCACTGTTTGGATAAAAGCATCATTATGCTTGCCGCCAAATTTGTCGCCAAAGATGCAGTCTAAATGAAGGAGCCATGTACTATGGTTAAACTAATATAACTAATGAACTTGAATTATGTCTAAATTCACAAAGCTATGGTAGATCTTTATCTTATCAAAATTGATAATGTACGAAATTCAATAAATAAATTTCTCTCCACAAACTGGACTTGTTAGTCATCATTGTATATTTTATGCTTGATTTCAACAGTCAACGTACAGCAAGAGTAATAATTAGATTGACACCCCGTCCTTTTGTTGTTCGAATATTTTCGGAAGCACACACACACCATCAGCCAGGCAAGTAATATTCTGAGTGTATATTAGAAACATTCAGATATTATTTAGTGACTGAACCATAGGCTCAACAGTTGAAAAGTTTGTTTCACCAAGTTTCCATGGTTACACCCCCCCCCCATGCTTTTTCACTTCTTCGGCTGCAGTTTTACTCGAAGATGTCTTGTCAGTTTTTTTTAATATCCCGTGAAATTAGAAGAAACAAGCTAACTTTGCTGACAGCATACAGTTTACAGGCTACCATACAAACTAAATTCCACATACTATTAGTTCCATATTGTGTGCCCCTTCACTGCATGGATGGTGGGTAACTTTCTGAAAGTGACTCAGTCGCTGATTGGTCTTGCTTGGTAGTATCCTAGCCAATGGGGATTATCACGTTGATAATGATCAACTTCCTAATTGACGCATCGCCGAAGGGAAAGAGCTCTTAGCAGTTTTATTACATTTACTGCAAATAAAATCCTTCAGTAATCGGGCAGACTAAAGTAGAGTTACGAAATCCAGAACTTGGTCTGCTTTGGAGGCAATCATAGAGAAGTCACTGGCATTATGGTCCAATTTGTTTAGCACAATGTCTACTTAATCGTACTTTTGGCTTGGCTTTTGCTCCATGTGTCTTTTTTGTGCTTCGTGCTACCTCATCATCGACTCAACAGCACCTAGAATGGCACAATTACTATCATTCGGTACTGCCGGAGTATGCACTTGAATTGTGTGATTGAAGGTGCCTATAATTTATGTATGAACAAAGCAGGATTGATGATGTAAAGAAGATCATGCCATGTTGTGTTCGATTATTCACTTTAAAGTTCTATGTATTATTCTGATGTTATGAGAATAGATGCTTTGTTTGTGGAACCGGAGAAAAATGGAGGACAGTCGATACCCACGAAATGTTAAAGGGGTATTACAAAATTGATATAACATGCTTTTTTTATTTGAAAAAAATTGAATATAATTGTTATGTCACAATGGCATTGATAATCTAAAAGGGCAACGAGCAGATAATGTAGTTCTAGAAATTTTTGCGCGTGTTTAATTTCGTGCAAACTCATTTTTTCTGAAATTACAGAATTTTTCGTGCATTTTAGTTTGGCGCAATCCAATGCCAAACAATGTAGTGAAATACAATGCAACTTATTTTCGCGCATTATAACTTTGCGCTTTATGTGGTAGCGCGAAAAGCGCGAAATTCACTCGAGCGCGAAAATTTCTGGAACTACAGTATCTCAATTCTCTACGACTATGTAGTGACAGTGATCCATGTTGTGTTTGTCAGATAAAGGAAGCCAACACGAAATAAGATCCAGTGCCTTGTATCCTACACGTCAATTCCTGTTAATTGTAAAACAATTTAATATCAAAATACCTTACAATATACATGCACATAGACAAACCATCGTGATCTGTGTTCACTGTCTGAAAACAACGATTCTTGGAAGCGAGAGAAACGACTTGCTTGCTGACCATACGCACATGCAAGTGATAGTTTGTATTGCTCCCGAAATGATACATGGATACATCACTTAGTTTGTACGATAAAAGAACACAAACAGAAATTTTGAAATTTTAATAGAGAAGAAAATACAACTTTGATAACGTTTCGACACGAGTGCACATAAATAACAAGCGTCGAAAAGGAAATCCGTACAACAGGCAATTTACTCGTCTGCATTTTTAAGCCCAGCAGGCAAACTGGGCATGTTGATGAGTACATAAAGCTGGACATCACCGATAAGAATGCCGCTGCAAACATCACCTCCATCAAATTTTGACAAGGTTGATCTGTTCTGGGTGTAGGGTTCTGTGGCAAGGTTATCCCAAGTTTACACCGACAGCCCAGAAGGTGTATCTGAACTTCTCGGGCGAGGCAACATGGCTGTGCGTTTCGGGACAGGGCGGACGTTGGAATATGTTACCACTTCGTATGGTAACATAGGGCTGTCATCTAACCTTCTGGATACCTCTTATAGACACCACTGCGGGTGAAATACAATCATCGTGTTCGTACCCATCTAAAGACAAGCCTGCAGCCATACAAAACTACATCTCCTACACCGACCTGCATATTTCCGCTATATCGAGCGTGTCTATTGACTTAATGTAATGCGTGACCGGTTTTGGGATAATTTTTTAGAATTAAAGATATTTTGGTAGAGATTTATGTTGCCCATCCCATATCTAATTTAAGATCTAGCCCCAATACAATTCCAAATACTAAAAATATTTTTGATGTTAACATGGTAGTCAATGACTTGTTTTATTCTTTAGATAATCACCACTGACAATAGTTATCTGCATGAAAATGGCACATGGATGTATCTCTGAACTAATCTTTTAATTTTCATCAAACATAAACTAATCTACTCAATGAAACCTTGAAGACAAATATGCATCAGGGATTTTCAAGGGAATGATCAGGTATTTTTAATATGTTCCAAAAATGAAGAGTTTTGCAGAATTTACTATTCTATAAAAACATCTTTATCATTTCGTAAAAAGGTCTTGTCAAAAAATCCTTCATATATTTTAAAATAATAAAAACAAAAGTATATATCCAAAATTTCACAAAACTATATTACCGATCTGCATAATGGTCAAGAAAATAATTAATAGAAGCAATTCTTCGTTTGAACCTGAAAAGACATCCGAATTGCACAGAATTTGTAGTCTATTAGTAGCATGTCAAAGGGCAAACAGTTGCTCAACAGAAACATTTTGTGGAATCAAAGTGAAATCTGACCATCCTTTATTCTCTCTAGACCACCATTTCATGCAAAGACCAGGAGCAAAATAATCCAAACGCAGGATCATGCGACCACAGAAAGCCATATAAAGATTTTATTTTGTATTATTTACGTCGTGTAACTGTTGTTTTATGTTCTTGCTTTGTCATGTGTGCGTGTGGGCTTTTTGTTTGTTTGTTTGTTTGTTTGTTTGTTTGTTTGTTTTTTGTGTGTTTTTTGTGTGTTTTTTGTTTTGTTTTTGTTTGCTTGTTTTTTTTGATCTTTTGGGAGTTTTTTGTTTTGGGTTTTGTTTTTGTTTTTTGTTTGTTTGTTTGTTTTTTGTTTTTGTTTTTTGTTTGTTTGTTTTGTTTTAGTATAATTGTTTTTTTTTTTTTTTGGTTAGCTCTGGAGGGAATGAGATGAAATCCCTTAATGTAGAGCGTAATGATTGGGGTCATCACATATTTTAGACATGCTGTTGATGCCACTGATAGAGTGACTTCATATGAAGACAGATCTAGAACCACTGGCAAACCTGACAGCCGACGAAGTGCCTGATATGCAGAGCAGATGTACTGTCCCCAACATCTATTTACAAATTGTACTTTCCGCACCAATGTACACAGTCGTAATGCAAGTTACTTGGTTTTCGTAACACAACGCAACTCACTAGCACAAGGTTAAGATAAACGGGGACCAATATTCCGCTGTGCTAATATTAAGGACAAGCTTAATTGATTTCGCTTAAAAACGCCCAGGGATGCAATTTGAAAATATTTACATTTTCTGACTGCCATGGTAACGAATGTTCTTGTACCTGATATCCTGGATATCACCTATCGCCAAGATGTTTGGCCAATATGCATCAGGGGGAGCATTGCTGGACTAGCTTTAACCTTTCGATGCCCGTGGCTGATATGATGCCAACCTTAAGTGCCACAAGGTAACTTATTGGTATTTTTCAGAGTTTTATATTTACAGGTGAAATTTTAATAGCTACACTGTATCAAAAAATACATTTAAAATCGTTATTTGTACACAGGGTATTGGACTGCGGTTATATTTAGATGTGTACCTACATGTCGCCTTGCCGTGAAACAACATATTATTTGCTTGATCACATATTAATATGTTCAGAAGCTTAAGTTAGTATCAAAATACCCGAAAAGTGTTATGGTACCAAACGTTTTAGCGTTTTTATATAAACACCACAAGCTAATTCCTTGCGTCAAAGCACAGCTAAATCGAACGTGTGTGACATAATTCTGTCTATAGCATTGCATATATATATATAAGTATATTTGAACTGAATTTGCGTTTCAAATTTTGTTTTGCTTTATTTCTGTGCACTCACTTTCATAGCTGCATTTCATTCTCGCTCTCGTAAATTTTACTCATTTGCTCCATTCTCGAAAGATCTCAAAATCTGCAAATTAGTGGTGAATGCAAAATTGAAAACTCTTAATATTCCGTTAACATAAAGACAAATTTGAGAAGCCAACCAACTATTCCATTTAAATGATGATAAAGTTGAGAAACTAAAATGTCGAGGAAAAACATATTAAAAATGCATATACATAAGAAAAGTCATCATCACATTTAATGCCTTTATAACGTAAGTTTGTTGTCGGTATCCTGAAAATATTAAAGTACAAAAAAATTGCTCTTGTCAACAGAATTTTCTGGTTGGAAGCATGGTCTCTTCTGTCCTTCTTCTTCAGCACGGAGCAAGTTCACAGCATAGCAAAGTGAGCAACTCTCTTCTCTCTCTCTCTCTCTCTCTGTCTGTCTCTCTCTCTCTCTCTCTCTCTCTCTCTCTCTCTCTCTCTCTCTCTCTCTCTCTCTCTCTCTCTCTCTCGATCAACCTGACGAACTGAAATATGGGGTTTTAATAGCGAAGTGGTTTATACTTGATATGATTTAATTCGGGATAAACAAAAAGAGGACTTAAGTTGGCAATTATAATATACAAATGGTCTCTGTACCAGATGTGGTCTTGATTGAAGATTCTTTTGTATATACTTCTCTCTCTCTCTATATATCTCTCTCTCTCTCTCTCTCTCTCTCTCTCCCTCTCTCTCTCTTTCTTTGTCTCTCTCTCTCTCTCACTCTCTTTCTCTTTGGGATTTATCGGGTTAAACTTATGACAGCATTATTACGTTCTTTCGTTTCAAGCTCTCCCACACATGCATCAAACAACCTAAACATCTGCCGCCCCAGTGATGGGCGGCGCATTCCAGCAAAAATCGCCAAAAGCGCCCGGATATAAATTGTCGTCTGCTTTAATGTTTTTATCTAATTTCTTGTTAATAAAATACGATTTTCTTGAGGACTGTAAATGAGACCTATCATGATGCACGCCCCGAGTCAATAGGCTTCATTGACGTGCCCGTGGGTGGGACGCATAGCACCAGACTCGCGTCAATGAAAGCTATTGACTCAGTCTTATTCTGACCGGGAGCAGAATAAGAGAATCAATGTGCGTTCTGCGGCGAACAGCGTGGGGAGTGGAGCCATCAAGAACGGCCTAATGGTATGTTTATTAGCATGTAATTTAATCGTTCTGAATGTTGTTAATTTAATTAATATCAAAGGCAAACATCAAAAAATGTAAAAGTATATCTTCATCTTTACATAGATCAGAAATATGCAGCTTCAAAAAAGGAACAGGCCCCAAATCTGAAATTATTTATCCCGATAGAAGGGAAATCCTGGGCTTTAACATAACTGTGGTTCCCAAGAGTAATAAACCGCGTGTCTTGCTGTTCTTTAATATGCAGGAATATGCAAGGGTGTCAACAAATCCCAGTGATTAAATATGTCATTTTAAATCACATTGTGGGATTTACAGCATAAGCCCTCCACAGTTTGCAAAAGTATAGGACAAAAATAAATCAATGACCGGAGACGGTCTCATACTTAACATATAATCTTCACGTGATAATCAACTGTCTGTTACCGTTGAAAAGGAAGAACATTCAAAGAGTTGCTGGTCACACCAGATGCAATGCACCAATGCAAACGAAGAATGGCCGATTTTGTTATAAGGTTATACACGGCCCAAAGGAAGGGGAGGGGGAGGAATGTAGTTTAATTTCTTACAATTACAAAGAACACAAAAATGTCAATAAGTTGGGCATGCGAAGTGAAACACGACGAGGATGGTCTATACGCCTAATTACAATACACATCAGTTGCATATCAACATGCTTTAGCAATTAAATTACTGCGTACAACTGTAATGATCCTGTGCTCCGTCTCATTAACGAATGAACTCAATCTCTTCTATTCAATCAGTGGCTTTATTTCGGTATGTACAGCATACATGTTGTATGGTTAATCATTGTCACAGTCCATGGGTTGTACTAACAAAAACCATTTTGAACTTAAGTTTAAAAAAAATCCACCTCAAACGTTGTTGTTTTAACCTAAATGTATTTCAGATTGCAGTTCAAAATATTCCGTTTCGTAAATAACACCCAACACTCCATTATCTTACAGAATTTTTCGAAATGTAAATATGACAATATGGCATACTGTTATATTACTTCAAATTTTCAAATTACATCACGGGATGCAAGGTTTGAAATATTGTCATGCATTGCTGTAAATAACAGACACTTTAACGAATTCGAGGAAATGCCCGTATAACGTCTGTTCTCTTCGTAATGTCACATGTTTAATCTTCCAGCTGATCCTACATTACACTGTGGCAGGTGTGCGGCGTCCTCTGTGTCCATCATGAACAGTGTGACAGCTGCACTTTACTGCCCTCTAGGAGTAAATATGCGGCCCACTCGAAGGCGAAGGGTTTTTCGACTTCTCATGATCACCTGACGCTATTTCCACAAACGAAATCAAACCGGTTCCTGTAAAACCTTTTCCGCTCAAAAACACCCAAAGCGCCGTCTATAAAAATATGATACGCTACTAGTAACTACTTTTAACTGAACTTTCTAATTCATCTCAACTATTTTTTAATGAGAACTGTACATGAGACATGTGAGGAAATCATGTTCGAGGCAGGTCAACAATTTTCCTTGGCACAAGTAGAGCAACAGCTCAAGAGAGGTAATGGTCAACATTTAAATAAGGACACATGTTGTTTTAACGTGGCGGTATTACTTTATTGAAGGCTGAATGGATGCTGTGATGAGCCATTTCAGTACTGTCATCAAATAACATAATCATATAGCTTCGAAATGATTGATCTTACGTAAAAAAAAAATCATGTTTTTCAGCATGCAATAGCCAGAAATGAAAGGCAATATATATGGTTGTTATGATGTTCGTTCTAGGTAAAACCTTCAAAAAGGTTCACAAAGGTACAAAAATGGTTGCAGAAACTCCCTCTAGCGTCGCCTAATCCAATTACTTGTCGTAAAAAGACAATAATGTAAAATGCAGGGCTTCAATCACGGCACCAGAATTTGATATCAGTGGTCGGCATGCATGCAACAATAAAAAAAAAAATAGTAATGAATAAAATAGATACAAAAAAACATAGCCTTTTCTCGACTTTCTTCACCTCCACTTTTAAGTTCATTCGTTTTAACGAAACAATTGATTCTACAACCTTCTCCCATTTACCGGTCCCGTAGGGGAGGAGCTTCACCCAAGAGCTTCCCGTGGTATGTATTTGCTTGTTACTTTCCGAAGAAATGTGAGCAGAGGAAACAGTGCTTTTTTCTTCTTCCCTTTTTTTAAACATGTTTATGCTCTTACAAGCAAATGTCTCTCTGTGTCTATAGTTTTACATCCAGTTTCAGTGCCATTTGACGTTCATATATTCTTTAATTGTTCATGCGGCTTGCTTTGGCCAAGTATTAAGCTGAGACAAGGAGCCGCTATCAGATACACGTCCAGGTATCGCAGGCGCCGAAACGTGTTCTGAAAGTGTCCCGATAAAGACCCTTTATTATCTTTCAGACTGATCTAGACTTTTTCAAAAATATCCATTCAACGTACTTTGGTGAAATAAAAGTTGGACAAATATGCCTCCAGTATTTTGGTGTTTTGGTTTCAGAGGAAGGCAGCGACAGAACGGACGTTAAGAGTAGATCTATACAATTTGGCTAATGGACCTTGCAACATCATAGTGAGACTGAAGTGTTGTAGGACATTTGCCTTTTTGAGATAAACAGTCAAACATTGTTCAGTTTCCACTGCTTGTTGCTGATGGGTAGAGATACTGATCGATGTTCATTATAGATGGGCCTGGTCGTATGTAGTTGATCCTTTAGAGAATTATTTAAAATCTAAATTGAGTTTCAATCATGATGTAAAAATGATATACCGTGGACATAGTTTGCTTGGTTCAAATATATTTTATTTCTGAAAAAGAAAACACAATCGGGAAAAGGGGTGAAACCATATATATATATATATATATATATATATATATATATATATATATATATATATATATATATATATATATATATATATAATATTTCCTAATGGAACCAAGGTAGCCCCCCCCCCCCTTTATTGCCTCAATGGGGAGTATTAAAGCCTAGCCTATTCTTCCACAGGAGAAACTTTAAGTGGTTTGATGTTGTTTTAATGCATGTACATGTGGCCTGTGGCCTGTACAGTCGTTCCCCCCCCCCCCTCCCAATGCCTCAGTTCGGCCTTTATCCCATTTCCTGACGAAGCGACAGATGGCGCAGCTATCAACTTCCAATTTTTGCGCACATCACAAGAACACAACGGTCAAAACTTTCATACTAATATTTTTAACTACAATGTAGGAAATAGGTTATGTAACAAACTATATTCCTATTGTAGATTTTAGGTATCCTATACAATGGAAAACTATCTTCAAACAGTACAAAATTTCAAAAAAAGACGTGCTTTCGCATGTCTTCGTCTCAGCAACTACTCTCAATGGATCTGAATCGAAACTGGAAGATGCCTGGAACTTGAAAAGTGAAAGACAACGCACTCTGTTAGTTCTAAACGCCGTGTTTATATAATTCGCGCAAAGGCTTATGCCAAAGCAAGTCTAGGTTGAAAGTATGTCATTGCAGGTTAAACTACGACCTCCAATGCTGCTATCTGGTTGGCGGATTCCCCTTGTATGACAGAATGTCCAATTAAGGCCACTACAGCGAAGAGATTATTTGAATTTTAAAACCACTGTACGTCCACCAGTTTGAAGTCTTGCTTTTTGTGTGTGTGGATTCTTGGTTTTCTCATCCCCATTAAGACCTCATTTTGTCAATCCGTTAGGTGGCCTTTATAAGAAAATCCCAATAATATATACAGTTATATAGTTTACATGTGTGTGTGTGTGTGTGTGCGTGTGCGTGTGTGTGTGTGTGCAATGGTCCAGTTGGAATGCCCGCATTGTTCTAGTTTTTCGCTGGTTCCCGCTGATGACCCGATTTTGTACAACAGAGTGACGATTTTCACCGTACCATGAGAATAGTGTTTTGTCTATTTTCACCGCACGGTGAGAATAGTGTTTTGTCTATTTTCCCCGTACGGTGATGATAGAGTTTGGTCTATTCATCGTATGGTGAGAATAGGGGCTGCTCTATTTCTACCGTACGGCGATGGTATAAAAGTCAACCAGGGAAAAATATTTCGGAAAAGCATTGTGTCATGATATTGCACACAAAGAGAATTAGAACAAACATTTGCTAAAATAATAAGCAGGCCTAACTTACATCCCATTTTGAGCATGGTTTATAATGAGATCTGTTGAGGTGTTATTTCAGCTTTTAAATATTATCTAATAACTTTTATAAAGCCAACACTCTCTATTTCTTATGTGAAAAGGCCAAAATCTAGGTGACAAGACAAAGTAGGAACTATTTTAATATTGCCACAGATGTAGGTAACGGAACGTAAGGGTAATATAGATCTATCTCGTTATGACTTTAGTAAAGGATCGCATAAAAAAACAAACAAAACAAAAAAAAAAAAAAAAAAAAAAAAAAAAACAAAAACAAAAACGAAAACAAACATAAAAAAACAAAAAACAAAACAAACAAACAAATAAATAAATAAATAAAAAAGCCACTAAGCAACGAAAATGAAGCACTGATTGGCGGGTAGAGTAAATTAATATGCATCAATTTGAGATGTTAGAAAGCAAAACATTTAATGGTGTCACGGTGCCAAGGAAATTGCCTTACAGTAAACTCTCAGTAACGAGGCACTTTGCTTTGGTCCCGTTTTCTTGTTGACTATACTATAAAGCTAGCTATCTGCCTAAATTAAGCCTTTTTCTCCAATCTTAATTTGTCTCAGTTCTATGTGACAAGCCATAACCATGAATTTCCGAAAAGGCTTTTAATTTCAATTTCCAGATGGTAAAAATAGAGCCGCCTCTATCCTCACCGTGAAAATATACCAAACTGTACCATCATCACCATACAGTGAAAATAGACCAAGCCCTATCCTCACCGTACGGTGAAAATAGACCAAGCCCTATCCTCACCGTACGGTGAAAATAGACAAAACTCTATCCTCGCCGTATGGTGAAAGTAGACCAAACTCCTTCCAAACGCTATTCTCACCAAACGGTGAAAATAGACCCAACGCTATTCTCACCGTACGGTGAAAATGCATTCTTGTCATGTTAAAACTAGACATGATTTTTCTTTCCACAAATTAATTTGTGAAAGGAAGAATTGTATTCATAAAATTTGGCGCCGTCGCGGTGCCGGGGAAAAAACACACCGGCTGGGTAACAGCCACCCGAAACACGCATGTACACTTTGCGAAGACGTGTTGCAGCAGGTCTACGGCCAGGCAACAGTGTCAGAAGACCACGCACTGCGCTGGCAGCTGTGACACAGAAGTCTGGGTGACATCCAACAGAGGAACAAAGTCGAAATTCATGTTGCATTATACGATTTATGAACTTAGTCAGGCAACAGCCAATCAAGGAACGGGTACTCTCTGATGACATGGGTTGCAGCATGATACGGCAATGACCAAGCAAGGTAGGCCTACTGTCAGAACGTGCTGTGAACAGTAGCACAGAAACTTTGGCACTGTGCAACAGAGTAACAAACTAAAGTTGCCTAGTATGCCCATAATAAGAAGCTTGTCCATTGGAATTGGAATAGCTTCTGCAAAGTAGATCATAGGAGATTTAAGTAAACTTTATCCGTTAGGCCTAGAGTATATTGACAATAAACATTAAAAAAAAAACATAATTATCTATTTTTACTACTGCATTCTACATGCAGCGTGATGCAATGGATCTATTATGACATGTAGTTTCAGCGGGTAAGCTTGCAAATTCACTGCTGTTGCTAACATTTAGCTGTATGATGCAACATAAATTTCGACTTTGTTTTTCTGTTGCAAGTCACCCAGACTTCTGTACCACAGCTGCTAGTGCAGTTCACGGTCCTCGGACACTATTGCCCGGCCTTAGACCAGCTGCAATACGTGTTGTCATAGTGTGCCTGCGTGCTTCGGGTGGCTGCTGCCTGGCCAGTGTGTATTTTCACCGACATTGCAGCGTCGCCGAGCGGATGTAACCCGGAACCCGGCCAAAGTTAAAAGAACTTTTCTTCACTTCTTTCCAGATTAGAGAGTGTCATTGCCATATCCAAACCGTAGTCTTAATGAAACAAATCCAAGTCAATTCCGACCAAAGGCAATGTTCCTTGGTATGTTTAGCTGAAGCACACAAATTTATAGGTCGTTTCTACCAAAAGAGTCCAAAAAAGTACATCCAAAGGTCCACAGGGTCAAAAAGCCATGTCTAGTTTTAACATGACAAGAATGCATTTTTTTTTATTATAGGCGTATTTCAGTAATTTGCCTTGAACAGGGGCATCATTCATGTGCATATAGGACCATACAATTCATGAAAAGGGACGAAAATCTGCAGCACAGCAGAGAATTTGCAAGCACAGGTTCCAAATTTGTTGAAAATATCAATAAAATTCCGCATTTAAAAAGTACTAGCTGCAACCACCGTCTCAGCAATGATCATCATCCATGCAAGTCCAGAAAGTGACACTGACACCAACGCCAATCCATTAAAAAAAAAAGCCCCCTAGGCCTAAAATGACCATCAACAAGAATCCAAACTGCACGATTGTACAATTTGATGCGTTTTAGACATGTAGCTAAAGGCATGATGTTGTTTTAAAGAAGATAAACTAAGAGTATTTCCAAAAGAAAAGTTTTTTAATGTTTTGACCACTATATTTGCACTTCGCGGCCTGGCCTGTTCTAGCTCGACGCTATGACCACCCCCTCATTTATTTATTTATTTATTTATTTATTTATTTATTCATTCATTCATTCGTTTATTTATTTATTTATTTATTTATTTATTTATTTATTTATTTATTTATTTATTTATTTATTTATTTCAATATTCATTATTTATTTTGTTTTATAAAAAAAATAGCTAAGGAAGGGTCTTAAGAAAGACTACTGGTACTTAAATGCATGCATTTAACGATCACAACAGTAGTTTATGCATCCAAAATAAAGGTGCGCTTAGAAGCAATTAACCTCAACTTGCACCTCAACTCGCTTACTTGCGCATGTAATCTATGCTTTTAAACATAGCCCGCAGGGACCATATGCAGCCTCCAGACGCATCACGTGTTTTTTCACTAAATCGCATCACATACAAGTTTTCCGTCACCAGCACATCAGACCAGATACGTTAATTGGTGCAAAAGATCAAAGGATACGCCATGGGTAAATCAAATTTGGAAGCAGCATTGGCGGAACTTCCATGCCAGAAAAATTATATGCGTGTGTGTGTGACGGAAAATAACCTTTACGTACCCAGGACTCGGCGGTACGCTAATGTCCTGCTATTATATAATCGTCAGTTAGAGACATGTCTTTTGTTATGTCAAGGCTGTGAAAAAATCCATCAATGTCCCATGATGGGCTTTATAAGGCCTGGGGCGCAGTTGAAAATTTGTCAGAAGTCAACCAGCCAAAGTCACAGAGAGCTTGTTCTCCTGCATGGCTTGGACAACATGAGACCACGCAGACATCTGACAGATGGTGAGAAATGGGGAATTGTGGCCCTTTGCAACAGAGCAGGATTGACCCGAACAAGAGCTGCGCAGGAATTCAATGTCAGCAATTCAGCTGAGAGTTAGCTGCATTGTTCAGAAACACAGAGCCATTCTGGTGGTTTAATTGTAGTATTTAGCAACTTGCAGGAACTTACTCCGGCCCTTGAGATTGCATGGGTAGAGATTCCACAACAGAAATTCAGAATTCGCTCCATGAACAGACGTGTTTGTTCAGCGATATCCGAAAGAGGGGGGAGAACCCCGTCCTGAAGTGGTGGAATAGACTTGTGTATGAAGCCACAGTGTAAAGTCATGGCTGGCAATATATCCTTATCAACTTCTGCAGAAGAATCAGACGTTTGATCATCTTGAGATGAAGCCACTGAAGCGTAACAACCTGTGTGTGCTAACAGGTTAATTAAGTGGATAATCTGATGTTAAATCTTGTATTTCTCTTGTTATTTATCATTTATTTAATATGATATGTCTTTTCCCATTATTTTGATGTTCAGTGTATGTGCGTGCATATATTGAGTATGGTTTTATGTATGTATGTATGTATGTATGTATGTATGTATGTATGTATGTATGTATGTATGCATGCATGTATGTATGTATGTATGTATGTATGTATGTCTTAAAATACAAGCGTTTCCCAAGGGGTAAATATTAGACACTCCTGCTGGCTCATACTGCGCCGTCGAGCTATGTGTCTTCTCTACATAAAGTGCTTTTTCCTCTTCTTGGTCGAAAGGGATGAATCACTTTACCTTGCACATACATGCGCAACAGTCCTTTGCAGAATCATGGTTTATGAGGAACGTTATATATAAACATCCAGACTACCCTGCATAATATCAAATGATTTAATGGCGTGCCATTACTTTTTTGACACCTGTATGGATTTAAGGATATAAAGCAGGTTAATTGTAATTTTTCGGTGACTGCCACTCTATGTCGCGTATAATGCTGCCATTACTTGCAGTGTGCTATAACCTACACATTTCTTGAAAGCTTCACCCACTTGAGATTCATTTCATGATACTATGGCAATGATTGATCGAACGCTTAGATGTTGACTGTCAGAGATATACATTCGCATATTGCAGCTGGGGTTTGAAACTTGTTCTGATTAGTGCCCGCCGATGACCCGTAATTATATTCCTGGTTTATACGGCCTGTTTCAGAATTATATGTTTAAAGATGTTTCGGTAAAAAGCTATCACAGACTTCCTTTAGTCCCTTTAAGTTAGGTTTCCATAACCACTTGTATTTCGCATGCATCAAAAGGATAAAACCGAAAGAATCCGTACGAGTATGATCATATCGTGCGGCCAGGGCGAGTTTGTCGGCGTAGCCGAGCCTCCACTACGCGTAGGCGAGTTTCGACAACGCGTAGTCGAGCAAGCCAATCAGATTGCTGTCTCATATATATATATATATATATATATATATATATATATATATATATAATCTCAAAAGGGGACTTAAAAAATCTAAACACGAACGGAACTCCAGAGCACAGAACTTGTCTAACAGACGGATAGTGTTCAGGGAAGTGTTCGAAAATTCTTGGCCTTTTTATTGTAAATTGCGAAAATGGGAATGTAAAGGAATGATAACTATAGATATTTGAAAATATTTATTACCATTGTTTATAAAATACTAAATACATTTTGACATATAATTTATGAGAAACTCAAGATTATGTTATATGTATGCATATATATTTTATGTGTGTATATATAAGATTTAATATATGTATATATATTATCTCAAAAAGGGACTTGAAAAGCTAAACACGAACGGAGTTCCAGAGCACAGAACTTGGCTAACAGATTTCAGACATTGATTAAATGGAAGTGTTCAAAAAGCCTTGGCTTTTTTATTGTAAATAGCAAAAAATGGGAATGCAAAGGAATGATAACTATAAATATTTGAAAATATTTATTACCATTGTTTATTAAATACATAATACATTTTGACACAAAATTTATGAGAAACTACAGAAGGCATGGCTTCGATTTTTCTTCTTTTTTTTATTTTTTTTTTTATTTTTGCTTTTTCTTGTTAGTTACCGGAATATAGGAATTTTAAGTTGAAGCGATGACCTACGAAAAACAAAGTACGTTTTAAGGAAATCTGAGATAGCCTTTCCAAGTTCACGCCGATTCGTTCATTGCGCTATATATTTGAAGCCATTACGGCAACAACTAAATAATTTTATCCCAGACACAGACATACGTGGAATCATGATTATTACTTGTTTTGTGAATGCATGAGCATGACAGTCTTTTTGCCCCCTATTATACTTGTAAAATAAGCAAAATTGACTTCTGATGTATGTTTTTAAATCACGTGTATGTGCCAAAATGTGTGACTTTGTTGTACATGCTTTAGAGTCTTCGGCCGATCGACTCCAAACTGTGACGATTTTACTCTATTACCCAACACAAAGCGGTCAGCACATGTATAAACCTTTCTGATAAGTATAAAACCACAATGAATGACATCTATTCACACTCATAAAATGGACGTAAATGTTGCCTAGCGCAGACCAACAGTTAAGAAAGTTACACATAGAAAATAACAGGACATATGGTATAATATTTACATTTGCTTTTCTCGTTAGCATTGAAAGAATAGGGGCAAAATTTGAGAGCAACCTATGATAAATGAACTAGCTCGCGTGCAACAAATATAGTTGGTATGTTGCTGGGCAACCTAAAGATAGCCGCACCCTCCGTGGCTCCTAACACAAAGTAACAAAATATTTCATGTAAAGTAATGAGTCAAAAGTCTATTTGACATTATTGATTGTTTTACCTCTATTATTGATAGAAATCCATGGTTAGTGTAAACATAAGAATTAAACGTCCTTTCTATCGCTTTCATCTTCGCCTTTCCACTTTTTCACAGACATTTTTAAGAGGTCGTTGACATGACGTCCTGAAAAATTATAAAAACGCGCCGGTGAATGCAGGTGAAAGGAAGCCAATTTTTACGTGTCTATACATACAGACTCAGAACTGCCCGTGTCTGATTCATTGCACGAAGTGAAAAGGTTATATAGTGTTACTTTTATACTTTATTCGCGGTTTGGTTCTGCGTTGAAGTTGAGAACAACACTTATAAAATATGAGCATCCGAAACGACCTATAGCGTCAATGCCAAACATTACATTTGGCTAGCAACACCGGCTTCTGCATTCCCAGTTTTACGGCTATCTCCCTCCAGCAACTGATTCTTTCCTATCCGGACCACGCGAAAGCACCTGATGAGTGATGGTCCACTTCTAGTTGTACCTCTGGATATCTTTGCGAGAGAATGGCGGCCACAAAAGGCGATCTTCTTACCGGGGTATCCCCAGCCGATATCATGTTACTTTCTTGCTTGCATGTCAGTAAAACTTTTTGTCCAAGACAAGAGTCGCTCTTCATGAATAAATTTAACAAAATTAACACGGCACCTGTCAGCCCTGTATAGATATAATTATGAGTTGACAGCTCATCCTCAAGAGGACATTTATTATTGATGAGGATTATTAAAAGAATTAACTGACACCCTCGTGTTGTGTTATGCATAACGGTTTGTTGGACCAGCTGTCAGTCCTATACGGATTATTACAACTTGTCAGTTTATCTTGAAAAGGCAAGAAATTGTGTGTTTGTAATATCAATATACTGGTACTCTCTCATTGTGTTGTGTATAAAGTTTTACTGGACAATTATTGAGTCCCTGCTATCTGCTCTATGTCCTTAAAGCTAATGACAAGACTTCTTCGAAATATTAACATTGTGCATTCACAGGATAATGCCATACATCAGCTCTAAGTAACCCATAATGGCACAAGCCATCTTTTAACTGTTTCCCTAGTAACCGTCGGCACTTCAAGCTTTCATCTGTCCTCAGATGTGGATAACTTCATGCACATGAATGATCTTGAGTGCGTGATTGCACTGAAAGATTTCAAAATCATGGTCAGCATGGTCAGTCATTCTTTGTGCAAAGCAGACGTACTATAACAGACGGCATTAAAATGTATTTCCAATGTCTTCGCTTTGGTATCCTTTCCGTAATATATCCCCCATGTCTTTCCATTGTAGTCCATAACTCGTGTCGTCTATCACATCTCTTTGTGATTCCAGTAGTATCAAAGTTTTAGCAAGTCTTGGCGCATAATGCTTATTCCATCTCGCTTCTCTTGACAACGAGCTTTCATCACAAAACTTTGTAAGTTATACTTTTGGACGCCATAATTCTGATAAGCTTCGTGTTGCTCTTCTTGGGTTCTCATTACAGACCCTTTACGCAAATTTTTGTGCATCATTGTACTGGTAAGTTTTGCATTGCTTTTCTTGGGTTTTCATTACAGAACCTTTAAATTTATACTTTTGTGCATGGTACTCCTGATCAGCTTTGCGTTGTTCCCCGTCTGAACCCCATACCTACATTTAACCTTTCTTTTTCAGTCGATGTAACTGTTTGAACTTTTATGAAAAACATAACAATTTTCAATGTTTTAAATTATCTATGATTTAAGAAACTATCATGACACTCTCTGGTGCACTTGCGTTTCATATTAATTTGTCTTTTGTTGGTGGGTGTTACCTCTATCCCAATTAATACAATACTGCACTTTGCAATCGATTGTAAACTATCTTTTCGTCGCTTATCAAAGGAACGCGATTGGCCCAGATCCCAGCTATACGTGGACCCATATCTGGTTTTAATATCTGGATACATATTATAAAATGTGCTTTGAATTCCATTCGACAAATGACAGATATACAGTTTATATCTAAAATGCCCAAAACAGTATGGCAATATGGGTGTAAATTACCATTTCATCATTTGTATAGCCTTACTGGTTTCAGCTAATTTAAATTACACGCTCGCATTAAGTAAAGGATATGATCACTAGCCTCTGTTCATCTTGGTAAGAGAACATTGCGAAATTAAAGAAATCATAAGTGTAAGTAATGAATAGCTAGTTATACAGCGTGACAGCCTCACCAGTTAAGCAACAAGTTCATGCGTTGCATTTTAATGAGGGATCCGTAGCCAAAATTTGCATTAATAAACGATCTTTGAAACACCTGTTCCCATGTCCATTCAGTTGGAACAGGCATATGCCCCAGGTTTAATTATTGATGATTGAATGTATACATCGCCTTGTAATCCATCACTGGTCATCTGTGGCCACATCCATACAGATTTTATCCTGAATTGAATCAATAGATTAAAATTATGCTCCTTGATCTTAGAATACTCATCTGCAGACATAATGGAATTTTCACCAGACTAGGGTCGACTGGTTTTCATTTCAATGTCCACTGTTTAAAAGTTAGGACAACATTTAGTCAGTAGAAGTTCACGTTTGTGTTTAATTGCGAAAGTTGAATGAGTTCTATGTTAACACAACTGCCGACGCGCATCTATTGATCTGCAGGACATATTACTCGTAAGGCAGATCCTTTTTTGCGAGCAGAAGGACACACCAGAGGCTTCAAATTACAATGTTTTCTCTGAAAGCATTGGTATCATGACTGATGTTTTCATACTTAAATATAATGCATTACATGTTCATATTAAACCAATGTTAAACAATACAGATAGATAGATAGATAGATAGATAGATAGATAGATAGATAGATAGATAGATAGATAGATAGATAGATAGATAGATAGATAGATAGATAGATAGATAGATAGATACAATAGCATCCAAATGAAAAGTTACACATGTGCAAACATAAAAAACATCATAAATAGATACAAATGTATAACATGGAAAATAAATACTAACATTCGTTGTAATATGATTTTAGGTACGCGCATTTGAATGCCTAAACTCTTTTTGCTCTCGTATTAATTTTTCTTCATTGAGTTAAAAACTTTGCTACTTGAGCTTGCTTGAGAATTATGGTTGGCCGTTTTTTTTTTTTTTTTTTTTTTTTTTTTTTTGCTCCTGGATACCGCGAGGTTTCCTCCATCGAACAGGCGAGTGAGCCTGGTGAGAGAGTTTTTCATATACACAAACATATGTCTCTCATTTTTTACGCCATTACTGCTTGTCTGTACCTGTTTATTTCTACTAATTGCATTATATAGAGATCTCAGCAGATGGGTAGACCTGCGGCATAGAGGGCCCTTCGGGGGTCATACCCCAACCCGTGGTATAACAAGTTACAACCTATATTTTCTTATAGGTATATATGTCCTCTTTATGAAAAAATAGGTTGTGGAATCTGAAAAGCGTTTTATCATATACATTTCTGCCCGTTTCCATGACAACCTATGCCATTTCTGAGACAACTAAAATTTGTCCTTAAAAATAATAACTTTGGTGATACTGCTTGTGGAAAGGCTAAATAAACATCAAAATGTGCTCAATTGCTCTAATATAGTCACAAAATACAGCGTTTGTTCAAAGTGCCTAATTATCATGTGCTAATTTATGCAAATATATTAAATTTACATCGAAATTAAGTATTGTGCGACGGATGACATACTATATTTACTAAGATATAGTTTTGTTTAGTTAAAAAAGGCAAAATGATTAGGAACAGTACTCCTACAAGTTTTATTTATTATGTTCATATAAGTATACCGCATGCATATTAATTAATATGCTAATATGTCATCTTCGCTTAGGGAACCGTCATAACAATTGCCAATACAACTGATAAAGTAAGATAGTACTTTGTACCATGTATTCACACCTACCCGTAATTTACAGTGAACCATCCCATGGAGTCCTGCAACATAACTAATGTATCTCTGGCATCAAACTATAATTCAAGATGCCTTTTAGTAAAGGAAAATAGTATAAGTACATGTATACACTAAATACAGAAAGCTGATCAATGATGGTCACGGTTTGAAGATTCTACGTCAAGATTCAATAATCATTTTTCTCATCATCACTGTCTGTTTCAGTGTCAAAAGTGTCATTTGCACACTCATGTCCAAGGCATGCACATAATTCTGTACATTTAAGTCTTGCCTGGAGGCAATGGCACTTTCTTGAGACAGTGCACTCAATATCGGTGCAATACATATGAGTCAGGTTGCGGACTTCCAGTGGGGCTAGCTCATTGGTATACATCAAAGGCTTGAGGTAGCCATCATTAGACATTTCCTAGCCGTTACCATTGGGATCCCACACTTTAGGGTTAGGAATGTGACTGTTGTATTGGTGTCTTTAAGCCCAAAACCACTTCCTAGTAGTCATTACCCTATTTCGCAGTCCGAACTCTTTACTCTCCATAAGCTAACCTGTCCCTGTCTAACCTATATACATATAGAAGTACTATTGTCCAAATTGCACACATTCGTCTGTAAAATTTTGACATAGGCTGTATTAGCTGAAATAAATTAAAGGGTCTTCGGCGAGTAACTACTCAACATGTTTCCGAGCCTTTAGCCCGTACATGTCTCTCTGAGTAGCGGCTCCTTGTCTAAGCTAAATATTCAGCAAAGACAACCCACATAATAATGAATAAATAGGAACGCGGCAAGTGATGAATTAGCTAAATAGGTGAAGTTTTGCTTACATATAAATGCAGACCTTCATTATGAAAGAAGAATACCTGGCAAACAAACTATAATTACCAAATTTGTGTAGTACAGGTTCAGTTAAGAACAATTTGACTTACCCCTGAACCAATATGTACCCTTTCTAGCTGGACAGCTTATTCTATTTAAACCATCCGCCAGTGTTTAACTGAAGTGGAAACAAGCTGGGGCATGATATTCAGTCCCAGTGATTGTAAAATAAACAGTTGCAGCTGGACCACCTGTATAAACCAAGGGAAACCCTAACAATGACTGCAACAATGTACATCCTGCACCAGAAATGTAAAACAAACTCCATGATGACACCTACTCCTCAAACAATTAAGCTCTATTTCATTGCCAACCCTGAGTCAATGTATCAACGTAATGTGTCAGGTCTGTGATATTTGAAAAAATACTGTCACTTTTGAGTATTTTTTATATTGCGTAAATGTGCATTTAGGCATATCAGAAAAGAATGAAAGTCATTAGCATTTATGTCAAAAACATGTTATCAAAACAATTTTTCTTGACAGGATTTTAAGTACAATTAAGCAAACATGTAACTGTCGTAGGCCGCTGCTTGCTACCGATCGTCATTTGTATTTAAGTCAAGAGAATGCAATAAAAATATTAACCTGACATCAAATGTAATTAGGCAAGCTTGTAACTGTCGCAGGCTGCTACTCGCTGCCGATAGGCCCTGGGGGTTTAACCTAAGAGAAAACAAGCTAGCCTAAAATGTCTGAAAGGTGAACATAGAAACAGAATGATGCCAAAAGATAAAATTAAGTCGAAAAAAAGGCAAGTCTAAAATCTCTAAAATTATTGAAGGCAAACTTTCTAACCATGTCCGGATATTTACAGCAAAATTTGTAGAAATATTTGATCAAAAGTACATCTTTGAATCCTCCTGACTCAAGTTTATTGTAAATAAAAATTTGGTTCTCGATGCAAAGTCATGAAATTTAGAACAAATACGACCAAATTTCAAAGTCTGTGAAAAAACGTATTATATACAATAGTATCCGAAATAATACTGTCTGGGAAAGGATAATTAACTACTTCAAAGTTAAACTCATCTATTTTGTGACAGACGTTAATACAAAACCTGTCATTAGTGACCTGAATATCAAAGTCCAAAAACGCATCTCTGAAACCATCTGAATTGTTACCCTCCAAAGGGATATCTTTTGGGTAAATTTCTTAAGCAATTTTACTGAAATTTTGTACATCTACACAAGCAATGTCATCAATATATCTTGCGTTGATTGATAATTTTGTAGCCATTTGAAATTCCTTTTTCATCAGTTTATCCATATACTTAAATTCAACCAGGTTAAATACAAATCTGCCAGTAAAGGGGAGCAGTTGCTACCCATTGCAATGCCTTTTATTTGTTGAAAAACCAATGGTCCGCATTGAACAAAAGTATTATCCAAAAGAAATTTTATAACATCTATCAAAGTTTCAACAGTGTACGATTTAATGTTACTTTTTGAATATTTATTGTGTTATGCTTTCTTTGTATATGAATTAATATTAATGTATGGTCAGGGACGTGCTATAGCACGTCCCTGGTATGGTTTATCATTATGGTTAAACATTTTGCTTATTAATCCTGAAAGTGAAATTTAACTTCATCAATGGGTAGATTTGTGTGCAGTGAAGAAAAATCAAAACATTTGATATTTTTTGCATTTACATCTTTGATCTTAGATACAAACTCGAAAGAATTGCTAATACTCCAAAAACAATTAAATTCACTGTTTCTAGAAATTTCATTACAGTTTTTACGAAAATGATTCCTAATTGCAGTCAAACACAATGTTCCTTCTTTTGATAATTGTTTTCTTGTACATTTTGCAGCACCGGCTATGAATCTAGATTTAAAAGGGTTTTTATGTAATTTGTTTATCCAGAACAAAAGTGGAATAGAGGAGTCCTCTTCAGAAATTTTGATATTAAATTCCTTTTCATCTCATCTTTATGTGTATCTATTAAATTATCAATGGATTGTTTGTGTAATTTATATACGTCATTTCCTCTTATGTCTGAAATATTGTTTATACCAAGTTCTTTTTTCAAAACATCCAGATAATATTTTTTGCAGATGATCCCAAGATTGTTCCCTAGCTTATCTATGTTAGTGACTACAAAACTTTCTTGCAGTGTTTTGACTACTTTTGAAACTTCAGGTTGTTTTAGATTAACCGTATTGAAATTCGTAATGTGGGATTTGTAACAATAAATTCTTTTTTCTAGAGACTTTTTTCAAGTTTTATAATCGTCCATTAAATTTCTGAAATTCTATTTGTCTTTCTTTGCCCATTTCATACAGTAAGAATCAAATGCATCACATGTATCCTGAAAAATACTGTCAATGTTCAACTAGGGACATATCCGAAATTTTGTACTTTTTTTCATAATTTCTTTTAAACTGGAATTTTGTATGATATCCAAATTACCTGTAAATACATGTTTGTGGTATGCATCAACAAAATGTGAATATTTACGGTTAGACATACAGTCACAATTTTGATTCGCTGCGATATCTTCAAGAGTAATTGAAGCCAGAAATTGCTTGTAATTCATGATACACTGTCCGATATTGTTGCCATATTTATAGGAAATGATGGGGGGGGGGGGGGTCTTTTATTTTGCACTCCTTGGGAATCATGTTACGAACAAATTTCAATTTGAAAAGGGACTGAATGTTTAGTGAATCAATAATTTTGTGTTTGAAAGGAATGCTGCAAAACATTTGATCCATTTTTTCTTATTAGAATCTGGTTTCCGAATAGTTGTTGTTTAAGCGTACACAATTTCACAAAAATTTTGCGGAAATGTGTGTTCTGAATCAGTAAGACCCAAATATTCATTAATTTTTGTTATGTCTTGAAATGATAGTGCTTTAAGAGATGTATGTAATTGATCAATGCCATTGTGGCACCAGATGGCACATTGGCATTGTGCCCTTTTCACATATTGCTCAAATACATCCTCAGTAGGCGGTAGTTGAGCAGCTGATCGGTCTGTGGTGGAGGCAAGCGTATATCGTAGCTTGTCTAAAATAGTTTTGTAATCAGTCCCTTTTCCTGTGTTGAAAGCTTTGCTACATAAAACAAGTATTGGGATTTAGCTTGGCTGGGGATGGCTTCTTGGATGGCGGTTCCAGGTTCATGATTTTAGGTTCACGGTACAAAATTATCTAACCTGCAAATACATTAAAACGTGGGTGTTCTTACCAGGTCCAAGCTTCATTTTAGAAAATGATCCAGTTCACCATGTGTATATTATCAATCATGCAACACATTTTGACAATATGCACAGTCATTCTCAATAACTCTGATAATGCGACCTCATTTGCATAAATTTAATGATAGGGTTTCTAAACTGTCTTCACTTCATTTTTTTTCGGTAATATACATATATGCTAAATTTCCTCAAATTCCAACAATGCATTCTGAAGAAAGCACGTTTGCACAAGCTAGCCAGACCAGACAGCCCATAAACATAATGCCCCCCCCCCCCCCGTGGCGGACCCATAAAATTTCAGTGAAGCTGTGAATGAAAAATGTTAATAAGACGATTGGGATTCTATGTTCTATATGCTTTGAAGCACTTTTCAAGGAAATGTAACTTTTTGCATTGGTACAGCACATAATGTGTGATATACATCTCTAGAATGGCTTCAAAAACCCCAACATCTGAAGCCTAATTTGCATACATGTAATGGTGTCCACTTTATATACTCAAATATATTTGGTATCAGTATATCCCTGGAAATATATTACCTTCATCATTTAACATTTACCCCCATTTTTGGCAATTTGGCAACGGCAGCAAACAACATCAACAAAAAGAGGTATTTGTATTGCCAAATAGATGACAAAATTTTGCATATAATTATAATAATAATGATGTTAATCAAATAATTTTTTTAAAGGTTCACGTCTGTTGAAAGAGTAAGGTCAGTGCTACCTTCTGATGAAATTTGGAATGCTTATCTTCAAAATTAAGGCAGATATTAAAAAATTAGTGAAAAGTAGTCATTTTCCACAAAAAATACAGGTTGCCATAGAAACGGACGTGTAAACATACCAAAAAACACTTTTCGGACTCCACAACCTATTTTTCTGTAAAGAGGAGACATGTGCGCACATTTTGATATAGGTTGTGTTTTGTTATACCTTTGGTTGGGGTTGCACCTATTTTTAGGGCACTTTTGAAGCATTTGCCGCTAGCCTAGGGGTTCTAAAATCAGCATCTACCATTAATCGTACAAAACGTTTTTGCAAATTTACAAGCTTTTGTATGTCAGTGCAGCCATTCCATAGTGTGCTACAAAAATCAAAGTGAGGTAAAATATAAGCATTATAAAAGATTTCTCTGCATAAAAATGATTTGATCTGTCGAAATAAAGCAATAATTCCACAAACAGCTTGGTGGACTTTATTACAGTGAGCTTTTTAGGAAGAGCTCCTCACACTTTACATTTTCAAGAGCTTTGCTGTTATGTTACATTTTAATGCTGTGTTAGGTGTTTAGGTATTTGGTCCGTCGTAGTGATAAGCATGGCTTTTGTTTTTTCAGCATTATTGACCACTTTGTCTGTTTGACACCGACCATGTATATTCTGTAGATCCTTATTCAGCTCTTCATCCAGTTCAGTGACGGTTTTTCTTTTTGCATGAATTGATGAGTCCTAATCATGGAGGTCTAATTGGTTTGCCAGGTGAAGGGGTAGATTATTGATTAACGTAATGGACAAAAGCTCCCTTGTGGGACTCTTGATTTGATTTGACATTTATCTGAAAGAGATGATTTGAATTTTACTGCTTGATGTTTATATTTGAGATATGATTCGAACCATTTGAGAGCTATAATTGCATTAATGCAGTTTTGATTTATGTCGAAACTTCTGATGACTCATCAAATCGAAAGCTTTCCTAAAATCAACAAATATTACACCGATCAAATAGTCATTATCCGCAGACTGTTACCAGATATGTACCATTGTGCACAAAGTAGCTTCATAGGAATGCTGATCAAGAAAAGCTGATAGAGATTCATTTAAAAGTGGGCGGATACAATTTTGGAAATGTTTGTGAAGATGGCGTTCAATGATTTTAGGCATTACTGGCAATATGGATATAGGTCGGTAGTTCCAACAAATTTAGGGGAACTTGTTTTGTGCAAAGATATAACCCTAGCATCGTCCCATGCATCAGGAAATATACCAGTTGCGATAGTCAAATTGAATATTTTCCATAAATGAATGAAAAATATCTTGTGCAGCTATTTTAAGAATTTTGTCACCTACTTCGTCCAAACTTGTTCTTTGCTGTTTTGCTGTTCCTTTAATTGTTTCAATACAAAGTCTAGTGTGATAGCTGGAATATCAAAAATAGAGCCTGGTGGTAATTTTGATTTACAAAGTTTCAATTTTCAGTTGGTTTGGATCATCTCTTTATTATCAGCATTTTCAATATACTGATTTGCTATATTTGAGAAATTGTCATTGAAATGATGTGCAATATCAATATTGTCAGAGATGACTATTTCATTGTCAGTTATGACAACTGGTACCTTTTCAACTTTGGACTGCGTTAGTTCCTTAAGATATTTCCATGCAAAGAATGTGTTGCATTTTTTTCACTAAGTGTCCCATAAAAAGACTGTTTTGATTATCGTAACAAAATATTTACCTTCTTTCCCCATACAACATACTGACCATAGTCGTTTTTCCTTTCAAATTTATCTCTTGTTTTCATGTCTTGAATAATTTCCTCATTATTGGTTGATCAATGTGCGGCAGGCGATAGGTCGTGAAAGCTGCATAAACAAAATTAAAAGTACAGCTTGGTCGTTTCAGGTCAGCTGACTGATATTATGGGATGGTCAGTTGTTCGTCGTCTGTCGGCCCTCGATTCACATTTTTGACTTCCTCTCCAAAACCTTAAGCCAGATCCACTTCAAATTTGACAAGGATGTACCTTGGGCTGCCAAATTTGTTCACATGGCGATGCTCCAGTATTTGTATTTTTATGGTTTGTTCTATCATTGTTTGCCAAAAGCTCAAAAACTCTTTCTCCGAAACCACTTGGCAAATCTTTTTTTTTTACCTCGCGAAAACCATTTCTCAGATCATGATTAAACCTGGTGGAAATATTCCTTGTGGAAGGATCTAATAAGCTGTTTACTAGGTGGTGTTACCAAAACAAATTTTTCAATTCAAGTACTTATCAATTAATGCATACATTCTTATTGATTACTATGCAAGCCAAGGGTAATTGCAATCATAAGTTTCGTGTTCGCCTTCTCCAAAACAGTCAGCCAGATGCTCTTTTTATCTTGGCGGGGATATGCCTAGGGTGAAGTCTTAAAATGCCGTATCTTACACCGTTTGAACAATAGCTTTGACACTGGAGGGACACTACTGGTTATGAGGGCAAAACTTTACATAGTACATGGGTGACCTTGACCTCATTCCTTAGGTCACAGGACCACCTGCTGAATTTTACTTGATAACCTGAGAACTACATGTATATGAACTGGGACTTTGATGGCTGTGTTACTGTATGTGGGCTAGATTTACACAATACACGAAAGACACTGACTTCATTCCCAAGGTCACAGGGACATTTTGTTCATAAATTTTACTGTTCACTTGACAACTTTAAAACTATTTGAGTTTAGTCTTTGACTATTAAGTCATTACTTTAACTTTATACTTGACAGTTTTCAAGTAAGGTGGTCTTGTTCTAATTCCAAATGTCCACACCATTTTGTGGATGGAAGGTCTGTTGAGCACAGTACTGTCACAGTCCTCTTGTTAAAATTTACCCCCTTTTGGTAGAAAAAGTATCGTCTATCCCATCTAAAAATGTGAAAGTCCTAGTCTGATAAAAAGGAAACCTCAGACCTAATGAAACTTTACACTGTGGTCTATGGATGTGTTTGACCTGTGGATAATGATAAGTTGGCTTAGACAGCTACATGTGATGCTCCACTTGATAAGGACATATCTCTTGTGCTAGTCGTAGGATTTTGGCCAAATAAAGACTTTTCAATATTAGTCTCTTAGGGATAAGTTTATGAGCATTTGTCCGAGTAGTTTATTTATAAAGAAGAAGCAGGGCTGCAAAAATGAAGACCTTGTTTCTTCGGCACGTCCAATTGCAATACACGGTGATGTGCATTTTTCCCTTTGTGGCATGAAAACAGAAAATACATGAAGTAATCTCGAGATTTTTTTTTTGTTCAATCATTTTCACAGATGAAGATACTGTTAACTTTTCATTTATTCTTTAAATAATTTTCTTGCGTCCAATTTCTTTGCAACTGTTTTTTTCCATATTTTTCCTTGTTTATACAATATACGTGGGAGGAGATAGAAACACACAGATATCATCTTACATCCACTTAGACAATCTAGGCTATTCAACTAGCACCATTTTGTGCCATTTCACGTTAATAACGAAGGCAGAAACTCTGCAGTAGCCAGACTTAATTAGTAAATGCAGGCCTACAGGCAGAATTTTGTGAGTAATGTTTAGAAGAGTGTTCAGCTAAAAATGGGCTTTAATCACGCAAAAAGGCATTTGAATTAACAAATCTTCCCCGATATTCCAATTCTGATATTTGCATGAGATAGTTCAATCAGTCTACACTTTTCATACAGCTTAGCCAACAAATGAAACTACAAGCTGAAATATTTCACATGAAAAATACTTAAAATGAAAGTTTTGCGCACACGGTTTGCGATTAATGAATAACCGTTTACAGCCTTTGCATGTTTTCTATATGGGTCCTTGCAACGGTAGATACCGTGTACGAATTCATTTCTTGACAATATTATCACCAAAAATGCTTTAAAGCTGCAAATGAAAAAATCTTTAGCAGCTTTAGGCCGTTAACTTAAAAAAATAAACGATTCAACCAAGCACTCTAGTTTCCTCCGTGTTTCGTGTTTTGCTTCAATGTTCTGTTCCAGTGCATGTTCCTGGGTTCATCTCCTGGCTAGTTGGACATTTGGTAATGGAAAATCCGGCATTGTAAAACCCTTTTTTAAAATGTGTTTACTTATTTATTTATTTATTTATTTATTTATTTATTTATTTATTTATTTATTTACTTACTTACTTACTTACTTATTTATCTATTTATTTACTTACTATTTACTTATTTATCTAAAATATGTCCGCCGTAAAATGAATTGGCGAACCATTCAACTGATGTAAGTGTTGGTTTGATCACAGGATGCTCCAGTTGTTTTGCAATGTTTGACTGCTACACTTGCTGGCTTTATCGGAATTCTCTTCTTAAGTTGTAAGCTAAAGCAACGAAGCGAGTAAGATAGAAATGATCAAATCTAAGCCCTAATTTTCAGCCAACCATGACTCTATTCGGCGAAACATATCCACAATAATGTGTGTCTTATTACACACATTATATATATATATATATATATATATATATATATATATATATATATATATATATATATATATATAATAAAATTCCTTTAAGGAGCTGTTGTGCGTATGAATTTGCATGGTGCACGCTCTGTAAAATGTAGTTCATAACTGTTTTTAGAACTGCATCAAACCACAGACAGAATGGCAGGTATGATAGTTTTCAATTAACTTTGATCAAACATTTATAGCAATATATGACGGATATATTCCTCAAGTACAGCTTCGCAAAAGTGTTCTTTGAAAAAAGCCACATTGTCGGCCAACCGGCATATCTGTCTTGTGAACTGAAGTTTGAGTGTGGAATGGCAACAAATATATATTGTTTGAACCGAAGACTGACATGTCTAATTCTAAAGTGTAAATCGTTTTCAAACAAAGACAAAACAATGTTATATCTTACCCATTTTAATATGAAACGTTTGGTGTATATATATTTAAAGATAGTATGCCATGAACCAATGCTATAGTAAATATCACTTTACAATAAAGTACATATTGTATAAACTTCTCAGGCACCCACACGGGTCCTAAGTCGTTAACCCTTTCCTTGTTAGAATAATACTCAGTCAACAACTTCCCTTGGCATGGGTACCGGTCCCAACCCGGGCGGTGCCAAGAAAGCTGTTGACCCGGGACATGCTATCATAATAGGTCTTATTTACAATTCTCACCACAGATATCTTTTAATGGCGGGAATTTCAAGTAAAAAACATTGAGACAGACGACAATTTATATCCGGGCGCTTTAGGGCGATTTGAGTAAGAAAGGGTTAAATCTACTTAGGAATAAACAGTGGTGCAGTATTTCCATTTTCCCTTGCATCTCTGGCCATAAACAACGCTTTTATTTGGCAAAGGCACTGGCGGAATTTCTGTTAACAGAGGCTCCTTTGTTGACTTCGTACGTGTAACATGCTAAGATATGTGAATGATCATACAACAATTTTACCACAGCATGATTTACTACGTAAAACAGCCAAAATGCCCCTCCTAAAATGCACACTGAAGAAGCAATATATGAAGGGATTCATGGCGCTGTTGGCTGCCCCCAGCCACTGCGCAAAAGGGGTTAGATATCTCAGAAGCATCTTCTTCTCCGTCCTGGACATATCGCCAAGTCCGAAATGGAATCGTAACTTTACGGCGTACAAGGGCAGCCACGACAACACAAATATAACAAAAACGGCAATCAACATCCGTATAATCCTGATTTTTGATCTGTGGATGTTCCTTTCGGCACGAGTTCCGCGTATTCCGGCCACGTGTCGTTTCCAAACACGCACGCCTATGAACAAGTAGCATATTGAGATGAAGACAAGGGGTATCAAATAGCAGGTCAGAAAAACGCCTCCCAAGAGAAAAGCAGATTCGGATTCGTTGTTTGCCCATTTTTGTGAGCAATACGTGTAAAGATATCCTGACTTGGTCTTATAAGTCGTTTGATGAAACACTACCGCCCATGGAATATTAATCCCCATTGGAACAATCCATATGAAAAGTATGCTTATCAGTGCCGTACTTGTTGTCACTTTGCTTGTCTTTGGATAGAAAATAGCCATGTACCTGAAAAGAAAGAGACAAGACAGGTGAATATATGCTACGTCTCTCCCCACAATTTACTGCTTAAATTTTTGCCGTAAATCTCTTTAACCGGCAAAAAGACGATAGGAAAAAAAATGAAATAGCCTGCACCTAACACGTTGTCTGTCAAGAAAATTGGAGATGTCGTAAACCACATGATCAGATAGTTTTCAAATTTTCGTATTTTTGATTGTGTCAAACAGATAAACCGTAATGACAGAATATTCTTAATTGACACAATCTTCTCATAACAGATACTACAGTACAGGTAATTATCACAACCTATCACACCGGTGATTTTGATATACTATGATATATGCTGCACATGAATAGCATTGTCACAAATGCAGCTGAGTAGCACATTTCCTTGTAATTGTACACAGAATGTCAAGATAACATCCACAGAATGACAGGGAAAGACATCCGAATCGTTAGGGAGCTATGCTGCGTTGATATGTTGTTATTTGTGGCGTGAAATTGGCCCTGTTAACCAACCAGACACCTGCACATATCGATACTTTAACGATATTAAACAACAGTCACTTAGTTGTGGAGATAGGCCTGAACATAACATTTTGAGTAGAAGTTCCTGAAGACCTATCAAATTTTATGGTTCTTCTCAGAACTTTCTTCGCCTGCAAAAATTCAAAAGCTTCTTGTCCTGCTGGATTGTTTTTTATTACAAAGCTCAATATACTATCCGATTTTCCAAAGTTTTAACCTGACGTCTTGTTTTGAAATAATTAACACGGGGCTAGAATGCATAGGATTTAATCAGTTTAATTTGTCACATGTTTCTGTTGGTGCTTTATATTATGTTGCTTTCAAATATTAACATGGGTAAAGTAACAGTGAAACAGACATCAATTCCTTTGACATGCGATCCTGTTTCAGTACCTCTTCTTTTGAAGCTTGTTACTTTCCTGTTAAATACTGTGAAAGATAAAGTGAACGTGACACTACGATATATGATAAATATATAAGCAGGCTTTCAAACAGGAAACTTGGTCACACGCAGCGGTGAGGCTCTTGTCAAATACTATGAAAGTGAAAGTGAAACCACGGTGGAATATGAAATTACAAGCGGGCATTCAAGCCTTTAAACTGGACGCTGACTCGATCTAACGCAGAGGCGACGTTACCAAGGCTAATCATTACAGACATGCTGAAATGAAACTGTGGGGCCCATTTTGTCAGTACATAGGATGAAGGGTGTTACCATTGTAAAGAAAGTGCATCCTCAGGTGCGTCTTCTCCTTCAGTAGCGCATTGAAATGTAGGACATGAGAACGGAGCTGTAGCCAGTCGATCAAAACATACATTGAAGTGCTATCCCCGAGGACGTGATCTTCGCGTCACTTTGCCGGATTCTATTCATCAACATGGAAACCTTTTCGCGTTTACTTATGACCCATGAATAGCCCTTCTAAGATTCGATCCAGGACGTTTGCCTCTTACCCGCCAATTGGCTAGTTTACTTTATTCTTAAAGCCAAAATCAATGATTTTATATTTAATGGAAAACGTGTAAATGGAACACGACAAATTTGTAGAGGACTACGTTGGAAAAGTTCATGACAAACTTAGTTTGTGAACACAATTTCTTACCATTCCCACCCAATGTATTCAGATTTAACTCACACCGGATCTGACATTATTTTCCGAAGAGAAACGGGACCTCCGTATTTTCGAAGTTTCTGTCCATTTTGAAACTAATATGAAAAAAAACCATACCTATAAAACAAATGAATAGTCACTCCTTATACTGGACATCGAGAAAAATGGAAACGAAGCTTTTTTCTACGCCATTGAAATTGGAGCTCTTGGATATATAACAAACGTTAACAATCAAACACTCTACCAGCAAGTTAGCAATTATATGCAATGTAAGATCTTCCATTCAAAAGGACAACCCCGCTGGGAATACCTTCCACTTTAAATACCCAGTCTTAGGATTGTGAGGCGGACCTGTGAGTTTATACAATGATAACATACACACACGCTATATCAGGCTGATATAGGCTGACGGTCGCAATAGCAGCTATTATATTATATGGAGTTCTCGGCCATTCGCCTCCAAATCTGATCCGAAATAAATGGAGGCCTTTTATCCTTTTCAAAAAATAGTTTTTAACTTTTTTTTTCCTCGTGTTGATAATCTGTGGGAGTTTGTAGTGTGAACTGTGGCGATTTATAGTAGAGCTTTCTTACATAACATATCTTGAAATAAGAATGTAGATATTTAGCCTAGTACATTTGTTCTGTGATGTTTTGTATCGACACACTGTTTCTGGGTCAGGCAGCAACCGCCGTCAATGCACATGTATTTCCTTTATTTATTTAAAAACAAAGTACTATTTTACCGCTTTTGGGGAAATATACGCAGAGTGAATGTATTTTTGCTTGTATTTTCATTTTGATATTTTTCTGTGATACTTAGTGACACAATCAGATACTTCATAGCAGGTAGGCTCGAACTCATCTGGCCACATCACTTGGGCAGGATATTTTTCAATGAATGGTAGATCCCATCGGCAAAGACCGCACACGAAAGCGGGAGGAGGATTCCGATGCAGACCCGCTTTGATGCGTTAAAGTGGCTATACGTTCTAGGTGGCCGTTGTATGGGTCCATTGTTTGTTCAGAGAGCGTTAAGTTTTCGTAAGATCTACACACAATGTCCCTAAATACGACGGGGAATTTTAACAGATTGCTTTTGTTGAAAGTAATGATATCAATTTCATCCTACACATACAACTTACTTGTGATAAAGAGCCAGCAGCTTCTCAATGTACAAAATTACAGGCAGATCTACTGAAAGGGGTTTCTTTAATACTTTTCATCAAAAAACTAGGCAGGGTAAGCGGACTTCGTTACGACTGCGAAAGGAACGCGACACACATTCTGGACAAATCATATTATTTCGGTTCAAGATCACCTGAGCCGTTAAACGTAAATAGGATTCCTTCGCAACCTATGTGTGACAAAACCATAACATGCCTAATATGTGTTACAAGACACAGAAAAAAATTTAATGATACGACCATGCATAATATGGTGTCCGCTAGTTTGTTGGTGTGGTATACCCATGTGGAACAAATGCTCATTGATTTTCACTGCTTTAATCATGAGTTTAATCGGTTTACTAATTACTGTGAAAGCCAGTTCTTTAGGGATATGTCGCCATTTATTTTGACACCATCCTTCGGCATTATGTAGCCGAGGTATGGATGTTTGATAACCTTTTTGTACTGTAACCAGGCTCACAAAATGAAAAACGTATCAAAAGTTGCTTTTTTTCACAAATATATATTACGTGCGACGGATCCAAGGTTAGTATTTAGCATACCACATGTGATCATTAAATAGCTTTATATTGTAGACTAGGTCACCACATCCGTACGCAAGCGGGAGTCAAATGCTGGCATAGTCGCAACTCAGCGTTGCCCTCGCTCGTGGTGACTACACACACTTACGTGATGTGACTTTCAGTCAGGAATATTTCTCAGCCAGTGCTATGTTCTGATCAAACAATGTTTTTAAGAAATATTTTCCTTGGAACATATAAATATCAGCCAGGGGCCACAAAATTCATCCAAATACTCTATTCTTCTGCTTGTGGATACCTTGGCGTTGTTTGGCTGACACAGACGCTGAAATTCCTGACCATAGTTTTTCTCATTGGAATTACGACAGAACAACAGATTGAGTCCTTTCTGGATATCGCCTATAATGAAGCATGTCGCCTCCAGTTGTCACGATGCGTTGCAGGTGGGGCCTTCTTGCGGATACATAAACCTTACTTCATTCATTGGTTCAAAATGTCATGTGACACAGAATGAGGTGCTGCCATCATGCAGAATAGCGTATCTGATATACATTATTACCCAGGATATGTAGAAGCATCAAACAGACATTTAACATGAAGAAAGATTTTATGTTGGGTGGCCCGAAGTGGCACTTCATCTCTGAGGTCAGCTTGTTCCTCAACCTGCCAATTAATAAATTGTATGGGAGGCGGCTTTGATAATTAGGCCCAAACGTGGCGGGTTTTTTTATGTGGCAATACCAGAATTTGATTTCCTGTCTTATCCTCCTGAGTTCCAAGCTACGTGTTGCTTGCCACCAACTTGTCTCTGTACAGGTCTTTCAGATATGTCCTGAACTCAAAAAGGGAATCTTGGCGCCAAAAAATAATGGTCGTCTGGTTAAATCAGCCAGGTCATTAACAAGGGGGTTTCATTACTGCCATGTTTTTTGTATAGAAATACATGACCTTTGTGCACGACCTCCCTGCACTGATTTACCAATGGACATTTGCTTGGTCTGGACTGAAAACAAGCTGGTCTTCATATATTTGCTGGCACGCGAGAATGATCCACTCCGGAATGGGGCTTCATTCCATATCCTCGACATAATATAAAGCAAATGTTTCTCATTTCCGTTTGATGCATATGATGCATCACACACACATTGCTGATTGATGGGTAACAGGGAGAAAGATTCTTTTTTAAACTAAACAGCGTAACAAATTAATGACATGATCAAGCACGTCTTATAAATGCAATGAGTCACGGGTTTTTGCCGACATCAAAATCCCATACCTGAGAAAAGTTTTACATTTCTATGTCAATATATTAAGGTTTGCATATATATATATATATATATATATATATATATATATATATATATATATATATATATATATATATATATATATATTGTATGTGTGTGTGGGGGGGTGGGTGGGTGGGTGTGGGTGTGAAATACGTCCCATTAGCCAACCATTTTGCCCATCCGAAAGCCACATGTGAAAAACAAAAGGTGTCAACTTAATCATCGATTTTGCTTCCAGAAACCTCATGCAGGTGAAAGAAGTTAGATTGGCTCTTCCCAATTTTGCACGGCCCAAAGCACTGCGTGCGCATCCCAGAAAGAAAGCTCCATAGATGAGTAGTAAATATCCTCTTTTATATAAGGTCTGCAAACGAAATTAAATGAATCATGAATCATATCTTTACTTAGATCGTTCTTGTGCAAACACGGATAATGAATGGAACTTCCAGTGAAGCAGAATAAATCCCGAATGAAAGGTTTCCTGTGCACTGAACTTGAAATTTGTTGATAAACTATTAGAGAACTCTTCTTCAGACGAATAATTTGTCAACATTTTGGGTGTCGCATACAATTGAGATGTTTGGCAATCGCCATCTGTGAAGCATGTTTGATGATAATCATTCTTACCTTCATGTTTCAACTGCAAATGTATCTCAAAACGCTTCAAACGATTTATTCATGAGCGAAAGTGAAGATGAAAGATAGTTGGCGCAAGCATTTAGATATTGGTTTCTTAACACTTGAACGAACGAAACGTGCATTGGTCTGGCGGAGGTGGGGGAGTGGCGGCGCACGTTTTTTTTTTTTTTTTTTTTTTTTTTTTTTTTTTCAAGTTTAACCTGCTTTCGTTAGTGCGAAATGTGATTTGCTATTATAAATATATAAATTGATTCTGCGACAGGACAATATTGTCTTAAGGAAATAAAATCCGACTCAAAACAAATATAGGTCTCCCATATGTTGATCCCTACGGGTTCTTTTTAATGATGTGCGGCTCTATCCTGCGGCGTACATTTAACTATTACGAATCCTTGTTTTTTGTGTGTATCTGTGCGTAATACCCCGTCACTTGATACATACAGTCTGCAGGTGTTTCTTTGTTGTCTGCACGATTCATTTATTTGCCCCATAAGTCAACTGATCAGGAAACACAGTCAAGCCATTTCAACCTGTTACTAGTTCCCTTGAGACACGTGTGACGCAGGTGAAAGAGCCGGAGCTCACAAGGCTGCAACACGAGACAGGCAGCCGAAAGAGTAATCTCCGCCGCTTGCACATCACAACTATCCATCTCGAAAGGAAATTGAGGATACCCTTGCTTCGTTGGCAATCTGCAGCAAAAGTCGCTCACTTTTTGGATCATGCTTCTGTTATTTCTACCATTGTACTATTTTCCAGTGAATTCAGTTAAACCAGTGACTATTTTTAATGTACTTTGAACTATTGGCAATAGTTGGACTTAGATATTTTAGGTGTTCTCACTTTTACAAAACATAATAATGATGATGATGATGATGATAATGATAATGACAATAACCATAACAATAATAATAATAATAATAATAATAATAATAATAATGATAATGATAATGATAATGATAATGATAATGATAATAATAATAATAATAATAATAATAATAATAATAATAATAATAATAATAATAATAATAATAATAATAATAATAATAATAATAATAATAATAATAATAAATCAAGGGATACAATGGGATTCTAATGTGGACAATTATGCAAAAGTGTGCCTTTTGAAGGACCTGTCGAAGCCATTACACTATTGGGTCCGGTGCTTCACAGGCAAGAACTCAAGGTTCAATGAGGTTTCTAAGACTGTTGAACAAAATTTAGTTCAAAGTGCAAATGGATGATACTGTCCTTATTCATATACAATATAGCATGAAGGAGACCATGTGACCCACATGTCCCCAGGCATTTCTCACATACCTAAAGCATTTCATCATGACACCGATTTCAGTCTCGCACACCCTGGCACTGTTGCACAGTCATTAAAGTTGCTCCCTGTCCATATTAGACAGCTTTGAAAGGCTTGTGTTATGGAAGTGGCCAATCAGGTTTGCTAGGGACTATTTTTGTAGCAAAACTATGGTAGTCATATGACTACTACGGAATGGAGTCAGAAGCCTGTTTGCAGTTTTGGCATATGAGTTAAAGTTCATGTTTATGGAAGTTGGTCTCCCAAAATGGCGTCATTGGAGAATCTTCTGTCGCTTCAGAACATATTTTGGTGATTAAGAATGCAATAATAGTATGTGAGAAAAACAATCTGGTATGCCTTGCGTATATTGGACCGTGGTAGGACAATCTTTGGGTCATTTTTGGGTTTTCGCCATGTTAGACCTCGCAAAACCCGTAAAATGCCCCAACTCGTGTCCCAATGTGGTCCTAAATGCTCCACCATACTCCACTCAAGATTCTCTTAATCTCATTCTAGTTTTTGGAAAGATGATGAATCCCGCGTGGTGGCGCATCCCCACGATTTCGTATAGGTTATAGTGCTATTTGCTTATCTCCTGTGATGCAGAGATCGGCGAACAGCAGAATTTACCTTCCTGTATCTTTTTAGCAAAGCCATGGGCAATTTGCAGTTTAGTAAATAATTCAAAGGAGCACGCCTAAGCCTATCACATGAAATGGCGAGACAAGTCAAAATGCCACACACGAGGCCACAACACTTTCTGCTGTACAAAAATTTAAGCCACTTTCGTCACTTGTTTTTGGGGAAGCTAATTTATTTATGTGATATGTACATGCATGAAACCTTTTCAGCTTCAGATTTATCTTTCATCTCGTTGTTACCTACTTGAAACAATCATTTTTTTTTCTACATGTTTGGAGCATCAGGCTCCACGTGTATATCATTTTAGCTGTTCCAGAAAACATTTTGCTTCTGACTTTCCACAATTTGATGACCTTGATGTTTCCTTACAAAAAGCGCCTCTGAGATGCGGCGCAGTAGCATGAAAGCCACTTGGCATCAGTTATACCCCCCCCCCCCGGCATGAGAGTCGGCTGTTCTGACATGCCCCCCTCCTTCTGTGGTGGTCACTATAGTTTAAGCAGATAGTCTTACCAGCAGTTCATACTGTGTATAGAAAACGATTACCTGACTCAAAAGAGGAACTCTAACTGCCTTTATCTTAACGTGTCTGCTTGTTTAAAGATTTTTATGTTTGTTTGCAGTTGCAATTTATTGCTGGACAAATTCAACTTGTGGTACCTGCGCCAAATTAAGACAAGAACTACATCGGTAGTGAGCTGTACGGTTATGTATTTTTTTTTTTCAAATTGTACATAAAAATATCGTTGCTTGATTTTCATTACAGAGACCTGTGAAAAGACATTGGAAATTATTAATAGATTAAGGTGTCAGTAATCTAGTGTCGGTGACATGGGGGCGCAAGTTGACCACTTAAATTACATAAATCATAAAGCAACTACTGACCATCAAAATGGAGAGGAGGCATATCCCAGGTTTTAAACTAGTTCACATCTGCTACACTATACCCTATGAGACGCAGACGAAAAGAAAAATTGTGTGCGCGCAGGGAGCTTCTGACGTCAGCCATGTGATTGTTTGTTGTTTAACTGTGGTGCACGTGTCATAGACGTGTTATCACAACACCATGATTGGTTATTGTTTATATAAGTTTTGCAGGCGTTAAAAACTTCTTATGGCAGTTCAATAATTAGTTGCTTTTGCTTGGAGTTGGTTTAAACATATTTTATTAAACGATTAGAGAAAGGGCTATGCCGTATATGAACTCTTCTCACAATAACAAAAAATTAAAATAAAGGATTAATGTAAATGACAGTAGGACATTTGTAAAAGAGGTGATGAGGGATACTGACAATACAGGACATATACAGGACAGACACGGACTAGACAACACACACAGAGGTAAGGGAGACGAAACATCGCATCACGTATAGAGGGCTCAATGCCGACGGAGTGCAAGAGAAAGACAGGACAGGACGCACACAAAAGGATAGTATACTGATATAGATGAACTGGCCTCCTATCATTACAATATTTGAGAGAATGAAGATACACTCTACGGGGGATTGAATCTTTTTTATTTCTCTATGAACTATGGACGGCCAAAAATATTCTACAGTTTTCAAAGTAGGAGCATTCATCTGAACCATAAAGTACTGTTTTGAGAGTGAAGGATGCTCCTCTAATGACATTTTCGTGTAAATCAATTCAAATAGAGTTGTACTTCGGGCAGTTAAAGAAAAAATAATCTGTATCTTCATTCAGTGCCCCGCATGAGCAAAATTTTGAATCTTTAATCCCTAATTTGAATAAGTGATCGTTCAACTGACTGCAACCCATACATAGTCTGGCATGTAAGATGGATGTATATCGATTCCCAAAGTGGAAAATGGATTTTTGGGTGGAATTTTGTAACGTTTGTCCAAATATTTTTTGAATATTGTAATATGCTCGGAATGTCTAATATTTGAAGGTAACTCGTTCCACAGACGGATTGTAGATGGAAAGAAGGATTCACTGTATAAACTTGTTCAGACTCTAGCATGTATCATATTGAGACTTGACCTTGTGTTATAATTTCTAGTGTTCATTTGATCAGGAATGGTATTTTGTAAATGTAAGGGCACTTCGTTATTCTTAATTTTGTACATCAAGATTAATTTTCTTTTTTTCTCTACGTTTGTACTATGGTTCCCATCCTGTCTCCATGTAAAGTCTGTAGTTTGGTGTCCCTCTCATTGCCCCAGTCACTACCCGGGCTGCAGTCAGTTGAACCCCTTCAAGCATAGTTTGTTCAGCTTGTGTACAGTTAGCCCAGATTACATGACCATATTCCATCAAAGGTCGGATAAAAAACACATATATAGTTTCAAGAGTGGACCTGTCTAGACATGATTGTAGACTACGCATGATATTTACCAGTTTTGAACTCTTTTCGACTAGGGAATCAATATGGGAGAACCAAGTTAAGTCATTTTGTACGATTTAACCCAAATGCTTGTGTTCATTAACATCTGTAATTACTTGATCTTTGAAATAACGGGAAGGGTGATCTCTTTGTATCCTTTTCCGAGAAATTAACATATGTTTTGTTTTGCTGGGATTAAAAGTTACGAGCCATTTTTTCCGCCCAGTCACTAATCTTTTGTAAATCTTCATTAAGTTCACCTGCTGTTGTGCCAGGGTCATCAACCTCTAGATATAATGTAACATCATCGGCAAATAGTCTGATATGTGAATTAACAATGTTTGCTATATCATTAATATAAAGAGTAAGGGACCCAGCACTCAACCTTGCGGAACTCCTGCTTTTAGTGGACCCCAACTAGAACACTGCCCATTTAAAACTACGCGTTGATATCTATTCGTTTAATAATTCTTGAGCCATTCCAGCAAGGACCCCGAAATTCCCGCCTTCTTGAGTTTAACCATCAGACCCTCATGCCATATTTTATCAAATGCTTTAGTAATGTCAAAGAATACTATTCTCACTTCTTTTTGCTCATCCAGAGCTTTTGCAAATTGCTGATAAAGATATAATAGTTGATTGACGGTAGAGTCGCCTCTTACGAAGCCGGATTGAAAAGGTGTAATTACTTGGTTTTGGAGAAAAAAGTTATAAATGTGTTTGAAAATATTTTTTTCACATACCTTTCCTACAACATTTAACAGAGATATGGGACGATAATTTTCACATGCGTTTTCGGGACCCTTTTTTGAAGTGGCAGTACATTAGCTTTCTTCCAATCGCTAGGGAATTTATTCAGTGTAAGACTTAAATTAACTAATTTGGCAACAGGATCTGCAATGCAAGGGGCCGCTTCTTTGAGCATCCTTTGACTAATGCCAGCTGGGCCTGACGCTTTGGAAACATTCAAGGTTTTCAAAATGTCAAAGACTTCTCCTTCCGTAATATGAATTTCACTTAAAAAGTGTTCCGGTGTGTTAGGCTCACATTCTGGAACTCTTGCTTCCACAGGTTCCACAGTACTTTGCTTTAAAAAATAACAATTTAAAGCTTCTGCTTTAGATTTTTTCATCACTGAGGACCTTGTCTTCCCATAATAGAGATGAAGTAGTGTGGTCTTCGGCTCGGCCTAGGAATTGTTTTACTGTTCTCCACAATGCTTTGTCTTTTGTCTTTCCTTCACGTAATTTGTCTTTCAATTTGTTCTTATACGTCTCTTCAGCTAACTTCAATTCTTCTTGATAACGATTCCGAAAACGTCGATAATACGCCCAAACTTGAATGTTGTTATTACTATTTTTGGCTTTATTATGTAATCTTAGCTTTTTCCTTCTCATCGTGCGCACTCTGGAAGTAAACCATGGGCTGTCACTCGGTCTAATTGTTGCCGTTTTATTAGGGATAGTCTCACGAGCTACGTTTAGAAATGTTTCTGTCCATAATCTACAAGCGGTATCAATATTATCTGTATGGAGGCAAGAGTCCTAGTCTGCTCGCTGTAAAGACTCTCGTAGTTCACAAAAATCTGTTTTGTTATATTCCCAAATTAATCGGTCATAAGACGGGTTCCTTTTGATCCGGAAAAGTAATTGGGCCGATACGGTACAGTGGTCATTATCTGAAACTGGAGGAGTTACAGAAATACTTTTAACTATGTCGGGTCTATTAGACAAAATTTGATCCAAACAGGTGCATGTGTGTTCAGTAATGCGTGTAGGTTCTCGTACATGGATAGATAAATTGTGATACGAGCAAAATTGACGTAATTTATTTCCATGCGATGTACTAGGGTTTAGCATTTAGATCGCCAACTATCATTACATTACCGATGCCACTAGCAGAGGCTAATTCCAAACTTTCTTCCAGATGATCCCAAAAAGATACTCTTGAATTTGGAGGTCTGTATACTACTGCTAGCAATATTTTATTGTTATGAATTCTCAGTTCCGCCCATACTAATCTCAATATTAGGTACTTCTAGATCCTCACGTCTTTTGACAAACGGGGTGCGTGATGCTTGGAGTTGCAAGCATTGGAAAGTTTTATGGGTGTCCGCCATTATACTTAGGCACGTACAGCTGCATTCAAACTTTTGAAACTAGTAGAGATACAATAAAAGTAACTAAATATATTGTATATCATTTTACAGCACATTTGTTTCCGTTCACGGGTTTATTTTTATATTTTCGCTTATTTCGCTGATGGCACAAACTGTGAAAATAAAACCACAATGTATCAGTAATTGGACTTGGTTTAACACGAAGTATGTCCACAATAGTGAAATTAAAACTTCAATCCAATGCATAAAACGCAAAAAAGCAGTGAAATTTTGTACACTTGAAAAAGAGTGAATCTACGGTATGTGTATTCTTATTGACTGAATCATAGCAAGAAGCCAGCTGGGGCATTTATAGGACTACATGTATAAACTTTCGCAGATGGCGCATCGCAACAAAGAGAATATAGTACGACCACTTGCCTTGTCACGCTTCAAAATCAGTTTTAACGACATGGTGTCTTTGCTGTTGCTTCCTGTATTACCGAGCTCATTGTTACAATTGACATTCACGTTTTAACATTTTCATTGCGCACTCTGCAGAATACGAGTTGGATTACATCCGAATGCATGAAACCAAAATGAATCCATGCACTACGCCTTTGGATACAAATGTAAGATTGATGCAGGTTGTGCTGCAAAATGTATCTACATAATTGAGCCCCTTAGTTCTTGCGTATTGATCTTGAAGTTGTAGACATAAACACCGGCCGCAGGGTATAAGTGAAAACAAGTATAATGGAAAGGCAATATTGTTTGTTAATCGCTCTGCCTGCTTGTTGAAATGTTTTTTGAAAAAAATGTCAAAGGAATAAATGCTTTGAACTCATTGAAAAATGGGAGCCTAAGCGGCTTTTTTGTGTTCAAATTATAGATTTTCTGCAAATACAAAACCCATATTTTGTAACACCATATAACAACTCATTAGCCAGGTGACGGTAGACATTTAAAATGATATTTTATAATCAAAATGAAAATACTAAAAGTATGTTTGTGTATATATGACTGGTGAAAAATGCATGTTGATGTGTTTATATCATGTATATCGTGGATACTTGAAGTACACGATCCACAATGAATACAAAGTTTAAGTTAGCACATGTGTGAACCAAAAGACTTGACCTGTTCCTCAGTCTTCATGCCTGCGATATTCTGTGGAATTTGCAAAGGTACACAGAGTAAACACAATGCTCCACAAGTAATTGGAAATTCAGTATCCAACCACGGTATTTTGATGCTGAACTGCACCGTATCCAATAAAGTGCCACAAGGGTGACACGTCATGTTCATGGTTAATAGTGACCTTCCACTACATTTTTAGATCAAGGCTTTTCATTCTTTTTAAACTTGGGGCGTGGGGGGGGGCATTATTCAGAATTTTCAAGGATCATTAGTTATTATTGTATAGTGTACATATCTTTTCATACTCTCCAGTTTACAAAAGTCAATTTGTTGACCTGCATTTACAGGTAATGGCTCTTTAAGTGATAGCCACCGATTTGAATAATGTTAGATTTGCTGGGCAGCCGGACTCTGGCAGCATTTTTTATGTACTGTTTAATATGAATTTCCTGTAAGTCCGAAAAGTAAAGGTCGCGCATGGACATTTGTCGTTTCTGTTTAGACAATCCTATCTGAAGATACCAATGATCCAACACCAACAGCAGACTGCTCAATTATTTAACTCTTTCAAAGCCAGCCGCGACTAAAATCGAAGTACGTAAGACTCACTGCTGTCAATTATAATAGGGGTGCTAGTTTCATATTTTTTTGTGAAAAGACCTTTTATTCAAGTACCAGCTTGCCTACAGATCCAGAGAATATAATGGTCCAGGTAAACAGCCCTCCTCGGGGAGCTTTGGGCTTACCGCGCCGAGAAAAGTTTCCTCCGTTCAAAACTTGGCAGTAAAAGAGTCAAGTGAAACTGCGCAAGATGGACAGCCCAGCACGGCTACACAGGGAGTGTACGGCAGCTGCTCGTCCCTGGTGAATCAGGTTTATGATGATAACTTGCTGGAGTACAGAGAGCTACGTGATACAGAACGTCGGTAAGAGTTGAGACCCGTAGTATCAAAATCTACCGCTGGAAAACAAAATCTACTGGGACTGTGGAAAGCAAGCTAGCTTCCTTCCAAATTATTAGGTAACAAAATAGTCCGCCACACGCGGCACAGTGAGCGTATTCAATCACCCTTTTATGTGTCCACCGTGTGATTCTTGCTCACCTGTATTGGACATCAATTTTCAATGCCGACATGTGCCCTAAATTAACTTTTTTTTTTTTGAAGTACCGGCATGCCTTTTGCTGCAGAGATCATACAAATGATCCATGTCAACAGTTTTCCATGGCGCGTCTCAGATGTAATGCTCCAAACAAGCGCACGAGAAAAGGTGCTGTCTGACCCTGGCACAATTTCCCATCTTTTCTTATCTTGCACACTGTCCCAATAGGTTTCTCCTATCAACACGCAGACATTCTTGTCTACATCCCGTCCGTCACCTTTTCTGCTTTATAAACGTTGGTTGATCGAGTGTGACCGTACAAAAATATATACCGCCATGCAAGACTGAACAAAGCATACTGCCACCAGAGGAAACAACTATGTCACAGGGTATTGAGAATAAAGTGTGGCCAAGCACAATCGATGAGTAGTTAAAATCTAAAGTCAGTGAACTTTATAGGAAGCCACATGCTAATTTACCACACAAGAGACTTTGAAAAGTTATCATTAACTACAAACGAAACGCCCATTATAATTCACTTGCCACTATTGACTTAATTAAAAATGCGGTATGTATCTATAACACCTTATATTAAAACTTAGGAAAATGTAGCGTTCACTAAGTTGAAGTTTCGGGTAGGTGACAAATTGCGTCGTCACATTATGAACCTCAGGGGTGCGTCTACCGAACAATTCCGAGATGTGAAACATGAAAAATGTGTTTGGGAAGCCGTGCAAGGGAATTTCAAATGATTTTTTGAAGTTGACAAGTTGTTCCTGTAAGTAAAATCCCCCGCAATCCGTGCTCTATTTGTAAATTTCGAGCTTCTGTGGTGTGCGTGCTTTTCGCCGCACGGAAAGTGATATGGCCATAAAAAACTCATCTTGAGTAGTTCAACAAGGTGCAGTCAAGAGCCCCTAGGAAACTTCTGAGTAATTATTCGTTAATAAACACAACAAATCACATTATTCCAGTGTGCTTAGCTTCTCATGTACTTTGCAAATTACGTTTTTGTGTGTATATGTGTGTATATATATATGATATATCATTCCCAGTGACGAAGCAGCCAGCTGCATAGGGCACTTTACAACATTAATTATAATCAGGAGCACCGAAAATGTTTAATGCTATAGTTTTGAAATGTAGTTTTCGACGAGGAAGAAAAAATCAATAGACCCGATTCCCTGGGGTCAACATTTATACAGTGATGGGCGGCTGATAATATCCAAATGGTCATTCCCGTGCTCTTTGCCCCCTCGGCCATTGGCCTTGGGATCATGATGTGTACACTGGCATGTTGCCTGCTATCAATTCCACCAGCGTTACCCATACGTTGATCTAGCCGCATCTGGCATATGTCCGCCAAAGTTGGTCGACCAGCACTGGCCTGGTGTTCACGTTTGAATTTTCAGTTTTCGACGTCATTAAAATGCATCTCTCCAGCATGCATAAGTTGATTATTTTGGTTAATAAAAGATCTCATAATCCCCTTATTTTGTTGCAATTGAATAATCCTAGATATACTTGCCACCAGATGACATCCCCAAATTGAGGTCCCTGCGGACCTACTCATTTCAAAAAAAGATTGAACGTTGCATTTTTTCGTGCACACAGTATCTCTTTGGTTGACTTGACGTTCAAGCCACACTTACACTCCAAATTAGAAACTGGCTGCCAAATGATGGACTGTTTGTTCAGAAAAATGAAGCTATTCTGCGATACGCTTAAGTTTCAAAGAGGTGGGACGGTATCACAGTACGTGTGCTGATAAAACGTATGGCTGCATTTTTGCATTATTTGATCGTTCTGCCCAAGTTTCCAATGCAGCCAAACGTCGAATTGAGGTGGTATTGTAATCAGAAGATCGTCAGCAGTTCATCTAGCGCCACCCTCGATTTGAACGATAATGTGCGATCAGCTTGCATAGCAAGAGACTTTGTGTATAGACAAAGGAAACATGACAACACTGGTGGAACTGATCGAGTTCCTGCAGACATACCCTTTGGGAAAGCAACGTTGGGCATTGCTATTATCTTTTAAGACAATTCAGTGTGGCAACAGCAATTATTGTGTTGGCATTTCAAAATCTTGTCATACTCACACTATCATAATGAAAATCTCCATTTTGACAGATTTCGCTTTATGTACAGTTCTTATTGATATAAAAAATGAAATGATCCCATAGAAGCTCTGAATATCTACTAATTGTCTTTTTGTCGTGTTGGTTTGTGTACTTGTGTTTTCATTTGCATGCATTGACTACAGCCATTGCCTGTACCCCCCCCCCCCCAAAAAAAAAAAAACGCTGGAGATATCCAACATGCAACAACATCAGACTTTAGTTTCAGGGGTTCCCTACTACAGTCTGGTAAGATGACCCTGCCGGTGTCAATTTTCCATCACTTCTGTTATCGATTGATGGCAAACTTCAGGATCCATCAGCATGGCCCGCTATGTATCCGCGTAATGATTTTGCAAGGCAGGCGACAATATGGCATGTTTGTTCTAATGTGTCTTGTCGGCTTACCCTCTAGGATTTATCTGCCGCAACGTCGTGTGTGTTAAGTTTCTGACAGTACGTTAATGAGATTCTATGTTACAAAGGATTTGTCATTTCCTTGGGAAGTGTTTTTGTCGATTTTACACAACTTGTAGTTAACATCAGCTAACTCTATGTTACGCCAAGAAACTTGGGTTTCCTTAATACACTGGCGTATTTTGATGTTGGGAATACCAAATGCTTGGGACTTTCCTTAAAGAAGACCCAACGAAACATTAACACGTACTTGACATACATACAAAGCCACTCATGCTCTAAACTCGTCTCCAGTCAAGACAAATTTGAAAAAGAATGTGCAGACAGCACTTTTTGCTTTGTGGACTAACTCTATAGTCGTTACAATAGTAAAGTGATGACTCTCTCTCTCTCTCTCTCTCTCTCTCTCTCTCTCTCTCTCTCTCTCTCTCTCTCTCTCTCTCTCTCTCTCTCTCTCTCTCTCTCTCTCTCTCTCTCTCTCTCTCTCTCTCTCTCTCTCTCTCTCTCTCTCTCTCTCTCTCTCTCTCTCTCTCTCTCTCTCTCTCTCTCCTCTCTCTCTCTCTCTCTCTCTCCTCTCCCCCTTCCATGGGCTTAGCCTGTCTATTTTCTATTAGAGCGTGCATACATCTTCCCACACGGGGCGATTTCTTTCCACATTCCCACCATACCCTGACTCAAATTATTGCTTTATTATTATTTATTTGTTTTTACGTTGGGAGGGCAATAAGTTACATGAGCGATAGCATCAGGGCCGCATAGCTTGTGGTATCTTTATCAGTTTATCTGAGACGCCTTTATCGGTATAGATTGAGAGTAACTCAGTCAGGCTATGACTGTCAGAGGAATTTCTCTCTGAGACCGGGAATTCTGTTGCTCTGTCAGTTTTCTTTATACTTAAAATGCTACATCACAAGTCGATCATTTTTAATGCCATATAACATTCTTTTCACTCATAATTGTATGTTAAGATATGTGTCTTCAGTTTCAGACTGATTTATAGGAATGAAAAATGTCCGATTCGTGATAGGGCTGTGTAATACAACACCTACGACACGCCAGCCCTCTATGAGGTGACATTTTTACAAGGTTATGTGGTGGGTCTCTGTCTGTCGTCCGTTGTCCGCCAGTCGGTCACCTATATTTGAGATTTTCGACATCTCTAAAACCGTCAGCCAGATTCTCTTCAAACATGGTGGGAATGTACCTTTGGTGGGGCTGCACCAACTTTGTTTCAATGATTATGCTCCACTGCTTGTTGGATTCTTAACGACTTTTTATTTTTTGGCAAAATGTTTTCAAAAAAAATTCTCCAAAACCGCGCGGCCAACTCTTTTAAAATTGCATAGGGATTCTTCTAGGGACCCCCAGACCTTAATTTCTTCCATTGCGGTGCTGTGATATTTTTCCATTTTCCCCAAACTTTTGTATCTCTTTGCTATTCATGACTTCTCCTCCAAAACCAACTCTCAGATTGCGCTCAAACTTTATGAAAACGTTCCTTGTGGAAGGGTCAAACAAAAATGTTCACTAGGTCGTTATGCCGCGGATCTCTGATTTTCAACAAATTTAGGGGTGATCTGGATTGGTCTCGTTTCTCGACACATCGCTGTCTATTCCCCTGATGCACATTTATGACACTTAACAACCTGTGCTATTTGAGGTCAGGGGTAAAACGGGTCATCTAAGTCCATCTCATTACAGCTATTATCTTCTAATCTAGCTGACTTACATATTGCCATCTTTCAATTAGATCCTGGTGTGATACGATGGAAGTTTAAAGCCTTTTTGACAACAGATAAAAAGGTTAAATTTTAACCTACTAATATCCCATGTTAATCTGTGCAAAAAGCGAGAGTCACGGGAAGTGACCACAAGATTTGGTCGGTCAACCATGAACAGGATCGACAGCATCACGTTCAGGCGAATTTAAGTATCCCGGATCTCTCTTAATACAGCGTGCTTGTAGATTGATGCAAACATCCCCAGCGATTACTGCGCAAGTCAAAGGAAATTCACATTTTTATTTTTGCTTCTCCAAAATCATCAATTACATTCATTTCACACTTGCTGGGACTGTACCCTGGGTAGCTCTCTGCCGAATTTGTTCTAATGGTCATGTAAATATAAGACCAATAATCTAAGATCATTAAGCCACTTCTTGCGCCTTAATTTTCAGGATGCCATTGAGTCACCATAATTTATAATGGGGGACATGTACGCATCTGACTGAAGAAAACTTAAACAGCAGTATTATGACTGTTTTGTCATTTGATATTTCAAGTAAATTCCAAAGTAGTTAACTACGGTTGGAAATGTAAAAAGCGAAGAAAACGCTTAGAACGTACGTCAGAATTCACACGAAATGGAAAAAATGACTCCATGAAAATAGCACGGTCTGGCAAAAATTAAAGCAGCAGGAACGGTAAAAATGTACAGGTTGTAGGGGCCTTGATCTAAGATTTTGCTCCTTCTTTGTCTTTTATCTTCTTGTTCTTGTTGGTTTTGATAGTGGCCGTGGTGGTAGAAGCGGTAGTAGTAGTAGTAGTAGTAGTAGTAGTAGTAGTAGTAGTAGTAGTAGTAGTAGTAGTAGTAGTAGTAGTAGTAGTGACATTATCATCATCCAGCAACGCTCAGAGCATCAATATCATTTTGTAAGGATCGCTTCTGAATGCACTTAAACCGGTTTTACAGAATACTGTTGTTCAGATCAATTAGTATCCATCCGGGAAACATGCTACGTGTCATCAACGTTTGGGTTTGCGCTCAGCCTTCAAGCAGCCCCACAGAAATTTATTGATTCAATCCTGAAACATGTTTTGAGAAGAAATGAGTTAAATGAGACAACGAACTCGTACCTTTCGACGGCAACAGCGGCTAATGTGTTGACTGAGGCACCCACGGCAACACCTTGCAGATAAGGAGCAGCTTTGCACAGATGTGGCCCCCACCACCATTCTGCAAAGAAACATATTAATTAACTGCTGATTCCTTGGGTAGGACAGGTTATGACAAGGTGTTTTGCACCACTCGACTAGTGTCTTTTTATTGTAAGCTTAGTTAAACTGTTTCTTTGCAAAAATATAACATTGTGTCACTTGATAAAGTTTTCTATTACCTTAGCTTTTTTTTTTGCACTTTGGTTCGATTTTAGGAACATTTATTAACCTCTCGTACAACTTCCGGGGGGATTTCCTCATAAACCTTTGAATGTAGTGTAGTCTTTATTGATATATATATATATATATATATATATATATTACTACATCAGGAAGATAAAGTGTGGTTGTTTCTAACCCGCTACATAAATAAAGTTAGTACTCCATTATTTTTTTTTCTTTAATGAACTCGTCCTCATGGCTTGCAGTGCTTGCCGTGTTATTTGGATCATTAGGTATTATCTTTGTACACGAGAGCAATGGACATGTACTTAGGTATACTAGACCTGCTAATTATGACGGTTTCACCCCGTGAACTTTTTCTAAACCACCGCAGAAGTAAAGCTTTTCTGTTTTTTCCGTGTAAGGTTGAAAATCTTCTATCAAGGTAAAATTGCACTTTGTGTCCAAGAAATAATAATAATAATAATAATAATAATAATAATAATAATAATAATAATAATAATAATAATAATAATAATAATAATAATAATAATAATAATAATAATAGTAAAATGTGTCCCATTTCAAATTTAAAGACTACAGTAAGTTTTTTAATTTTGTGTCCCGGTGGAGCATAACTGTTTCGTAATGTGGTTATTTATAATACTATCACAAAGGGCTGTTTGACGTTTGTAAAGAATAATACCGTAGTCCACCATAATGAAGTCTGTTTAGTCCGGACTAGCAGCAGATTCCATGAAAGAAGATGGTACTTCAGCGTAAAAAACTTCAAGAACAGATATTATTACCCGCAAACTGACCTCATAAAACACGTTCGGGGCTTTGAAAGGATTGCGTGATTTTAGGTTCTTATAGCCTAACAAGGTTGACTTTATAGGAAGAGCAATGTACGTTTTGTCCCTAGAATATCCTTATCCCCCCCCCTCCCAATCCACTACCATTACCCCCAAACGCGCTCTGCATTAACCCCACGAATGCACGAGAATCATACACTTCACATCCCAACTCGACATTGTGTGACTAGCTGCACGGTACCCAGGTCAGATTCCTTCTCAACCAAATAGTTCGTATAAAGTATTAAAAATCAATAGATCGGTACTCGTGACCTTTTATATTGCAATGATGGTCCGATATTTGTAGCTACCGTTGTTTTTTTCACGTATGTCTACAAGCATAATGCCTCGCTCCTGAGCACGGACAGAAGCACATAATAAGTACCCGGTGCTAGCTCGGCATGTTTGCATGCTTACACTACACTTTTAAGAGGGGGGGGGGCTGCTTAATGATAAATATTAGGGCATGTCAGATGTACTATTCTGCATGGTAGCAACATCTGTTCCCTGTGTCATATGACACTTTCAACCAAGGAACGAAGGAAGTTCTGTTTATCCTTTAGGTGTCTTCTGCAACAGGTGGATACGGGGTGGGTAACGGAGACAGAGGATTACCTGTAGCGCCACCTACTACCGACATGCTCTTTTGAGTTCAGGCAGCTATGACCTGCCCAACACACAAAATTCCGTGATTGTTTTGCAAATGTTTCCTTTTTTGGGACAAAAATCTTGTGTTATTTAATCTTTGCTTTGACCCACAGTTGGGTTTTTGTATGAGCAGCTCAAGTTACTGAATCGGCTTGCCAATATCGGTACTTGTATGTAAAAATCACATTCATCTTTTGTGTAGGTTCCAATTAATAGACAAACTAATGAACAAATTTGTTGGCATCACTAACAAATAGAAACTTACGACTCCTCGATGGTTCCAAGATGGATAATCCTATGATATAACTATTCAAGCAACATAATGCGTTTCATTATGTCCCATTTGAAAAAAAAAGTTGTCTTAGATAACGTTGCATAATTGATATAAATGAAAGAATCGAATCATTCTTGCATATTTCAGAAAATGAATCAAGACCGCAACTCAGATATTAGACACGGTATGACTCTGCCACCAAGAGGAGAGCTACAAACGTCATGTTTCTTCGCTTGGACTAACAACCAATGCACACAGAAGATAGCGATTAGCCTGCCGGCAGTCTTCTACTGTCCACTATGTCTATCAACCGTCTGTTTATAAGTCACCACCATAGTCAAACACACACACACACACACACACACACACACACACACACACACACACACACACACACACACACATCTGAATTACTACAGCTACTTCATTTTATCCCGCATGGCATGGTTGTATTTGAATAGCAACATGAGCTAGCTGCCGCATGCGGGACCGGGTCCCACATGCGGCAGCTAGCTCATGTTGATATTCAAATACAAGCATATTTGATCTAAATGTGGCGGTTCTAAGGAAAATAAGTGGTCCAGGGGAACACATTACCTCGCCCCGTTTTGGACTGAAGTCTTCAGTGGCAACTGCGACTAAAGTCGAACTACTTAAAAGGAAATCCTCTGAATAATAATAAGGGTGCTAGATTCATGCATGTTCCATGTAAAAAGATCTTTCATTCAAGTACCAAAACGGCGGCAGTTACATAGAATATAATGGGCGCCTTGAGCGCGTCGTGGAAAACTGTTTTCTCAGCAGTGAAAGAGTTTAGCTGTCAAAAGTGCGCGTTCACGATGGAAATTATGACTCATTCTTGATATTTAGGCTTCAGGTTTTAAAAAAAACTTTTAAATCAAATGAAAATGTACGTTCATTCATAATACAAACAAAAAATAGATTCAAATTGAACAGCTTTGGATTAAAAAAAAAACAAGGAAAATACTGACTAGAGCACTATATGGATAATTAAACACACCCTGATTATGTGGCAAACAGTACGTTTATCAATCAGGTAAAAAATACGAAGTTCCATGGTTTTTACTTATTTGTATTTTGATGACGAAAACCAAAATAGAAACTTAAAATGCGCAATACTCTCATACTTGACATTCTGACAATTAATACTGTACATGTACGACTCGTATATAAAAGTCATGCATTTGTTTTAACACATCGGTATCACTATGGGTGAAGTTTTAGAAACGTTGTGGATTCGTGACGAATGAGTGAACCATGCATGATTCGATACCTTGACACATAGATGCTACTCTACAATGATAAAATTATTTTCCTTCATCATATATGTTCTTCGTTTTTAACAGATATTGTTTTTCGTTTGAGAAACTAACAAATGGTCTATTATAACAACAATTACGCCTCCATATGTTTGTACTTTTGCAAATTGTTCACTATGATGTGTGTTTGTGTTTATTATGATCAAATGATAATGTTACATATAAAACCAATTAATTTCTTTCGTAACGAAGTTTAGGCGGACTTATCATAACGTTCACATAGTTATTTTCACGTGGATGAATGTTTACGGCTTTTGCAATTTAAGCATTTAACTGAAACTTTGATTTCACTATTTTTGGACAAAGTTCCTATTAGACCCTCGCTAAAGCACTATTTCACTGTGTTTTCATTTAAGGGTTCTCTGCCATCACCGAACTGAATTAGAAAATACATGTTAATAAAAGTTGACATGACATGATTGAATCATTGGATTGACTGCACATCTTTTCGTATTCGCACATTTTATAATGATAGAAATTGGTTTTACAATGTGCGAGAGAATTCAGTTACCGAACAGGTAAAATTACTTACCGCTGAATAAATTGGATAGAAGTGTGATGGGTAATATGAATAACGAAGCCAATATATCCGCAGCAGCTAAGTTTGCAATGAACAGGTTTGTAACGGTACGTAACTGTTGGTTCCTGTAAATAACGGCTATCACTAGACTGTTGTTTACAACAGCCAAAACAAACACAATGGCATATGCAATAGACAACACTACAACCATAAACATCGGTTGTTTGAGCGTTTTCCAACTTTTTCCTGAATACTTTGTTGTCTCGTCTGAAATATTCGACGCTTCGGCTGATAAATCCCCCAACAAGCAAGATATATTTGCAATCGTATCCCCGGTGAAGGACAGAGGTGTAGTCCCATTGTAAGACAACTGGTTCATGATGTCTGTCACCGCTGTGTTCTGAAGTGAAGCCACCGTCGTGACTATAAAGGTCTCCATGCCCGGCGTACTCTCAATGCCTGGATGACGCATGCTTCCTGAAATTATAGCGAACAAACAATCCATAAGGTTTGAATTTTAGCCACACAAGAAATTAAGTTCCGCGTCGTAAGAAATGATCTTACGCTTTATGCGTAACTACTACATAAGTTATCGGATTAACGTTCATTCATCTACCAGTTATACCCATCTATTCACAGCAATGCTTTTATCGAACCAAAGAAACACCCTTGTCGCATAAATCGACAGCAAAAGGCCATAAATGTCAGCAAGTGCTCAGTATTTACTGATATTAAAAATCTGATCGAGCAGGAAGTGTCCTCAGGCACATTTCTTCGTGTAAACTAAAAAAACTCAAGATTTCTTTGTCACATCTATGATTTGCAAATGGTGCTGACATAGGTTGAATGAAACATGTCAGATGATTGGATCATCAGCTATCGCAACCAAACACAAAATGCACACAGCTTCCGGCGTATATGCACCTTAGTCAGAACATTAAAATAATATAGGAAAGCCCCCTGAAAAAATGCCATTAATTTTTACATCTCGTTAATCACATGATGACGCCAAATTGTATTGGTGATGGTCCCTATACAATTTCATTCAAAGAGAAAGACTGTTGGAGTTCACAGCTGCATTAGGTAATCTGCTTTACACGGGCCATTCGCAACGTTATAAAATGCAATGTTACCAAAGACTGTGCAATCCCCGGTGATATAAGCATTGAAGTGAAATCTGTTGTTGATATGGGTGACGTCCAAAAAAGGACCCAATGTTCAGCCAAATAGGCATGAAAGAAATGTTGGCAGTATAGTATAATCAATTAAAATGAAGAAAGAAAAAAAAATCCCTGACAAACCTCCCTTGGTCGGTGCAAAACTTTTCTCTGGCATGAATGTCACAAACACGCTTTATGAGACTGCAAGAAAGGCTACAGTTGTAGGCCTAACATGCTAGAGATCACAGATACATACTTTTAACTTTGCATCACACATGTAAGAAAATATATTATACTTGTGGAACCTGATCAGATATTTGGACAGTGATCAGCCGGACCGGGTCTCTAGATGTTACCATAGACGTCAGAGGCAGACCGAGTTAGAAGCAGTTTTGATATCCCGTCATCTATACTTAATATGCAGTGTGTTCTATGATGCTGTAGAACTGCTGGCAGGAGAAAACATTACAAAACAATTATAGCCAAATTAAACCCCAGCAGCACATGCTTTCCCCACAGAATTATGAAAGCGAAAGCACTGTTTTGAGATAGTACTCAATTTGGCCACTGGAGATGCTGACTGCCCTATTCTTGGTCGACTGACCCCATCATGTGATCACTTTTCATGACCCTCTTTTTTTTCCATAAAGCATGATGCGGACACAGGGACCAAGTTTTTAAGGTATATATATATATATATATATATATATATATATATATATATATATATATATATATATATATATATATATATATATACATATATATATATATATATATATATATATATATATATATATATATATATATGTATATATATATATACATATATATATATATATACATATATATATATATATATTGTCAATTAAATCGTCAATCTTCATTAAATTCTATCAGAGTGCAATATGGTCCATGCATAAGTTCACCGAACGGGAAAACCCCGGCAGTTGTCCCATTACGAAAGCGAGGCATGCGGGCTGATATTTTGCTACCAGATGGCGCGCTGTGTGCCTTCTCAAAAGTGGTCACGATAATGCATGACGACGGACACTAATCTTGTTCGTGTCAACATGAACAGAAAAGCAGGAAATGGACCAAATACAGGAGGTGTATAGAAGTTTACCATTGTAGTTCGTTGGCGGAGGGAGTACGGAAAGCATTGATAGTTAGAACGTTGAGTGACAAGGCGAATTATCATAGTAAACCACCACTGACTGTTGTGTAATGGGCTGTAATGTTGATACCAGGAAGAAACGTCAAACTGACAAGTGTTAAAAATAAAAGTGCCGGTTTATTTCTTCCATCAACTGATATTCCTTTGTCTTTGAAATACTTTTTTTCAGCCACCCTAGATTCTGTTTTTTGAAGAAATCATGGTCCGTGTTTCACTCCTCGTTACTTGCTGTATTCAGTAGCGCTGTAGCCTGTGCGGTAAGACTGAGTGGCCTGCAGATTACCCAGAAACCTGTACGCGCCTGGCTCTGACATCAGAATCTCCGCTGGAGTTCCCCTCTTGGCGAACTTACGTATAGACCGTATTGAAAAGTATCAAAATGAACCTTAAGGACATTATACAGATAATTTGGGAAAACTGATCCTTTTCTGCTGGGTGAAACTTCTTTCTAGTGGTTTGGACTCAGATAACAAGTACTGGTAGGTGTCACAAACATATACTGTGGGCAAAAAGAGCTGTCTATCCAGAACTTGATGCGTCTCAGAACACAGCCTTTGGGCGATGAATGGACTCTTTTACTAACTTTCCTGAACAACAGATTGTTCTTTGCAGAATACCCACAGAATGGACGGTTGTGAAAATTGTTACCATTTATGAGAACGGATAATCACAATCGGAGGGAAACCACAAAGATATATGTATTTCAGAAGCCCTTCACAAAATATATGAACACAATTTTTCAGCAGACAGTTCTCACTACGACGCCCAGCCATAGCGGGACAAGCTGGATATACAAAGGGACAACGCTGTCAGATATACATCGTTCAACAATTAATTCGATTTCTATAAAAAATCCAAGAAAACAATGTACATAGTGTTTATAAATTAAAACTTGTGGCAAGGACAAAACTGAATAAAACTCTCGCTGATTAAAGTTGTGTTTATAAGGTTGAAATCCTTAAAGGAACTAAGTTACATGTAGATCCTCATGGCCTCCAATAAGATCAGGTAATGCAATATTTGCTACCATAGCATCGTGTCTGGCGGGATGGATCACTCAGTAAAGCACTATTCACATTTGTTAACAAACCTACCTATAGATACAATAAACAAATCAGAACCCGATAGCCGATCAGGTTTGTTCTATTGCCTTCTACTGATGGATGAGACGGCATGGGTTTTTGGTTTTTTTGCTACATCCTATTCTCTGATGTTCCCTAATGTTATTAAGCTTCACTAGTGTGCCGAAGAAAAAGGTGTGAAAATACAGCCTGACAAATCCCGTTATATCATAGTTTAAGCCAAAGAAAAACCTGCAATCTGACTTGCTGCCGTGACAATCAAGCATACTGCTCTACAACTACGTGGCAACTTGCACCCTCTAATGAAAAGACAAAGAAGCAAGTTCGAAAGCAAATCGACCGGAAGTTTCCCAACGTGTTGACGTTTTATTCCTTTTTTTCAGAATAAGTTTAGTTGCTTGTCTTATATTTTAAAGGAAAATGCGGGAAATTATGTTAAATACTCAGCATTGAAACTTGATTGACTACCACCTAATCCGCCACAAAAAGACCTCATAATTCGATCATGAGACAATTGATGTTTGTCCGAGAGATAACATAATATAACATAGTGTTAGCTGACATGTGTGCAAGTGCAGCCACAGGCCTCATAAATGACACACACACACACTCGTTTTTTTTTCCACTTGTATTAGCCGAACTGACTCGGAAATGCATAAGTTTAAAGCTATGAGAGTTCGATCGGAAAGGACACCTTTGAGTCTTCATGTCTGGGAGCTGGTAAGAAATAAAACACAAACTAGGAACGATGATTTGCTGCATAGCAAATCAGTGTGTGTGTCTTCAAAGCACATTAGTATGGCAATGTACAACTATTCCATAACACAGGAGTAGAAGTTGGAATAGCATTTCTATCTATTATAGCTTTGAAGTTATTCAAGATTTAAAATTTTGACTACTGCTAATTAGCAAAATTTAAATTGCTACAACTTTTGTTTTAGATTCGTTACATGCGCAACGGTCAACAACCCCCTAATAGAAGTTAAATGACATCTCTATCTATAATAGTTTTGAAGATATTCAAGTTTTAAAATTTCCAGTGCTGCTAATTAGCATAATTTAAATTGCTACAATTTTTGTTTTAAATTCATTAGATGTGCAATGGTCAATAACCCCCTTGTAGAAGTTGGAATGACACCTCTATCAATTATACTTTTGAAGATATTCAAGATTTAAAATTTCAAATGTCCCCAATTCGCATAATTGTAAACATCTTCATTCTTCTGTATAAAACGGTCAAACTCCTTGTATGGAGGTACAATCATTCCAAGTTTGGAGTTTCTATATGTAATAATGTCCGAGAAAAGTGTCGGACAAATTTGCTGGTAAAGAAGAATGAAAGAAAGAAAGAAAGAAAGAAAGAAAGAAAGAAAGAAAGAGAGAGAGAGAAAGAGAAAGAGAAAGAGAAAGAAAGAAAGACAGACAGAAAGAAAAAAAGAAAGAAAGAAAGAAAGAAAGAAAGAAAGAAAGAAAGAAAGAAAGAAAGAAAGAAAAGTGTGTGTTTACACACACACTTTAATGACAAAATACAGCCACAGGAGAGAGTAAAAAGTATTAAACACTCACCTATAAATTAACCCGTCTTTGAATGTTCATAAAACATACAGTAAACTTATTGTTCCTCAATGGGTTGGAATTTACCCGTTCACGAACAAACTCTCACCAGCTGCAGATTGAAACCGGTCATTGGTTCCGTTTACCACGAGATGAAAAGCTTTGTTGTAACCAGGTGCAGATAGAGAAACGTTTGTTTTTCTTTCTCACTCTGTTACTGACGCAATACGTCATTTTTTTTAATATCTTTCAATTTGATATCGGAGAGAGATGCTTTAATCAGCATTTTTTTCCGGCGATATGAAGACACAAAAATTCTTGCACAAATTCTTGTTACAAAGCAATAAAGCTTTCAATCGAAAAAGTGCTCCTCATGTCCATTGATGTTTTTTTATACCTAGTCCCTGCACAACTGGTCTGGTAATGAAAAGTTTCACTGATACATACTCACAACGATGACGTTTTTTTTATTTCGCGGTTACATTCCGTCATTTAATTCTACTACTGTCACTTCTGAAAATTTCCAAGGAAACTGAAATTGAAACTTTCCATACATAGCATAAGGACAATCTAATGCATTCGTGTGGGGCAGGTGGCCTTTTATGGGCAAGCGACTTATGACGGTACACCCTCATAGGCAAAGGATGCATCCAATACCCACTAACGTGTTGTCCCCAGGACGATCAAGCCACCGTTTGACCATACGTTTTATCGCCGCACCAATTGCTTTGCTCAACTCATTCATTTCCAATTTCAACCCAAGTCGCTGTTTTCTGAACTAGCACGACGGTACCATATTCATATCTTTTGTCCGGAACACTTTCAGGCCCAAAACACGCCGAGGAAAGCTGTTGACTATTTAGAAAGAGGTCGGGAATGTCAGTCAACTAAATGGCGTCCTTCAGGAACACGCGATGTTTGCCTAGTATCTCTGCCGCTAATTGGACTGGTATCCAGGCAGTCAGAAAATATGATTCAAATCGCCAGTGCTATATTTAACTTCCCGTTTGACGATTAGTTACGAGCAGATTTATATCTTCATAGCTTTCTACTAAATTGCAGTTCAATTGGCTCTGCATGCGCAAGGCATTTTAATGTTATCGTGAAACGATCCTGTTGAAGTATCTGTTTCTGAATTACTTTTCAAAGTTTAAAAGGTTTCCGCCGATCTACGTCTGCCTCAACGGATTATTATTCAAGCTTATCTCAGTGGCTGGTCGGGCCTTCGTTGCTCAATTGACTTCTATAATTATAGGTGAAAATGACCTTTATATGCCCTTTTTATCCTTTTTCCCGGTTTCATCTCTTCTAGTTTTGCTATCGTTCAACTGTTTATTTGTGACTTGACTTAATGGAGGTCAAAATGTACTTGCCCTTCGTGCCTCTAGTACCAGACTCTGACAAGAATAGCAAATATTCATAACATCCATCCAATATTCCCATTGATGGAAAAATTATTTTCAAAACAGATATTCGTACAGAGTTGTCACAGATATTAGACATTGGTAACATTTGTACTGTCATGTGTGTCTTGGACATACTTACTGTGAGTCTCCAAGTTCTGGAGAACCCATGTATCAGTCATCTTGATGAACTAAATGGCTATCCAGATTAAATAAATACGTTTAAACTAAATCAGTGAGACACCGAACATCTCCTGTGAAATCTCTCGTTTGTTCTGAGCAGAGGGAACACGAATATGTCGAAAGGATCCCTTATAATGTATGCCGCACAAAGTAGTCGACACAACTGAAGCGTTATATGATAACAGGTAGGGCAACCTGGTGATGATGAATGTTTTTTGTGTACGGTATGCATATTGACAGATAATATCCGCGGAGAGTTACTGTAGGACAGACTGTAACGCACCCTCGCCCCTGTGTGAGGAATTTAAAATCAATAAAACCCTTACTGGCTGGAGTCCAAATGTCGTTCGTTACAATGTTTTGACCCTCTTCAACTGTCATGAACAAACAAATTGAATGAAATTGTAGATGAGACCCATCATGTTCATACGCTGCAAGTCATTGCTGGTCTAAGGACAACTGAGTCAAAAGCTTTCCTTGGCGTTGGTGTTACTAACTGCGCCAAACCCGAGCCAGGTAAAGCCATTGACCTAGGTGTGTCATCATGAATGGTCTTCTAACAAATCTCAGCAAAAATATTTTCTGCTAACGAGAAATTTATGTAAAAAGCTTTATGGCAGACGACACTTTTTATCCTGGCGCTTTTGGGTGATTTGAGCGGGAAAAGGATAAAGCGCCAAAGCCAAGCCAAGCTTAGCTGTTAACTTCGTCTTAAACTCGCAGGAGGGGGGTGGGTGGGTTGAAGTGTATATAATGTTGTGTTAACAATAGAAACTCTTTTCTGAAATTATATGCCTTGAAAACACTCATCACTTCAACAATTACAATCAAGGCTTTCAAACAAAGAACAAGTACTTTTCTGCTGCAAAATATGTACACACGGGCTATCGACACTGTATTTTCCATGCTTATGTCGCAGATGCTTGCCCATCCAATAGCTTTGAATGAACAAAGCTACACAGCTAAATCTTAGCCATTTTGACAAAAATCAATTATGTGGTTCTCAAATTTAATTCGAATGCAGAAAACCTCAGAGACCTTAAGTAATCCTTGCACTGAGCGTTGCAAGACAAAGCAACAAAAATTCATATTAATTGTATTTGTGTCTTTTTGTCCAGAAGCACTTCCTAGTAGTCATTACCCTATTTCGTAGTCCGAACTCTTTCATCTCCATAAACTAACCGGTCACTGTCTAATCTATATACATAGGGAAGTACTATTGTCTATATTGCACACGTTCTTTTGTAGAATTTTGAAATAGGCTGTATTAGCCGAAAAATTAAAGGGTCTTCAGCGGGTAACTACTCAGAACATGTTTGGGAGCCTATACCCTTACATGTCTTTTTGAGTAACGGTTCCTTGTATAAACTAAATATTCAGCGAAAACATCCCACGTAATAATGAATAAATATGGACGTGGCAAATGATGAATTAGCTAAATACGTGAAGTTTTGATTATAAATGCAGAGCTTCATTATGAAAGAAGATATACCTGTCAAACAAAACATAGTTAATAAATTTGTATGGTATAGGTTCAGGTAAGAACAATTCACTTACCCCTGAACCAGTATGTAAGAAACCTAAACAGTCAAAATTGATGAGTGCATAGTCAATTACGAATGCACCAAAATTGTGGATTGCTCCATGGCGTGTAATTCCTGAACGGTGAGTCTGTTTCGTATGTTCAAGTAATTTTGTATTCTGTAAATACGTGTGTCTCTTAAACATTTTTCTCATTATGAGTACCTACTTTGCCCAAATAATTGTACTCTGTATGTGAGATGTTTCTATAGATGATAGTGATGGAATGCAGTGTTAAATGTATCCTCATGATTCACCTGTGCAAACAGAGACATCATGAGACAGCCACATTTGATAAGTTAAAGTAAGATGGATGAGGAGACTCGTTCTCTCTCTCTCTCTCTCTCTCTCTCTCTCTCTCTCTCTCTCTCTCTCTCTCTCTCTCTCTCTCACACACACACACTATCTGTCTATGTATTTATCTAGCTATCTGTCTATATACATATGTATATATATATGTATATATATATATGTATATATATATATTGCGTGTGTGTGTGTGTGTGTGTGTGTGTGTGTGTAAACCACGCTAAGATGTGTTTTTAGCGATTATTATGTCATTTCAAGCATTCGAGAAAAAACAGAAACCGCAAACATATGGCCCAAAATGGTGTATGAATGATGTGTGAACCACGGTTGCATCTTTTACTTCCTCGTCATTTACTTCTCATCTGGCCTGGAAGACAGCGCACTAATATGACCACCAATGAAGCAACTCTGTACTGCAAGGAACTTCAGCTAACCATTCAAAACGAAGTGACAGTATGCTTGAAATACAGCATTTTTTTCAAATGTGGACTATTCTATTCTCATTGGAATGCGCAACCAGCCAATCTCAACTGTACTCAACTGCCATCCGTCTGTAAGCTTCCTCTCAGTGGTCAATTTTTGTCACCATTCCTTCAATTTTATCAGAGGGCAGTTACAAGATATAAATTGTACCTTAGGCACATTAGAAAGATAGTTTGGGAAAATAGATCCTTTTATGCTAGGTAAAACTTCCAGTGGTTTTGACTCTCACTGTAACAATGCACTTTTTCTGACCCACTTGTTGTTGTCGTCAGATTACAAGTACTGGTAGGTGTCACAAAGATGTACGCTGGGCGGAAAGGCCTGTTCGTCAAGAACTTGTTCCGTCTCAGAACAGCTATTGGACGATGAATGGGCTACTCTACTAACTTTCCTGAACAAAAATATTCTTCTATGCAAAATACCAAGAGGATGGGAGGCATTGAAAATGGTTATTATTTATGAGAAAGGTCAATCAAAATCGACGGGAAACCACAAAGGTATATGTATTTCAGATGCCCTCCACAAAATATATGAATACAGTTTTCAGTAGACGGTTGTCATTACGGCTCACGGCTATAGAGGAACAAGCAGGACATACAAAGCGACAAAGCTGTTAGGAATAGATGTTCACCGTTTAACAATTCATTCGATTTCTAGGAAATCCAAGAAAATGAGGTACACAGTGTTTATAAATCAAAACTTGTGGCAAGGTCAAAACTCCAACCGAATCAGTGTGTGTTTCTAAGGTCGAAATTCTCGAAGGACCAAAGTCAGATCCTCATGGGCTCCAATAAGAAAAGGTTATGCGATATTTGCTTACATGGCAAAGTTTCTGGCGGGAGGCATGACTCAGTACTGAACTATTCACATTTTTAACAGACCCACCTATAGCTGTTATAAACAAATCAGAACTCGATAGCCGATCAAAATTCTATCGTCTTCTACTCATGGATGAGACGGCAGATTTTGCTACAACCCATTCTCTGATGTTCGCTAGGATAAATAAGCTCAACCAGTGTTCCGAAGAAAAAGGTGTGAAAATACAGCCCGAGAAACTTTGTTATATCATAGTTTAAAACAAAAAACAAAACAAAAAAAAAAAACAAAAAACAAAAAAAAAAAAACCCCGCAATCTCACTTGCTGAGGTGACAGTTTACTGTACACTTGCTGTAAAAGTGCGTGACAACTCGCGCCCTTTAATGAGAAGATAAGGAATCAAGTTCAAAAGCAAATCGACCGAAAGTTTCCCAACGTGTTGACATTTTAATCTTTATTTCTGAATAAGTTTAGTTGCTTCTCTTCCGTATTAAAGGAAAATTTGGGAATTTTTTTTTAAATACTCAGCATTGAAACTTGATTGACTAGTACCTCAGCCACAAAGAGACCTTGTATCAGAACCATGAGACAAATGATGTTCGTCCGAGAGACAACATAAAATAAGATAATGTTAGCTGACATGCGTGCAAGTGCTGCTACAGGCTTCATAAATGACACATGGACTCGTTTTCTTCACATGTATTAGCCGAACTGACTCGGAAATGCTTACGTTTAAGGTTTCCAGACTAGTTCAATCAGTAAGACCACCTTTGAGCCTCCATATCTAGAAGCTGCTGAGGAATAGAGCACAAATTACAAAACACAACCACAGTGGAGAGTGAAAATTATTTAACACTCACCTATAAATAAATTCTTCGTTGAATGTTCATGAGACGGACAGTATACTTAATCTTCCTAAATGGGTTAAAATTTACCCATTTACGAACAAACTGTCACGAGCTGCAGATTGAAGCTGGTCATTGGTTCCGTTTACCACGAGATGAAATGCTTTGTAGATGTTGTCAGGTGCAGATAGAGCAACATACTTTATTCTTGCGTACCCTGTTACTGACGAACTACGTCATTTGTATATTACCTTGCAATTTGATATCGTAGAGAGATACTTTAATTAGCATCTTTTTCCGGCGACACGAACACTGAAAAATCCTTGCACAGTATTGTTATACAGCTTTAAAGCTTTCAATCGAAAAAGTGCACCTCATGTCCATTGATGGTTTTTTTTATGCCTAGTCCCCGCACAATTCGTGTGGTAATGAAAAGTTTCACAGCTACACACTCCCTATGATGATGTTCTATCTATTTCGCGGTTATATTCCGTCAATTAATTCTACTACAGTTACTCCTGATAATTTTCCAAAGAAATAGAAATGAAAACGTCCCATACATAGCATAAGGAGTATATAATGCATTTGCGTGGGGCAGGTGGCCTTTTATGGGCAAGCGACGTATGACGGAACACCTTCATAAGTAAAGGATGCATCCAATACCCACCAACGTGTTGTCCCCAGGACGATCAAGCCACCGTTTGACCACACGTTTTGTCGCCGCACCAATTGCTTTGCTTAACTCATTCATTCCCAATTTCAACCAACGTCGGTGTGCTCTGCATGACGATACCAAATTCTTATTATTTGTTCGGTACGCTTTCAGGCCCTAAAAACGACGAGGAAAGTTGTTTACTTTCGAACGCTGTCATTGAAAGGGTTTAAGTCAGAGAGAGACCGGGAAGGTCAGTCAACTAAATGGCGTCCTTCAGGAACACGCGATGTTTGCCTAGTATCCCTATCGCTAATTGGACTGGTATCCAGGCAGTCAGAAAATATGATTCAAATCGTCAGTGCTATATTTAACGTCCCCTTTGATAACTAGTCACGAGCAGATTTATATCTTTATAGCTTTCTACTAAATTGCAGTTCAATTGGCTCTGCATGCGCAAGACATTTTAATGTTATCGTGAAACGATCCTGTTGAGGTCGCTGTTTCTGAATTACTCTCTAAAGTTTAATAAGTTTCCGCCCATCTACGTCTGTTTCAACGATTAATATCAAGCAGATCTGTATGGCTGGTCGGGCCTTCATAGTTCAATTTATTCTATAATAATGGCGTGAAAATGACATTTACATGCTCTGTTTATCCTGTTTCCTGATCTCTCTCTTCTAGTTTCACTATCGTTCAACTGTATATTTGTGACTTGACTTAATCAAGGGAAAACGTACTTGACCCTAGTATCTGTAGTACCAGACACTTACAAAAATAGCAAATATTCATAACCATCCATCTAGTATTGCCATTGATAGAAAATTAGTTTTCAAAAGGAATGTTTATGAGAGACTGAACATTTCCTGTGAAATCTGTCATTTGTTCTGAGCAGAGGGAACACCAATACACACATAGGACGTTTTTAATGTATGCCACTTAAAGTGTTCGACACAACTGAAGCGTTATTACACGACAGGTTGGGTAACCTGGTGATGATGAATATCCTTTAAGTTAGTGAATGGTGTGCATATTGATAGGTAATCTTTAACACCGGGTACGTCCCAAAGACGCCAATGGCTATCCGTGGAGAGTAAATTTAGGACAGATTGTAACGCACCCTCCTCTGTGTGAGGAATTAAAAACCAATTAACCCTTACTACCTGGAGGCTAAATGTCGTTCGTTACAATGCTTTGACCATCTTCAACTATAATGAACAAACAAATTGAATGAAATTGTAGATGAGACGCATCATATTCATACGCCGCAGGTCAACAGCTAGCTTAAGCCATCCTTGGTCCAAGGACAACTGAATCAATAGCTTTCCTTGGCGTCGGTGGTAAGTGATGCTCCCAACCCGAGCCAAGGAAAGCCATGGACCTAGGGTTTGTCATCATGAATGGTCTTACATACCAATCTCAGCAAAAATATTTTCTGCTAACGAGAAATGTATGTAAAAGCTTTAACGCAATTGACAATTTACATCCGGGCACTTTTGGGTGATTTGAACGGGAAAAGGATAAAACGCCAAAACCAACACAAACCAAGCAGTTAACTTCGTCTTAAACTCGCGGGTGAGGGGAGTTGAAGTGTTTATAATGTTGTGTTAACAATAGAAACTCTTTTTCCGAGTTTAAAGGTACTCATCACTTTAAGAAATACAATTAAAGCTTTCAAACAAAGAACAATTACTTTTCTGCTGCAAAATATGTACACACGGGCTAACGACAATGTATTTTTTTCGTGGTTATGTCGTAGACATTTGCCCATGTAACTCCTCTGAATGACCAAAGCCCACAGCTGCATATTACCTGTTTTGGCGAAATTCAATTATGTTGTTTTCAAATTCAATTTGAATGCAGAAACCTCATACACCTTAAGTAATTCTAACACTGAGCGTAGAAAAAACTTGTTTGATTTTATATTCACACTAACAGGATGCAACGAACCGAATGGATATCTGAAACGAAAGGAAAAAGTAAGAAAATATTTGTTACTATTACTTTAATTGTTGCAAAACAAAGCAAAAAAAATTCGTATTAAGAAATCGAAAGCGTCAAATTTGAAATTTTGCATAGTCAATTACGGATACACCATAATTGTAGATTGCTCCATGGCGTGTAATTCTTAAAGGGTGATTCTGTTTCGCATGTAAAGCAATTTTGTATTCTGTAAACATGTGTATCTCTTAACATTTTTCACCTTATGGGTACCTACTTTGCGTATATAATTGAATCTGTTTGTGAAATGTTTCTATAGATGGTAGTGATACAATGCAGTGACAAATGTATCCTCAAGACTGAACCATGCAAACAGAGATATCGTTATGCATACCTGAAATGCCACCTTTGATACGTTAATGTAAAATGGATTCGGAGACTCTCTCTCTCTCTCTCTCTCTCTCTCTCTCTCTCTCTCTCTCTCTCTCTCTCTCTCTCTCTCTCTCTCTCTCTCTCTCTCTCTCTCTCTCTCTCTCTCGCTCTCTCTCTCTCTCTCTCTATCTGTCTCTCTCTGTCTGTCTCTCTCTCTCTCTCTATCTGTCTCTGTCTCTCTCTCTATCTGTCTCTCTCTGTCTGTCTGTCTCTCTCTCTCTCTGTCTCTATCTGTCTCTCTCTGTCTGTCTCTCTCTCTCTTTCTCTCTCTCTAGTAATATAGTGTAAACCAAGATGTACTTAAAAAATTATTATGTAATGTTAAGCATTCATAAAAAAAACCCAGAAAACGGCGAGCATTTTTAACATACATCCCAAAATGCTGTATCAATTATGTGCTTGCTACGGTTGCATCTTTTGCTTCCTCATCATATAGTTCTCATCTGGCCTGGACGACAGCGCACCTATATGACCACCAATGAAGCAAATCTGTCCTGCAAGGAACCTCAACTAACTGTAAAAAACGAAGCAACGGTTTGCTGCACATGCATCATTTTTTCGAACACGGTCTATTCTCATTGGAATGCGCAACCAGCCATTCGCAACTGTACTCAACTGCCATCCGTCTGTCAGCTTCCTCTCGGTGACAAAAATCAACCATTGCAGTGTTTGCTTCTCTGCGTTTCTCTCTCATTGTAAATAAAAGAATCTTCACATACTAAAAGAAGTGCGTGTCCTGAATCAACTATCTGTTCCTTCCACACACAAATGCACAGCTAATCAAAGAATAGAACTTTGTCTGGAAATTTGCAAAATCGAGTCGTCAACGTTTCACTTACATGTGCCTGCCCACATCAAATCATTCCTATAAGTTAACACTTTGGCGGTCATAATCTTCCAGGGTTAAATCAGTTAATTATCTACATGAATTCAGACATGTACAGTTAGTACGAAAACCCATCAATGTACAGCTTTGAATTGAAGACATTTTAGCTACGCAGCATCAGCATATTTGCCTACTTTTCCTCTCGTCATCAATCTGATTGGGTAAAGGTAGCTTGTCTTCTATCTATCTATCTATCTATCTATCTATCTATCTATCTATCTATCTATCTATCTATCTATCTATCTATCTATCTATCTATCTATCTATCTATCTATCTATCTATCTATCTATCTATCTATCTATCTATCTATCTATCTATCTATCTATCTATCTATCTATCTATCTATCTATCTATCTATCTATCTATCTATCTATCTATCTATCTGTCTGTCTGTCTGTCTGTCTATCTATCTATCTATCTATCTATCTATCTATCTATCTGTCTGTCTGTCTATCCGTCCGTCTGTGTGTCTGTCTGTCTATCTCTCTATCGATCTATCTATCTTTTTATCTCTTTAATTGTCGGTCAGTCTATCAATCTATTGCTTGTTTCTTCATCTTGTTACTTTTTGGGGGGGAGGGGGTTCATCAAGTGCACAGTGATCCAAAGGATGTATGTCCTCCGGCACAATATTTTGCAAAAGTTGTTGCACTTGTTGAAAGGTTGGACGTTGGGCCCTGTGACCTTGAAAATAGGTCAAAGGCAAAAGCAATACCTGGCGCACATGCTCTTGGTATGATGCATCTCTGGTACAAATTTCGTTATTCTAATCTAACTGTTCTAGGGATATGCTGCTAAGCACGCAAAAATAGATATGTTCTTGGGCCCTCTCACCTTAAAAATATGCAAGGTCAAAAACAATGCACAGCGCACATGCACGTGGTATGATGCATCTCTGGTATAAATTTTATTATTCTAACTCTTAGGGCTCTAGAGATATGATCCCAGACGGACGGTACACATAGGGATAGGTGCCAACACATAGAGCGGTGCCATCTCTTTCTATGACCATGGATCGTGTTCCACAACAAGCAAGCATTCAAAGCATGAGAATACAGAAGAAAGCTAGACCATGTATACAACACGTCTGGATGCACAAAAACTGATATATTCTTGGGCCCTGCAAATAGGTCACGGTCAAAAGCAATACATGGCGTACATGCCCTTGGTATGATGCATCTCTGGTATAAATTTCATTAATCTATCTGTAAGTGTTCTAGAGATATGCTGCAAGACACGAGAAAATGGATATGTTCTTGGGCCCTGTGACCTTGAAAATAAGTCAAGGTCAAAAACAACATACGGCGCAAATGACCGTGGTATGATGCATCTCTGGTATAAATTTCATTATTCTATCTCTTAGGGTTCTAGAGCTATGCTCCCGACGGGCGGACGGACGGCCCGTTATCTTCACTAACTCAATGTGCCCCCATGCCACCTTCGGTGGCCAGGGACAATTAGGAAGGGGTTTGTCATAACTATTGGCTTTGCTGTGTACTTGTGGATATGATGTACTGTAAAGCATAAACAAAAGAAACAAAGTAACATATGACAATCTAAAACTGAGAATCCTGAAAGGGACAGAAGGACACATTGGGCAGAATGCATGAGGTGTATTTCGCCCCATGTTACGTGGATAGTTATTAATTTTGAAATTTATCGTTAATTTGAAATTCTGAATCATCTGATAAAATACGTTTGATCTGATGTACTTATTTTTGGAACATCTTGAGTCGTTGCACCAAAATTCAATATACGACAATTGGACATTTTGCAATTGACAAAGGCGTAGCACCGACGAAGCAGAATGATAAAAGATTCAAAACTAACGGCTTCTGGGGATAAGCGTTGGCAATAAATCATCTATACACAAAATCATTGGTTTACGGAGAGACGGTTAACCATAAAGTATTGACCTACATGAGAAACACTCATAAAGTATAAGGTTCACTGGATATATTTGTTGTTTTGAAGCACTTTTGTGCGTTGCAAGCTGCTCACAAGGCATCTGAGGATGATACGGCATATAACCTATCTCGGCCAGTTACAAATTCCATGCAAGCCCATGATTCAAATTCAAATTCACATGAGGAATGCACAAATTGTGCCTCTAAATATATGTGAAGGACAACACGAAGTCCAAACCCTGTTTGACTCTCAAACTGTCTAATATACTGACAGCAGATGATAACTGGTGGTAAATGCACAAATATAATAGGATTAATGATTTAACACCAACTTGACAGGCTGACCCATAAGCTTCAATATAGTAGAGTATGTGTGGAAGTATTAGAGACTGATAAAGTTGACGTAACACTGGAAAAGAAATAAAATGGCTAGTTTTTTTATGATATGCCAATAATAGGTGAAATCTCATTGCAAACATTTTTATATGTTCTTGCCAACTTAGTTGTTGATCCATGCCAATTCTTCAATATTTAGCATTTGTTACTCGTGGTGAATATTTGCATCCTGTCACAATGGTGAAATACGGCTGACCTTTGTTATTTTAGGACATTTGTTTATAAAATAAGATTTAGCCAGATCCAATGCAAGCTTGTCGACATTAAACCAGCCCATCAATCAATTGATCAATCATTGTGCAGTGTATTTGCCTCGATAGCGCCACTGATCATGCTGATAGTATATATGCAAATTTCCCATACAAAGAACTTACCTGTTTGTACCAACATGCTCATATAGCAAAAAGTATGCGATTTTTGCATGGACTGGTACGTCACGTTTGAAGGGCAGCCAAGTAACACAAAGTCCCTTGACCAAGACCTATGCCAAAGCCAGGTGAAACGAGTTAGAGAAATGTTGCCTGATCTGGAATACAGACTATTTGAACTAATGGGCCCCTCGATCAGCACAGAATGAGAAAGGTCAAACCAAGTATAGAAATCAACGACTGCAGCAGTCGTTCCTTAGTCTGTCAACATTCAGCGAAAAATAACGACTGGGCAAATTCGCTTGATACCAAAATATATGATTGGTTGCGATTTTTCTAGCTAAGCTGACTTGCCAGATCGACTTCAAACTGGGAGGGGGGGGGGGTACATTGAATAGCTCTGTAGGCCTACTAGGTTTGTTCAAATGGTTACACTCCAGGGACCTTAAATATTTACATGATGATGATGATGACGATTATTATTATTATTATTATTATTATTATTATTATTATTATTATTATTATTATTATCATCATCATCATCATCATCATTATCATCATCATCATCATCATCATCATCATTATTATTATTATTATTATTATTATTGCTGTTGTTGCTGTTGTTTATTAATTCTGGTAAAATCTACAGTCTTCTCTGAAGCCGCTTGGCCAATTGCTTGAAAATTGCACACTTTGGGGGATCTCCAAAACGTATTTTTCCATCATGTAACGCTGTCTCTTTTTCTATATTTTTACGAAATTTTGTGCTTTTTTACTATTTCTGACTTCTTTCAGGCTGTCACTAAGATTGTACTGAAACGTGGTAGAAATGTACCTTGTGAAAGCATCAAACTAATTTGTGTAATACATGAAGATCATCCGGATCCCTGACTTTTAATTATTATTATTTTTCTCAATTGGGGCATTTGTTGGTAATGCATACATATGACTATTGATATGGATTGCAATGGTGATGCACATTTTGGACTTCTTATGCAAAACTACCACCCAGATTCACTTCAAACGTGGGTGGATGTATACAAAGTTTGTTCAAGTGGTCATGCTCCATCGATTTTATTTTTGGCATTAATGAATATTTTAAAAGCTTTATTCTAGAATCGCCAAGTTAATTACTTTGAAATTACACAGAAACACTGCTGGGGACCCCTAAACCCTAAATCGTCAACAGATGGCGCTGCAATTTCCACTTTATTTATTATTTGTTGTCTGTTTTTGCGGTTTTCGATTTCTCTAAAACAGCTTCTCAGATTAGGCTGAAACGTGATATGAATGTTCCGCGTGGAAGGGCGAAACCAAGCTGTTCACCAGGTGGCATTCATGACTGTGGATCCTGTATTTTAAAAACATTTTCCAATTCAGGTAATTAACAGTCCATGCATACATTCTTATTTATCACATGTTAGTCAAAGCGTATTGCAATGCAATTTTCAACTTCTTCAAAATCGTGAGCCAGATCAGATTTGATGTACCTTGGATAGGTTTCTACCAAGTTCGTTCCAATGATCACGCTCCATTGATACTTTCTCTTTTTTGGGGGGGGGGGTCTTATGGTTTGTTTGGTTTTTTTTTGAGGGGGGTTTTTGGGGGTTTTTTTTGCTTTTTTTGTTTGTTTTTTTGTTTTGTTTTTTGTTTTGTTTTTGTTTTTGTTTTTTTGTTTTTGTTTTTATGTTTTTTTGCTTATCTGAAACTGCTTGCCCATATTTGTTTTTAATTGCATAAGGACACTCACGGGCAGGAGGAGGGGACTTAAACAGAACATGAGTCACTGAATTTTACTGTTCATTTGATAACTTGAGGACTCTTTGAGCCGTCTTAAAGAACGGTGACCACTTCTTTTTGTGCATGCAAGGTCAGATGCACACAGTACTGTCACAGCCCTCTTGTTCTTTTTATGTTACTGTGATTATTGTTTCCGCACTTGAAAACAATTTTGTTTTAACAGCCTGCATTGGACTTTTGCAAATGGTGCCTCTGAGATGCGTTTTTACACACTTAGTCTTCTATAAAACAATAAACTCGAAGAGATTGTAGCAGTTGACTGGTGATTGAATCAAACACCTACCTACTTCCCACAGAAGGATACTCCTTGAATACTATCGGTTCAAACACAGCTTACACCCCAAAACAATTGAACAGACAATGCCCATACATACCCTTCTTCCAAATAAATATATGCTGATAATGAATTAGTGTACATTCCAAATGTTATAAAATACCATACCACAAATATCCAGCAAATTTATTCCTGTCACAAATTTTAACATACAGCCGTTGGATCCGCAATAAACCCATGTATTTAGTTTTGACTGAGCAGCTATATGTAACAGACGGAGCGATTAATATTTCCCTTTTGAACAATGTTTTTGTGTCAGAAAGAAGTTTCAACTATCAGCATATATGCTTATATTCGCGGGCCCAATAAATATCCAGGGTTTTAATTCGTCATTCCTGACACTTTTTCTGGCCCAATGTTTCCCTCCCTCGCGGGGTCATTCCGGCATATTGTAGTCTCCCTGTTCTAAATTCCAGCGCTCTAATGTGAACACTGTGTTTAGGCCAAAAACATCTGCGGTGACCTTAAGAGAATGCAAACTTACTGTGGTCATTTTGGTCGACAAAGCAACGTGGCCAGGCTTCGAGTTGAAGTGCACATCCGGAGCTGATCTTTATTACAATAGGTAAGGCAAGAAAACGGGCCAGCACTGTTACATGTTCCAGTCTCTTGGAGCCAAGTTTGCTTTATAAATGTATGATTTCCTTATGGTTGAGTCGCAGCTGCTCTGGCTTGGGTCACTGTGATTCGTAGACGTCCTTTCCACACGCCAACTTCTTTACTGCCACGACCAGTTCCATGTGCCTTTCTACTTTATATATGACACTCTAACAATGCCTCTTTATTGTGTAAATTAATAATTATGCTGCCCTCCACATGACACTTTTGTTGATTCCCAATAAAGTGACAATGAGGCAGGGCTGCTGTCTCATGGTCCTCACCTGTGTTTGAACTCGCCTCTTTTGTTGTGAGCAGGAAATCATTCCAGGAATACACATCAGAGAGGTGAAGGTTTATGAGGTAATGGAGTTAAATGAAAGGACAAGTCCGGGCTAAATTTCCTGTCAAAGGCACTATGGATATACGGTTACATATAATCGGCCAGTTTGCATTGCTCTGATGGGTCATTGGCACAGGTGACTGTACTCTGGGGACTTAAGTAACCAGTTGGCCTGGGAAGCATTGGGTGGCTTCCCGGGTTAGCTAACCGTCTGACCCGCGGCATGTATTGTAAGGCCAATGATCCTGCCATCTCGGATCATCTGACAGAACCACCCGGTGGACTCGCTAAGAAGCCTGTTCAAGTTAGATCGGTTTAGTGGTATAATGTATATCAAGAGAGAATATTCGGTTACAAATTTCAAAAAGTCAACAAACGTACGTCCAAAAAAATCACATTCCGTAGTAATCACCAAAAAAAAAAAAAAAAAAAAGTTTAAATATCGGTCTTTTCAGTGCACTGGTGACAAAATGCTCGGACAACTTTACGTTGCTTTTCTGGCTTGGGAACCTAGATCTGACCCTTTAACCCAATAAGGATAAACAAATAAAGCGCATTTCTGTAGGCTATGCTCCTTGAGTATACCAGTAGTTGTGTTATGTTTACCTCTGGTTTCAACTGAATAACCCAAAGGTACAAAAGGCAACTCTGAAGGCTCTCCAGTCCATATATATATATATATATATATATATATATATATATATATATATATATATATATATATATATATATATATACACGGACAGCACTTTGCACAAGACACACAGGACAATTACAGAAGACTGTATCTCATGACTTAGGCTATATTACACTAAATAGCTTACAGTTATGGTTTGTGTTAAAGTCAAGCCAATGATAGCTGCACGAAATATCTCTATTATAAGTTATAAGTTAAAATGCCTAGATTCTACGAAATAAATCCATCGTTATAAGCCAGATCACTAGCCTCATTGACAAAAGTATCTATAAAGTCGTTAGAAAAGCATTGTTTAAATATAGTCAGCCCATGTAATGCTGCTGTTTATGTTAAAAGAATAGTATGTCTACTTACTTTCACGTGTATACATTTTCACGGTTTTGCATTTCAGGCATTTAGTATGTTTTCATTTCACCATTTTGGTAATAGTTCATGTTAAACCTATGTTTAGATGATCATTTTATCGTGTTAATATTGCTTTTTATTAATCCTACATTAAAATAATACTTATACCTGAGTGCCAACACAGACATTTTGTTTTTCTAGGAATTCTTTCTCTCTTTACAGGCAAACTTGTCCGACATTTCATTTGAGAAGTGTCATACGTAGAAACTCCAAACTTGGCACAATTATACTTCTATAGAGGAAGTCTTGCCATTTTATAATGAAAGGTCATGCTTTTCAAAATTATGCAAATGAGGGCTAGTTAAAGTTTACAATCTTCAATATCTTATGTACTATAGTAGATGTGATTCCGAGTGTACAGGAGTTCGATCACAGCAACGCAAAGGTCATTTCAAATGTCAAGGTTATGTCAAGGTCACAGGTCAATTTTAGGTCCAAATATCATTTTAAAGGTTAAGGTTCACTTCCGGCAGAGGTCATCTCAAGGTCAACGGTCATGTCAAGGTCCAAGGACACTTTCGATGTTGATTTTTATCCAGTTTTGATCATGTTGGGCTCGCATTGTAGCTATTATAACACTGCACATTTTTTTGAACTTACATTTGACCTCTAAAGGTCTGGGGTCAATGTCATTTGGACCTTTGAAAGTTTCATACAGCCACAACAACAATTTCCATCCAATTCTGATCATGCTGGATTCAATTTGTAGGTATTGCAACAATGCACATTTTTATAAGAACATGTAACCTCTAAAGGGAAAAGGGCAAGGTCATTTGGCCCTTTGAAAGTTTCATCTTGCCATAACTTAGTCAATTTTCATCAGATTTCGTTCATATTGAACTTAAATTGCGGGCATTGTAACACTGTACATCTTTGCCATTTCAATGTGACCTGTAAAGGTCAAAGCTCAAAGTCATTTGAACTTTGAAATTTTCATCCATCATTAGCTTAATGGAATGTGAAATGCCAAAGGACAAAAGTTGTAGCATTTAATATTTACAACTTTTGAAGGCACACAGACAGATTTGCCTTGAAGCAAACCTTCTTTTCTAGTTTGTTCTGTTTTTATATTCACGGTTTTATGCAATCAGGGACATAAGTGCAAATAACAATACAGCAAAATTAAGTGAATTCACAGTAATCTGACATTATGTTCACGTTGACTGAACGTTTCTATCAACAGTAAAAGTATAAGAGTAGAACACGCAATTCCTGTCTTTTATATCATCACAATTTTCCTACCAATGTCTGTAAACCATTATGTTTATGCATACAGAAAATATTTTGCATACATATGACTCAGTGTGACAGAGACCAGGCATTAGCCAATGACATTTCTGACAAAAAGGGTGGCTTGGTAAACACGTATTAAAGTTTCGTCATCTTCCCCGGGAAAACACCAGTCTAATATTTCAGATCCAATTTATGACGTATGTCAGATGTATAGATGTCAAATCTATTCAAGATAGGGCCAATGGTATTAAGGTTTGTGTTTCCTTGGCAATGTCTGGTGTAGATTAATTCATTGGTGGGTGCGCCCACATTCAAGCTTGAATCATAGAAGAGAAGAGCAGACACAAGTATAATATATTAATTATTTTCATTTCAAATCACCGAAAAAGCGCCAGTAGGTAAATTGTTGTCTGTCCTCAAGCTTTTACAGTAAATTTTCCATCATCAGAAAAGATATTGCAGAGATTTGTATGTAAGACCATGCCTGATGGCTAACCTTAGGTCAATAACTTTCCATGGTGCGAGTTGAGCACAATGCACCCTGCGCGAGCCAAGGATGCCTGTTGACTCATTCGTACTCCGACTAGGAATTGATGAAGTATACCACGCCAAAAAGGTATAACTAAACAATAGGAACTTTGTATATATATATATATATATATATATATATATATATATATATATATATATATATATATATATATATATATGTATATATATATATATACATATATGTATATATGTATAGATATATGTGTGTGTGCGTGTGTGTGTGTGTCAACGAAGACGCAAACAATGATACAGTAAACACGTGCTCTGACGAGATTTGTTTTTAAAAGCAATTTTACTGGATAAATGTATGTCCAAAATCGAGTTCCCTTACCTTAAATGTCAATATACTTTATTAATATATAACATAAATTTAAGTTGACATTGGCCTTTTATTTAATTGGTGTGTAAAGGTGAATATACTGAGCATGTTCAAGCAAACACATACATACATTTTCAGGTCACGTATTGCGATATTGCCCAAGAGATCATGGAATCATATATCCATTTATACTGGTTCGTAGCTTTGGGACCCAGGTGTAGTTTGTATTTCAATGTAAAATAAAACAAAGCACGCGATTTTGTTAATTGACATATAAGTCTCTAAAAGCAAAGGCCCATCAGGTTATCTGACCCAGGGCTTACATGTATCCGCGTTAGTATATGTCACTGTCGTCACCGGTACACGCGATGTTCATCTATCCTCAAGCCGGTTTCTTTTCTCGTTTAAAAAAAAAATCCCCCAAGGGGGGAAAACAAAATAAAACTGCCATGGAAACTGTTTCTGTGTTCATGATGCTTAATTATGATGGGCTCTATAGTGTCTGTGGTGAAGTTTTTTCGCTAGGTACGTATCTGGTGGTTCAAATTGAAGGGAAAAAACTCCTTTTGATGCATTCATGGGGAATACAATGACAGGCTTTATTGGTTTGACTGCTTCTCTTTATAAGTATAATTCTGTTTGGCACAATATTCGTCCTTGCTTTCTGCTCAATAAAGACACGATTCTATCTCCCACAATGGATGGACACTCACACACACACGTGTGTATATAATTATAATATCATACAGAAGCTATTGGTTACTTACCTCTAGCTAACAGTTAGCCTGACGACTATTTCTACATTGCGACCGTGGAAATTTCTCTACTGATTTATGAATGTTGACATTGTTTTTTAATAATAATCTTGAGTAACGTTGCATCCCGATATATCAGCAGAAAAATGAAGGTGAAATAAGTTTTGCTTCTAAGTTGGGCGAAACTTGTTACAGTAGAACATTGCAAACTTCACTGCACATGACTCATGGTTCCAGCGTGGTTTGAACACATAAAAACAAGTCTCATCCCTCCACAGAAGGTAAGTGGTTCGAGACCCGGCCGTTCCCTGGTCACAAAACATACAGATTTCCAGCGAAGACACGGTGGGGCACAACATATCCAACGATTCCATGGTTTATAGCAACTTGACATTCAAAAGGAACTTATCACCCCCAACCCCCCCAAAAACGTGACCGTGCATGGTAACCTAGCTGTATTTTATCAGTAAGAGGGTGCTTACTATGGCACACAACATACTCAATGATTGCCTGGTTTACAGCCACTGAACGTAAATAAAACCCTGGTCAGTTTTCCCTTTAAAAAAGCTGAACGTGACCGTGCATGGTAACCTGCATCTTATCCGTAACAGGGATATTTCGCCGCTCTCACGTCAACGCCACTCATTTGCCAAGGTCGATTAAAGTTAGTTTTTGTGGCAAATATAAGCTATCGTAGAGAGTCCATAAGTGAAGCTAAAATATTTATCTTGAAGAGGTTATGCATTTACAGTTGGTCGAGAAACATCAAAGTCATCAAAATGGCGAGTTCCTTGTACCATACTCCATCTACAATCATAGTATTAGGCACAGGACCCATACTACTGGATAATATGTATCGTGCGACAGATTGGCAGCAATAATCAACATCAGCAGCCCTGTACAGCAGAGACACTGCACTGTGTTCTATTGTTTCAGTGGCAGATTGGATGTTTACAGCTTTCTAACAGAGAAGAATGATGCGGCCTTTCATTAAAGCCAAGTGCTTGTGTAATGATCCAACACAGGAGCGATTTTTTAAACATTTGATTGAGCCCTTGGACATGTGAATGCCAAGCTACAAGAGCCAACTGTTTGCCACAGATGAATTTTTACTTCAGAACTTAAAACTAAGACACACCATGCCAACGGGGCTTTAGCAATGCATACCACAACGCCCGGAACTTATTACGTGCTCTACATGATCATTATATATAAATACATGTATAAGAGAAATGTATACGTGAAACATCTATTGCTACCATGGGTTGAAAATTAGCAACAAAAATGGAAGATCCAAGTGCAAATTTTCTCGTCAAAATTTCCAAACACATGTTTAGTTAGATTATAAAACCAGAGTTGCTTCTTGACATGCATCCAATATTCCACAACAGCTTAGAACTTAGGTATTCAGCCGTTCTGATTTGATTAAAAACATTTTATTGATTTCTTGCGAGCAGACTAAATCAATGACAACATCGAAATCATGATACCACAATACATAAAATGCCATACAATGTAAATATAATCAAACATTATGAAGAGTGGGGACAAATGCGGTGTCAAACTCCTAGATTAGATTAAATTACGAAAAAAAGATGTCCATAGATGACTGTGTTGTTGACTCTTTTTCTGATTAAATGAAGCCTAGCCGATGCACTAATAGTAATACCGGCAATAACACCAGCGATCCACCCCTTTGGTCAAGGGTACGATCGACCGGGTCAGAGCTAAAGGTAGCGACTCGTGGGAAAAAGACCATACGATAAGATCTAGCCTACCAATACACCGTTTACACTGCTACTATGAAACAAATACATGGCTAGAAAATGAACTGAGGGAATGTGCCGTGATGTACACATTTTCACGTGTATACACTTTCGCTTTCTTTTTTATTGCATTTCAGGTATTGTAATTGTTTTAAAGTTTTCATTTCACTGTTTCTGCATGGTTCTCGTTAAACCTATGATAAAATACAAGTTCATTGTGTCTTTTACCTTCGAGTTTTTCTACCATCGAAAAAAGAAATGCAGCAAAAGTATGTGAATTTACCGTAAAAGACTATTATTGTACCTTTAAGTGGCCAGGAGAGATTATTCGCACTATTGTCTTGGGCACCCTAATTGCGTTTAATATTTACGATGAAGAAACACATCGGGCGGGAAGGGAGGTTCCTGTGTTTGAGCGAATAGCAAATCACAACGTATGAAGTGCGGACTGGTTTTTTATTCACAAAGCCACAAGGATCCCAGAGTGGTGTCTCCTTCTTAAACAATGCTGTTTGTACATGATTTTACGAGATACCAATCGCCCGAACCTTGAGCTTGCATGTTGGTGAACCATTTCATAAACCGCACTGACCTACAAATTCTAACTTACGATTCACGCCATGCGTAATAGCTGCTACCCAAGCACGCAACAGTGGCTTGACCAACACAAAGCAAATGGTTTTCCGGTACCACCGGACCTCTGGGTAGAAAAACCCTGGACTGCACATAACCCTTAGATATAATCGACGACACCAAATATAGTTTTTTTTGGGGGGGGGGTGGTGTTTGTTTTGTTTTGTTTTGGGGTTTTTTTTTGTTTTGTTTTGTTTCGTTTTTGTTTTTGTTTTTGTTTTTGTTTTTGTTTTTGTTTTTTTGTTTTTTTTTGTTTGTTTGTTTTGTTTTGTTTTGTTTTGTTTTTTGGTTTTTTTTTTTTGTTTTTTTTTCTTGTTTTTGCTTTTATGTTGTGTTTTTTTTTTGTTTTGTTTTGTTTGTTTTTTTTTTTTTCGTGCTAACTGAAAGTATGACTATCCGTATGCTCTTCGATGCGTATATCGTTATTATTTAATTTCAAGTCTGGGCTGTTGTAACCTACTTATGCCCCGGAAACCATGCATTTGGTTCTCTAAAGATAGACGTTCAAATGCATTTGTTAAACATACGTAACACATACATCCATAAGATAAAGGATTGCAGTCCGGTTAACTTGTCGGGAGGATTAGTATGTCATCGGAGTGGGCACAGTTATTGAATTTTGGGTCCTCAATCATGTTCTTACATTGCACACAGAAAACACACATGCTAGTGACATAACGTTGACATAATTGTCCAATATTGAAGGTGTTCAACTATCCCAAAATAGCTTGCCCCTCAACATTTATGTTATAGTTAAATCTTGTCGTTCTGGAAAAAAAACATTGGTGTTAGATAAAGTTTGAAATCAATAGGGCTACTAGGTACGTAAAGAAGTTGACCTTAGAGCACTTCAGTGATTAGTAAAATGATAAATACATGTTAATTTCTTCGGTTTCTTCCAGTATCTATAGCTGTGATGGTGTAGGGCAATAGAAACAAATTCCCTTAGATTTCACAATGCCACCAGTAAATAGCACACATTGGGCAGGAGATGTGGGGTATGCTTTCTCCTTTCCACCCCTGGAAAGGACATTTTTTTCCTCAACCAGCTATAATTTTGATATATATTTTATAGAACAACAGGGTAAAAATAGGCGTCCCTGTGCCAGAAAGGGACTCCACCCCCAAGACACTTGGCCGGCACCTTGACCCACATTTGTCAGCACACCCTTCCAGGAAATTTCTAGATCCGCCCCTGGAGACTACGCTCTTTCATCCATCAGATATTTTGCCATTCCTCTATTCACTTCATGTGTATTTTTATGACTCGCATTTCTCACAATAAGGAATACAAATAAAGTTACCTCAGAAAACAATGATAGCTCTGAGGTAACAACGAAAGTGTTAAGGAGGGGGACGTGAATTGACAGCCGTCCTGCGAGAGTATGTGACGTCATACGGATAACAACGAGTACATTGCATACATATAGTCTTTGCTTGGACCCTATCAGGTTGAAATGGTTCAATTTTCGCTAATACGTCTGGGAAATTGTAGAATGATGTCCGCAGTGGAGTGTGAAGTGCTGATCTTATTTGGATGCTTCAAAACGAGGAAGATAATTATGGCTAGACTCACACGGAATATTATTGTCAGCTGTATAGCAGTATTTCGTTTCTAGTCACACGGAAAGATGCAGATCACATCATATCAGGCTACTTATTCATGTTAATGTCGCCACCTGAAAGAGTCACGTTTGTTGGAAAAACAGAGAGTAGAATAACAAAATACCACAGAGAAAAGTGCGGCAACAATGTAAAAAGAGTTTCGTGCTATAATTTTTTTAATTGAGGAAAACCATTGTTTTGCTGAAAAATCCTCATTGTTTACACCCATATTAAAAAGGAGGGCGTTGTGGGAACTGCCGCCAACCTGATCTGTTTGGAATTTAAACCTCTGTCAAAGATTTTCTAGGCCGATAAAATGATCTTTTTTTCCAAACATTGGATCCTAAATTACTCCATTACATATTGCTAAAATATTGATTAAAATATTCACTTAATTCCTGTGTGTGTGTGTGTGTGTGTGTGTGTGTGTGTGTGTGTGTGTGTGCGTGTGTGCAGCAAACTCAGAACGAGAAATGTACACTTCGCGGAAAGGATTTGACCAGCACCAGCTGCAGATGTCTCGAAATCGCTGCTTTTATTCGTTTCAGGGTCCCTTAGAAAAATTGAACAAGGCTCGAAAGACACGGTGTCGCAGCGCCATTTGCGATATAAATTGAGATATTTGCCAGCTTAAATGAACGATCCATCGGCATATAGTGCGAATCTAATTTTACCCTGAACATTTATGTTTTTGTACTATTTTCAGTCAACTGTTTCTGTGTTCCGTTTCAACACGGGGAGCATCGTCTTCGGCATTGATCTCACAGAGTGCGAGAATCTCGCCACTTACGATATTCCGCATCCCTAGGCAATGCGATCTTAGAAGCATATGTGCTTTTCAAAACAAACAACACGAGTGCCCCACAGTTAAAGGGGCCAGCAGCACCAGCGGTGCCGAAAAAAGTAAAAAAAAAAATTATATGTCCATGATGAACCGATAGATATAAAAATGGACACTGATGACGTTTTTTATCGCAGAGAGCAGTTGTAAATTGTGCACGAAACGTGGGAAGTCCATCCGTTTACAGAGCAGTTTCAATCGTGCATTTATGGAGAGAAAGACAAAGAGGAATGTCTTAATACCTGCTTCAATACACACTGAACATAACCATGACAAGGGCCAGGGAATAAGTTGGTGTAACATTTAAGAAAAAAATAATGATCATTTGGAATGGCGTTTGAAATCGAAACAGCATAGATTAGATCAGCACAACGCCAAGAATATGTCACTTAAAAATATAATAAAAGTATTGCGAAACTGGAATAGGTAAGGTGGGTTCCAAACCTCCGCCTCTTCGAAATGATAGTTCTACATTACTTGAATACTTGGCAGAATCTGCGGGTCCCGTTCTTTGTCCTGACTGCCCAGTCTCTGAAGCGGTGCTGACACTGACAGCATTGCCCAATAAAAGCGGGGGCGGGAGCGATGCCCTTTATTCGCCTAACTTGGATTGTTTGTTGAAACATGTGTCCTTTGAAATAGACATTCGTTCCTTTTATCACATTGTCTCCTTTATCTGCCATTTGAATTGTTACCTGCGGTGCAGTTGGAGTCACTTGTAAAGTAAAAAGAAGTTAAATGCAACGTAAACAATTGGAATTAATAATAGTGTTTCTCTCACCGTAAATATCCAGACAACGGTGTGCATATTTGGACATGTAAATGTATGTTGTTTCAAACTGGCGTTGAACTACTCAAAAGATTTTGTGGAAGCCACACGCGTAGAAACTAGCAAATCAATACTTCCACTGTGATTTCCTTTGTTTGTATCCACGATGACACCCTAGATAAATGTAAAACTCTGTTATTTTGCTAACAAACGCAATTTTGTATCAAATGGCATATTCGACTTTGTTGTAGTTCGGTTTTTTTTTTTTTTTTTTTGTGCACTCGTGCAATGTTTTGTAGAACAGTGCTGAGAAGTTGTGAGATAAGCGTGTACAGCTCAATGCCCGTCAAAAGGAGAAGAGTTGGCACGGAAGAACAGAAAACATTGTCTCACCCAATCTTGTGTACGTAAGGACAATATCACTGCCTATTTTGTCGGTAATTGCTTCATGATGGTGACGTCACAATATATTCCAAGTTCAAAGACGTTTTCTCACTTTCGGAAGAACAACTACCGTAAAACAGGTCATTTCCTTATGTATAATACTATACATGCCTTGTTTCTGCACGTATATAAATAAATAAATATTATATATATATATATATATATATATATATATATATATATATATATATATATATATATATATATATATATATATTATATGTGTGTGTGTTTATGTATAGGTCATTCTTTGCCCTCATTGCATTCCGCCTCTGTTTTGTAATAAATGTTGTACTTTGCAGCTGCTCTGCCGCATTGTTATTCTTGTCAATGCTTTTTAGGCAATTTTATTCCTATTTTGTAGATGTTCATTTTCATTTTGTGGTACATTATATCATGTACCATCATTTGCTTTTTTCCCTAGGAGAGGAATCAATATCATCCTCTTTCAGTGCCACATTTTGGACAGTCAACAACTTTCCTCTGTGCGTTCAATGCGCCCAAAGCGCGGCGAGAAAAGTTGTTAACCTGGACCTTTGTCTTCTATGAAACTACAGGCATGTTGATATTTGAATGAAAGGCTTTTTAGCAGGGGCAAGAAACTTGCAGTCTGATCATATTGCACAGCAGCTCCTTCCATATAGTTAGACTATAGCCGCAGATGGCACTGAAAGAGTATAAAGAATTAAATTTTACACACACATACACACACATACACACACACACACACATATATATATATATATATATATATATATATATATATATATATATATATATATATATATATATATATATATATAGTGTGTGTGTCTCTGTGCCTCTGTGTCTGTGTGTCTGTAAGTACGTGTTATGAAAGTGCCCAGCGCCCACACTAAACCTACCACAACAGACTCAATTTTTTTTTCACTAAATTTGTACTTTTTATTTGATATGATACTATTGCTATTGCTATTGTCCACAACAGTTGTATGGTGGAGCGCTATCTTGACAAGTGCAGCTCATCGCATTGCTACGGCATTTTGCAACCCCAATGCCACGGTTCTGTAAGCAAAACACCAAAGGCCGTGACAACTAAAGAAAAAGGCCAAGCATTGAACAGCGATAGGCGGTCCCTTACTAAAGAACAAGTGTGGATGGATTGTTATGCTATAGAAACTATGACCCGCACAAGCTTAAATTTAATGTGGGGCCAAGGTCATGGTCAAGGCCAGAGTGCGCCAATATGGGGCGCAACACACACCTATCCTAAAAAGTGTTCACGCACCAAATTTGGTAGCTGTAGGTTTTACGGTACAGGAAATATGGTCTTGACAAGTTAAAACTTTATAGGATTCAGGGTCAAAGTCAAAGCCAGAGTGAGCAAATTTTGTTACGACACTCCCCTATCCTATGAAGTGTTATCACACGACATTGGGCAGCTGTAGGTGTTAAGGGTATAAAAAATATTGCCAAGACAACCTAAACTTTATGGGGTCAAAGGGCAAGCTCAACGTGACCAAATTTTGAGCTGCGACACCAACCTATCTTGTAAGGTGTTGAAGTGTTCACACACCAAATTTGGTAGCTGCAGGTGTTAGGATATAGAAAATGTGACCCAGACAAGATAGGCACTTTATATGGGTCACTGGTCAAGGTCACAGTGACCTAATTTGGTGCATCACTCACCCCTACCCCAGGAAGTGTACGCACACCAAATTTCTAAGTTTCAGGTGTTATGGTATGGACCTAATGTTAGAACGCGATACATCCCTTCCCTACGAAGTGTTCACACACCAAACTAGCCACCTGACTAGCTACTAAGCTAGTCAGGACCGCGGCAGATAAGCGGGGTGCCACAGAATATTATTATGTAGCTATATGTATTGAAGTATAGGAAACAAAGCCCAGATAAGTTAAAACCTGATGGGCGCCTAAGGGTCAAGGTCAAGCTCGCAGTCACCCAATTTAATGCACGACACACCCTATCCTATGAATTGGCCATACACCAAATTAAGTTGCTCTGTGTGGTACTATATAGGAAATATGGCCCGAACACGCTCAACATTTATAGTGATTCTAAAGTCAAGCATTCAGGTCACAGAAACCCGATATTGCCTGGTGCATAACACATCTCTGTCCTATGAAATGTCCACACACGAAGTTTGGTACTGTAGGTGTTACGGTATAAGAAATATGGCATTGGCAAGCTAAAAATTAAAACATTAAGGGGTCAAAGGTCGAGGTCAAGGTCACAGTGATTGAATTTTGGCGCATGACACATTCCTATCCTGCGAAGTGTACACACACCAAATTTGGTAGCTGTAGGTGTAATGGTACAGGAAATATGGCCAGGACAAGCTTTGTCGGAAGGACAGACGGACGGACGGAAGGGCAAGATGCAAACCTATAATCCCCGAAGGGAGACTAACAAGAACCAGCTTCGTGGAAAAATTGACAGCTGTAATGTTATCATCCAATACTTTTCGCATAAGCAAACTGACGTACTTTTCAATGACTTCAAAAAAAACCCAAATGTCTGAGCAATTTTCTTCGTAACAGAACAATATATAATTAAGTTGCATGTACCAGGGACCACATGTTCGTGTTGTTTAAGAATGGAACCGTTGATTAACGCTTCTGCAAATCTCCACAGTTTTTCGAGAATCGGCCCATGTGCATCTCGTGTTTCATCTCATTTACTGTCTGCGTAGTTACATTCGTCACGTCTTTTGAACTAACCTATCAACACAGTTCATGAACTTGACAATGGAAATGACCCCGTTTATATGCCAGCATTACATAAAATCTGATCAAGTATCCTTATCATGCTTATTTGTAACGTAAGTGTAATGCTGTATTGGTATTTCTTTGATGCAACACAGGATGCGCCAGAAACCGTCACATTCTGTTAGTTGCTAGAATGTTACTCTAGGAAGCAGTGCCAGTATTTTCGCTATGACAAAATGGTCCATAAACCCAGCATGGTTGGTATAACTAAGGGATGCCGGTGGAATATGCGTGGAAGACACTTTGTAGTATCCCACGAGTATGACACAGAAATTTCAGTAGTCTATTTCTTCATTTACAAATAATTAAGGAACATCAGAAGAAAAGTGACCGCATATCTTTGGATTTTTTCTCCATGTCCATATAAGGAAGAAGAAAGCGGTGTCTGCTTTCAGCTCTGTCTAGATGACTATTTTGGAATCTCGATAAATTTTGATTTCCATCTTTACATCACAAATTAAAGTGCAATACAAATTTCCACATGTAGTACATGTTTTAGGACTGAGTATATTATTGACTTTATTTTGAATGTCACGATGATAAAGCATCTGCAAAATAGGGACCAAGAAGTCCCAGAACCTGTTAAAGATAGGATGTCCTTTGGGTATTCAAAGAAGTAAAAGAAAGAATATGTGTTGAAGGGTTCGTATTTGATCTCTTTTACAGCGACAGAAAACGAAACAAACAAATTAACTAAGAAGGGACACTTACATAGACAGTACATATATAATTATATTATATTACTACTATGTCTGGAAGAGACCTGTATTCAGCCGTTCATGTACCTATGCACAATATGATTATGTATAAGCGCTTTTTATATATTACAGACCTAAACTGTTATGATTGAAAATTTAATAGGGCTTCACATTTACTTCAAAATCCGAAACATAAAAATTCAGTTAAAGCCGTTATACATGACATAATCACATACTTAGGCCTCGCCCTAGTGTATGCACTGTTACAAATGGACCAAAAATCTAGTAGTGTAATGTCGTCAAATTACTTCAAACACCGAAGTCTTATTTCTCAACAACAGCCTATTGTGATGAATCTATCGAATTTAGTGTGACAATCATTACACATCACGGTGTTTAATCAGCCAATAAATTTGAATTATTATCTACTTTAGCGCCTGTTGGCACCAAAATTAGGACACTATTGCAATGTAGGGTCCACACTCTCCCATTGGTAATTTACGAAATGACCCCAGCACGACATGGGTTTTTCATCATCAAACTCGCAAATGTCCCTCCCTGGTAAACAAAGCAAGCACCATTGTGTCTCAAATCCTCCATCTACTTCAGCCGATAGTCCACCTGATTACTTCTATTCCTCTTTCTCTGTCAGCTCAACGGGAGAACCAGCATTATCCCAGATGACCCTCGTGAGAGTAAAATGTGTACATGAGGCCATTCGGACTCCACCTGGATGTAGGTTTTCTCGTGGGTCAAGTGGTCTATGAACAAACATGCAGAAGGAACGACTTATTAGATTTATCACTTGGCGAGTCTGAAGAGCTGTAGAAATTGTCAGAAGAGCTATTACAATGACACAGAGAAGCTTTTCATTTCAGACCAATCATATAATACATGCAGCTGGACCGGTCATTGACAGCAATAAATCACTGAGTCAAGTTGGGACTTAATTTAAGGCGCAATTGGCATATACTTGGCAACATGGTGCGGCAAAGTTGTGTTGGCTGAGCACAGGAGATCTATTCTAAAAACAAGTTTCCATTACCAGAACATCGATTTGTCTTCGTTAGCGTTTGGGGCGATTTCGTTCTTTTAAAGCAAAGAACAAAAACACATTTACATTCAGAAGATCCACTGAAGCTTCCGAATCCTACGCCGGTTCCCGAAACGTTACTCTTGGGTTCATACCGCATACTATGATTATTACATATATTTTGATATGGTCCAAATAAGTCACGCAAAATTGACATGGCAGACCACGCCTGGTTTAACACTAAAATCAGCAACGAAATATGGTCTTAGGTCTATGCGTGTGTGAAAGCCTGGTCAAAGACGGCGAGCAATATCAATTTAGACTGGAGTAATACAAATAAATTGCATCAAAGATGTTTATTGCTTTCCTGAGAATCTGAAATATTCGTCCAAGAAAAACTTGCACGTCCGTACAAATCATAGAAATATAGAATGTCATGAATAATTTCTTGAAAACTTAATCACAAACATGTTTGAAAGATATGTGTCCTGAATAGCAGCCAAGGGGGGGGGGGGTTGGCGAATGTTGTTGACGTTTCAATATCACTCAACCTAGCTTTTTGGGTTTGACTTCGTAAACAGTGCTCCAAAGTGTCAGAATTACCGTAAATGTACTTTTATTCACGAATATAAATTTTTGTTCTTTTCTGACCTTTTGGGCATTTACACGAGGTATTCATTTCACTGTTTTGGATATTGCTCCTATTAAACTTATGTTAAAATAATATTTCATTCTGTTTTTATTTCAACGGTTTCGTGCCACAAGCGAACTAATCGAATACATAAATGCAGATAAATTAAAGGAATATACAATATTGTGTCACCGGCTTGTGGTAATAAATGGTCAGTCTGATCTTGATGAAGAATCCAACGACCCAATTCTCTGGCTACTGCAGACATACATAGTAGGAACCAAGAGATTTATCGAACTTGACCTGGTGTATTACCGACCCATTTTGTTATTTATTGTCCTAGTTTGTTATTCAAACTGTTTCGATTAACAGCATATCTTCACGAAGTAGTGTTAGTCCTGTGTGTCTTGTAAATATATTGTGCGTGCATTTACTAGAAAGCCTCCGGATTAGTATATACCATGTGCTGCCAGGCGACTCCAGGTTAAATGAATGTTTATGAAAAATTGTGTTTAAAGTGAAAATGATGGCAGTTGGTAAACCATATGGATACTTAGTTGTTTTTGGTTCGGGTGAGCAAGTTTGATATTTTGAGCTGTGTTGCACTGAGGCTTAATATTTGTGGGTTAACAATATCATGGTAATTGTCGAATGTCTTCTTGGGTCTAGGTTTCAACGAGATGGACAAAAATTAGTTCTGATGTTGTTGCAGTTTGTATGATGAAATTATGTTTCTATTATGTTACAGACAGCATTATGATTGCCTCCAGTTAATTTTTCAAAGTTATCAAAAATATTATATCCCTGAGAGTCTTGGGCAAATATTCATGCGCGAATGGATATGCAAATATTCATGCGCGAGTGCAAATCTCTATTAGTGCACAAACTAGTAGCCAAGGCAAATTGCGAGTATGTCTCCATCTGCCTGATTAAACATCTGCCCGTAAAGTGCCACCACGCGACTGCCTCTTACAACATAACCAAGATGAATGGTATACGTGTTTTACGATTCTAGACTTAGACTGAACACAGCAGTTTTATACTGTTCGGAGAGTCAGTACATCAGTGTGGCTAGCTTTACCAACAAATACGGCTCAATGGATAATAATAATAATAATAATAATAATAATAATAATAATAATAATAATAATAATAATAATAATAATAATAATAATAATAATAATAATAATAATAATAATAATAATAATAATGATAATAATAATAATAATAAAATCTTGTAAAAATCACATTTTTCTGGTTACTCGCACCGATAAACACCGATGTCTTAGTGAAGCGATGCGCTGAAAACTGCGCCAGGGAAGCGTGTTGTTCTAGATTATTGGCCTCATCACAATTTTATCAAAATGTTTTCCATTACCAGAAAAACTGAGCCATCGTACCTGACAATATTTTACATCCGGGCGCTTAAGGGAGATTTCAGCCGGTAAAAGTTGAACCCTATCTTCGACAGGGACAAGACTCATCTATTTTGTCTGCAATAATAAGTTTTGAGTACAACTCATATTCCATGTAAGGCTTTTCATATAAAGGCCTCCACATACAAAGACACGAAAAATAATTAAAACTGAGAAAAACTTTAGATTAATTTTCAGGTTTAGTAAGAAACAGGCAATATGCTGTTGTGTTGTTCCACTTAAAATTGAAAAAAAAAATGAGGAACAAACTTTCACACTCAAAATTATATATCCATATTCAAATTATTAGACATTGAAACGAAACTACAATACTCTAAAATGGAAACGCGTGCGATATAATGTTGCTTCTCTTCAAAGCAGACTTGAAGAAACCCTTAATGAATCTATCATAGAGGTCCTGGTTTGCTCGTATTACCAGCGCGCCCATCGAGCGATAGGAAATTGTGCTAGTATAGATTGTAGATTGTTCAAGAAGTAAGCATACCTGTTCCTCCAACCATGGATTATTAGATAGTAGGTCCATGCCCCAACAGGTCTTCTATATTGTATCCTCACTTTGCACTGCCACTGGGAGCCGCCTCGCCTAATACATGTACATCAAAAGATGTCTCGCAGCTTACGATCAACCCACGCAGCAGTACCAGTACCAAACGGATGCATAAATATGCGATTTCAGTAAGGCACAATAAGGGAATAATATATTTACACTACAGGAGAAGCACAGGCGGAATACAACAAAAAACGTATAACCTGTCAAAATGGGTGATGTATAGTTTACTGTTTCACTCAAAAGGCATTTCTACGTGCTAAGCATGGTGTGAAAGATGTCCAATCCCGTTAAAACGCCTCAAAGTTTACGCCTGTAAGGTTAATTTGGTTTCAGGCAGCTCGAACATTAAAGGATGCTTAATGTGACAAGGCATATATATGGTGGCGCAGGGACGTTTGTCATGCCTTTGCACTCTGCGCTTACATGTAGTTCAGAGAATTTCGGTGCCTAGTTTTTGTATAAAATCAAACTGAATTTAACTCCCTCCTCTCTCAGTTAGGCATATCAACGAATGATCAAATACTTATTTTATATATAGGAAGACACGAACTACCCGTAAAAGTCTTGTGGAAGCGGAACTGAGCACGCAGTTCAGCTGGCCTAATGCGTGACATTCAGAGTATCTGTGTTTCTGCTTTGGCCTCGTATCATTCAACAACGGAGTAGGAGAACATGCGGGCAAATCCCTGCATCAAACATGGCACAGCATGTTACTCTTGCCAAAGTAGTTTAGCAACTTGGATCAAAATAACTGTTTCATACGAAATAGAAATGTTTTTTCAAAGACATATCGAGCTTGACACAAGGAGTCACCATATGTTTGGAAAAGGTATTCTCTATTCCACAAATGCTACCAACACCCTTACGTTTTCCATCAATACGCCGCATAATGGCGGATGATTGAAATAGAAGCAAAGCCACAGTGTCAAGTATTTTGGCGGGAAATTGATATACGCGTCCGGTATTGGTACAAAAGGTCCGCGCGAGTAAACCCCGCCCACTTGGACAGAAAAGACGTATTTTATTGCTAATCTCCGGCCCTAATACTTATCAATAAATTGTCTGGTTAGACAAAACAAAGAATTCGAACGTGTAAACTTAATACGTGCCTTCGGCTATTTGCGTAAAAAAAAAAAAAAAACATCTATGCAATCGTCCATATAATCTTAACAAAATTGCAGAGGAGTAGTTTTATGTAACCTCGGGTTCAAACTAGAAAAGAAGGTTTACTACAAAGTTGATTTGTATGCGTTTAAAAGTTGTAAAGTAGGCCAGATGAAAATTCCAATGGTCCAAATGACCTTGACCTTTGACCTCTAGTGATAAAATGTAAATTAAAAAATGTATAATGTTGCAATACCTACAATTTGAGTCCCACATGACTGAAATTGGATGAAAGTTGACCAAGTTATGGCTGGATGAAAACTTCAAAGGTCCAAATGACCTTGACCCTTGACCTTTAGAGGTCACATACAAATTTTTTTAAAAAATCCAGTTTTACAATATGTACAATTTAAGCTCATCATGAACCAAATCAGATGAAAATTGACCAAGTTATGGCTAGATGAAAATTTCAAATGACCAAATAACCTTGACCTTTGAGCTTTAAAGGTCACATGTAAATTACAAAAAAGTGCAGTATGGCAATACCTATAAGTAGAATACAACATGATTAAAATTGAATGAAAATTGACCAAGTTATAGCTAGAAAAACTGTCAAAGGTCCAAATGACATCGAACGTTGACTTTTACAGGTAATATGTTAGTTATGTTACAAAAATATGCAGTGTTACAATACCTACAAGTTGAGTCCAAAATGATTAAAATTATATGAAAGTTGAAGTTATGCCTGGAAGAAACCTTCAAAGGTCAAAATGACCTTGACCTTTCAACTTAAGAGGTCATATGTGATTACAAAGATATACAGTGTTATCTTATATACAATTTAAGCCTAACACGAACCGAGTCAGATAAAAATTGACCAAGTTATGACTAGATGAAACTTTTGTCGGTTCAAATGACCTTGACCTTTGACCTAGACAGGTCACATGTAAATTACAAAAATATGCAATGTTGCAATATCTACATTTTGGGTACAACATGGTCAAGATTTGATGAAAATAAACACAGTTACGGCTCGATGAAACGGCCAAATGACCTTGGCCTTTGCCCTTTAGAAGTCAATTACAAAGTGTGCAGTGTTCCAAACCTATAAATTGAAGTTGCATTGGCAACGTTCATCTAAAATAGTTTTTGAGATATTCAAGATTTATCAAATGCCCATAATTTGCATGATCTTCAGCATATTTTATCCTCTTAAATAAAAGGCTCAAATTCATGTATAGACCTATAACCATGCCAAGGTTGAAGTTTCTGAGTGTAATGGTGTTCGAGAAAACTGGCAAACAAAATTTATTAGTCAAAACGAACGAAAGAAGGAAAGAAAGACAGACACATAGAAAGAAAGAAAGAAAGAAAGAAAGAAAGAAAGAAAGAAAGAGAGAAAGAAAGAAAGAAAGAAAGAAAGAAAGAAAGAACTCTAGGCAAAACAGAATGTCTATGTTGGCACGCATACATGATTACATTGTGTCATTCACTGATACAGCTGCATGGAAGATGTGGCACTACTGTTCCTGTTTATGTGATAATAATAACACACATAGAACGTCATATCGAATTTAAATCGTAATTTGCAAGCTTATTTACTAAAATAAAGGTAAGGGCATAGCTCTCTACGCTGGGGTTTGCTTTTGAAATCACCTGCTTCAGTGGTGGCCACAACCACCGCTTGCTTAACGACGGTCTTTGCTTCTCGGACTTCAAAGAATTGCCGGATCCTCAGGCAACCGCCTGCGTCAATGGCTATGCTTGCCGTTTACTCTTATCAGTAGCGGACGCCCTAAAATCCATTCAAATCTCAAACGGAGAAAACAATATGAAAAAAGTAGGCTGCATTTACTTGTCCAAAGGCGCGGGATCATTTTGTCGGAGTCCCTGGCCGCCAATTAAGATTACCTTTGGCTACCATGCGGCCTTCTTGTTGACGACCGGTATTCAAAGACTGAAAGACCAGGGCGATTGTAACCCAAGCAGCCACAAACCACATCAAGATAAATGCAGGCGTGCTGTAGCGTACAGGTTAAGTTAGTAACAATGATATTGGCGAAAATTTCCGGGAAATGAGACTGCGTATTTAAAGTTGTGCAGCGTAAGTTTTCATTGACACGCAATTATAGCAAAATAGAAATGACGCAGCTTTTAACGTAATCTAAGGGGCTGCTTAAGATAACGTCGGTTCCAAGAAACTGGTTTCAGTTCAACGTAACTATATGCTCAAGATACATGGTTTCCCATTAAAATTTTGAAAGCTATAAACATAACAGAAACTGGGTATCATAAGCACAAACAGCCCCGCAATTCACTCACATGCTCCCCAGCTACTTGAAAGATTGTGAATCGGGCAAAGCGACACTTGCTTGTATATTTACAATACAGTTACTTGTGAAATAAAAGAAGCACATACTGCACTCTGCATATACAAGCAAGATGTCGGAAGATATCGTGTTTTTAGTCCAGGTAAAATGCGTATCATTTCCAGATGAAAGATGAATTCTCATACCTTTTTATCAGACTCTTGAATGCATTTACGTTTATGAAATTTGACCGACCAACAGATCTTGGAGCAGGAAAGGTATGCTCAGAACACTGGCAATATTTTTTTTGTTAAAAGGATGCCTTATGCCTTGCTGTGGCGAACTCGTAAGGCCATCTGGTTACTTCTAAGCCAGTATATTATGGCACAAACTGATACACTTAGGGCAATGGAGTCTCGTCATATGCTGCTGGCTAAAGGCAAAAGTATAGGAAATGGCTTTATACACCTCAAACTAGACAGGAAAAACTTGATCTCAATCCCGTGACTTCATTTCTCCTGCACTCGTTGAAGAGTATTCCGTTGTTCCTCATCTGAGATGCTGTTCAACACGTCATCAGTAGAGTAGCAACAAAATAATGAACTCCGGAGAGGCAAAAAGTAGATATGAAAGGAACCATAGCGTGTATTAAAGTAATAACGACTATCGGCCATCTTTATGTGATAGGTACATGCACAGGCGGACAAAAATATAAGAGAAACTGAACGCCTCCCATGAGAAAAGCGAAACTAATGAAGCAAGTTTCCTAGCACCACACATAACTTCCCGTTGTGTCCACACATCACAGGTGGAGACATCTAGGAGACCAAAATATGCTCCATTTATTGATTGAAACAGCATGTGACACAGGGAGCAAGTGCTGCCACCATGTAGAATATAGAGAATAGAGCATATGACATGCCATATTACTTTTACACTCCCGACGTCTATTGACTTGGACATCAATATTCTTTTTTGGGAGAGGGGGAGAGAGAGATTGATGCAAAAGGACAAATCTGCGCATTGCAACACTGTTCCGTCAAAGCGATCCCTAAATTCCATTAATGTCCATACCTTTCTCAATGCAAGCGAAATCGATGCTTTCCTAAATAACATTTCATCCAAGATGCCAATGTCAGGAACACAATATGGCATTGTCACCTTTTTTTCCTGATCGTAATTTATTGATAGAATTTTCCTTTCAGCTGTACAGTTGGAATCAATATTTTACATGGTAAAAATTCATTGAATTGATTGTTCAGCTTGCATTATAGTTTTGGTGAAAAGTTAAAAAAAATACCTGTGTGGATGTTAGGCTGTTAGTCAAAAACCTTTGCTGCTTATTGTTTACCTTAATGTAACATACAACCCGCGTCAAAGAAATCTCTGCCAATGGCTATTTAACTATTTGCAGTCAACATCCAGGACGCTGGTACACATAATATCATCCTAGCGAATAAGAATAAGAAGTACGGAATGTAAAGAGTTCCCAGTACGCAATTGCAGCACATAAAATGTCCAGTGCGCCTGGAGAGAAAATTCCTTTACCCTCTTTTTCCCCAAGGCACTCTTAGCGGGCTCTTTGTATGAGCAAGTCTCCACAATATTTGTTTAAAAGCTTTTGGCGCAAGGGAAATATTAAAAAACAAAAAACAAAAAACAAAAACAAAAAAAACAAAAACAAAAACAAAAAAACAAAAAACGACCAGTCAAGTCCTCTTAGATAGAAGGTATGGAACTGATTTCCCTCTAAACCTCGTTGGAAACTACGGAAGCCTATACGGACCACATATAAAAATAACAACAACAATAATAATAATAATAATAATAATAATAATAATAATAATAATGATAATAATAAAGATGATGATGATGATGATGATGATGATGATGATGATGATGATGATGATGATGATGATGATGATGATGATGATGATGATGATGATGATGATGATGATGATGATGATGATGATGATGATAAAACTCGTAATTTCGAGTTTTTTTTCTCGAAATTTCGAGATTTCAATATAGTAATTTCGGGGTTTTTCTCGTTGACTTCTTTTCGAAATTGCGACTTTTTAAAGTCGAAATTTCGCCTTTTGGAGCCTGAAATTTTGACTTTCGAAATGTTGACTTTTTCAGTCCATTGACGCCTTTGAAGTCAAAATTCGAGAGAAAAGTACAAATTTCGACTTTTTAAAGTCGAAGTTCAAGCTTGAAAAAGTCGATATTGCGACATTAAAAAGACGAAATTCGACTTTTTTAAAGTCAGAATTTCAGCGTGAAAAGTGAAAATTTCGATAAAAAGGTGGAATTTTGCGTTCAAAAGTCTTTTAAAGTCAAATTTCAGCATTAAAAATCCAAATTTCGAGAAAAAAAGTAGATATTTCGACCTTTTAAAGTCGAAATTCAAGCTTGAATTAGTCCAAGTTTCGAAATTTTTTCTAGTCAAAATTTCAACTTAAAATAGTCGAAATTTCGACATTTTAAAAGTCAAAATTTCAGCATAAAAAAGTCAAAATTTTAGTGTAACATAGTCGAAATTTCGAAATATCGACACTTTTTCGAGAAGAAAAGTCAAAATTTTGACTTTTTAGAGTCACAATAAATTTAAGCTTAAAAAATAAAAATTTCGATTTCATAAGTCGAAATTTTTACTTTTTAAATTCAAAATTGAAGCTTTAAAAAGTCGAAATTTCGAGGAAAATCCCGAAATTATGAGATTTTAAAGTCAAAATTTCGATATTTTAAAGTCGAAATTTCAAGGAAAAAATCAAAACGAGTTTTAGATTTATTTTTTGTGGTCCTTATAGGCTTCCGTAGAAAACAGAGTAAAGGTTTTAACTTTATAATAAAGTCACTACTTCGTTCCTTCTGCCATCACATCGTAGACACCTCGGAAACACCCGTCCCCCCTTCCCCACATTCACAAATGTCATTTAGATGCCCTCTTGACACAGAGGAAAAGAGTCGACACTGAATAAATTGGGTAGTGCTAAGTGATTAGAAATGCATATGGGTTGGATGTATTATCTTTGATCGTGTCTCAAGACACAGTCCACGGAAAAAGTATGGCGGATATAATTAAATTTCCAAAAGATTCAATTGAAGCAGTGACTGCGCACAAAGACATAAAAGAACGCTTAAAGTACATTTGGACACTCCATAAAGTCCATGCTGGAGCTGAACTGAGTGGAATTTCAAGAAGATACTCTCTTTGAAATGCTAGGATCTGTGTATCCGGCTGGAAATACGTGGGTGGCTGATCAAAATGACCACTGAGAAGTTATTGCAGGTGGCATAAAAGACGTTGTGCTGATCTAATACTCCAACCGGTCACTTCATGCGCAAGTCTTCCAAGACTTTTCATTGCTGTGACACTGGATCGTGTGACACCATACAGGTCCACAATAAGCCTATAATGCAAACATTGTCTAAACCTTGTCTCATGTCCACTTTTCATTTCATAAAATTCTTGTCGAGTATGCTACTGAAATGCGCTATGCAGAAATATGAACATGGATCCGACGTGTGAACTATTGTCATGTTACTTGTCACCAGCTTTCACAATATATACGTTCACTTGGGCTTATCTGCGTAGAAATTACAAAAAGGACCCATTTGAGAAGCTATTGAGCTACATAAAAGTCTTTTCCAAAAATTACAGTTTGAGAAAGCTGTGAATGTATCAGTGGAAGGAGTGCATCTGAGAACAAAGTCCGTTTGAGACAAGATGGAGTGATTAATGGCCAACGGACGGCCGAGATCAAAGTCAGCTTGGAACCACGGAACCGTTAATGGCTAAAGGACTGAGAACAAGGTCAGTTTGAGAAGTCGTGAAGCCGCTAATGGCTAAAGGACAATTCAGAGCAAAGAGAGTTTGAAAAGCCATGAGCTATCTAGAGCTGATGAAAAACGAAGTCCTTCTTACAGGCCATAGATGTATTAAAGTCATCGTTATATCCATGTAGTAGAGCCTGGAGTGTGGCGGTGATAAATGAATGAAGGCTAGCTATTCAAATATTCAATCGTCTAAACTTTGCAATATCTCAGTCTTGCTATCGTATCTTGGCCCCGCTCTGGCCCAATTCTGGTCGGTTATATCTGTGAGTTGGACATCAGCATCTACACAGATTAAAACAAGAACATCACTCAGTGACATACGGTGTGTTTGCAATAAAAACGTAGATAAAGTCCTGAATTGCTCTTGGGATGAATTTATTCATTCAATACTTCGTGTCATAAATCTCATCGTCAGGGATTTCAAGACGTTGTGTGACTCAAAATATTAAATTAATAATAAAGTGGCTTCATAACTTTATTGTCTGCGTGTTCTCTACCGCCATTACCACAGTTGAAAGAAACCCTTCTCTTTAACTAACCCTTTGGTTGTCATTTTCTATTCACAACGTCAATTATATATACTGCGCGAGAACGCATGTGCATGAACGAGGCGTCAGAGCACAAAAATGTTGGTTTGTCATTGGTTTTTCAGCACTATGCATTTGATGGAAGACTTTTCCGAGGGCGGAGGCACACCACGAAAACATGAGAGACTACATTCAAGCATAGATTTCACTTCATTTCAAGCCTTGTGTGTCCTATTTGGGAAAGCTGCGAAATATAATTCATCTCATGGCACTGTGATAGCGCTTTCCAGCTGTGTAAAAAAACCCAGAGATTATACTCAATTGATAACAATCATATATTTTTCGTACATCTTGGCATAGTATTCTATAATATAAAATTAAGGGACATTTTTTGTAATGTGCCTGCAGTTTGATATATGATGACTCCAAGTAAATCAAATATAATTCCATTGAAAGAGATGTAAATAATGCGTCCGCCGCGCGCATTAAAGTATGCCGCACGCAAATACAAAATTGTGCAATCTTTAGTGAATGTATTTAAGCTGTATCAATTTTCCGCCTCAAACGTTCTTCTATATAAAAATCAAAGTAAACTCTGAGGATATGTACCATCAACCTATAAGGTGAATTTGGTTGTCGGTGAAGTGTTTGGTATTGGAAAACGAGGGTATATATTATACTTTTGATGTAGCCCCATGGTTTTGTTAGTATGGTATGTAAAACGGAGATTATCTTAATATCAGCATAGTTAGCTACATTTTTTCACTTACAAGTGTTTTGCTTGGAAATTTGAATCAGGTTTGATATTTAAGTGACTGGTTTCCCTAGATTCACAGAATCTGCAATTCATTTCACTTTTAGAATTAATAGCCACCTTACTTCAACTATATGATAGATAGTTTTGAGTATGTGGCAGATAAAGTTAAGCTTTAACCGGTCATTGGCCTCTACAGAAAAACAGGAAGAAAAAAATAATACGGAAGGGTAATTAGTCGGTTTTCGCGGGATAACTTTGACAAGCACCCTGTACTTTGTAAATGTAAACTGAGTTTTGAAGAAATTAAAGTACACCTGTTTGTATTTTTTATGGCAGCATGGATTTTAATGTCATTCCAAAAATGTCTTATCCATAGATGAGAATATAGACATTTTCTATAAGTATATGCGAGTTTCTGGAAACATAAAGCCGGTCCTAAGAATTCAGTAAAAGTCCAGGGAACGTAGTCCCTATGTGATAAGCCCCAGAAATATAATTTTACGTTCTTTTAGGAATGTATCTGAAGTCTCAGGAACATAACTGGAGGCGTTTCTCGGAGCCCTACTCAAAGTACATAACTTCGAATAAATTAATTTTGAAATGATTTATGTATATCCGTGCATCGCTCGAAAGACGAGAGAAGCAAAGGAAGCAAAACGCGTCTGTTGTGATAATTCCCCATGTTTATAGTTATAAATTTTGACTTCCATCTGTTTTGACAAAAATCCAATTTATTCAACAGTTCTGTATGGCCCTCAAATATTTCACATGCTGTCTCGGGCATAGCTATTAACACCTCTCCCTACTTCGGCAGCAGTAGATATTCCAAAAGGCATTTGTTTCCCAGTTATAATTTTTTCATACAGTGACAGCTTTCACAAACTATATTGATGGAAGGTGGCGAAAGAATAAATATGCCTGCAGTCCAAAGCTGTTCTCTTGACTCCTTAGGCGCTGTAAGGAAGCCTAAAGATGGACCAAAATTCTATCGCCTCAGTCCGTTACAAGACCCAGGAAATTTGATAGCAAGGAAATACCATTCTCCAATTCTGTGGTTGTGAATAATCATTAGATCTTGCATGGAATGCAACAACAGTTTTGCCTGAAGTGCGACAATTTGTGAGCATGATCGGACAGGAACCTTCAAATTATGTTTGCTAGAACTTTATTCGCCTCCTCCCCGTATTCAAACCCTATACGCCTTCCATTTCAAGGAGCCAGGCTTTCATCTGTTTCATATTACAATTTCTTTTTTCTTTTGAACATAACTAAAGGCATCACTTATGATAGATGGGTTTGTAAACGTAATCTTAAGGTATTAATATATAACTTGATTCCTGTGGCTCCGATTTAGCAGCGCAATGTGTTTTACCCGCGAGGAAAGCTTCCATCTTTGTCTCCAAACATGTGGAAATGACACATCAAATTTTCCTGGAGATCCACTGTTCTCACATTGTGTTTTTGTGCATGAAAAGTTAATTTTGATCCCTTATTTGAAAACAATATTCGGTCGAAAAAGCAAATGTACTGATTTTTTAGAGGCGTGCCTTATGGGTTTCCGCACGTGGTGCTAAATGATACGACCTGTCGACCGTAAACCTCTGTGCGTCAAATTTCAATTCTGCGCTTTTACGGATAATAATATCAATAACATTAGGTCACAGCAACTAATTAAATTTGATGCTGCAATCTGTTTTTGTAAGACCGCAAACAGAAGTACACTGTTTCAGAAGCAATAAAGGAAAATAAATATCTGTAGGCGGCTTAGAAGTGTTTTGACACTTGCTAGGACGTCATTTCTGCACAGCTGGAGAATCAAAGTCAATCTGAATGTATAACTTGATTGGGTTTCTATTCTAAAAATTGACAAAAAAGTAAGGCTGTTATTGTATTGAAGCTTAGCCATTTCATTTTAAACAATGAGTCCCCCCCCCTCCGAAGAAAAGAGCACTGCTCAAAACACATCAGATTCCTTGCACTAGATGCAGAAACTTCGTGTGACGTGATGAACCTGATGAAGTAGGCTACTTCTTTTGCTGTCAACACAGCTGACTGACAAGTCTGGAGAACCAAACAGTGACAGGCCTACCTTGTATCTCCTATCTTTGATGCATGCTATAAATTTTGGGTGTTAAGTGGCTAGGCCTACATGTTTTGGAAAAAAAAAAACTAAAGTCTGTAGTTAATGAAAAATACTTGAAGCGTTCGGAGGACCGCTTTGAAACCACCAGTTGCCTTTTATGCGTGGCTGCCTCAGGCGTGGTGTTTCCTTCTTTACATTGGTATCGGAAGATGAATGTTGATGTTTTGATAATTCTTGAAGCTCTGCCTTTTGCTGTAATTAACTTTGCTCTCATTTTTGGTATGAAGATGAGTATTTTTTTTCCGAACCACAAGACTACACAACTTTTCGTATCACACATTTGTCATAGTGTATCCATTCTATTACAGGAGGGAACTTAAAAATCCATATTTCTTGAACTTTCTGGAGCATTATACTTAGAAGAGAGTAAGAGACCAGTTACTTTTTGATCACATGCAGAAAGTTTTACCGTGTATCCTGCATAGTAAAAAATTGATTCAAGAATGTCAATTAATAAAGTTTTACATTCTTAATTGTATTTGAAAGGAGACAATGGAAACTATTTGTCTCTCCCCACTACTTTGAATGGACAAGGTGTATAATAACTGTATAAAATGAAAGATAATGATATGTTAAGTGCAACTAATTGCTCTTCAGTGCTCTAAACGGGACGTACTTTTAACGATACATGTATATATTAGTGGTACAGATATGTAGGTCTCATGAAAAGTAGGACAGTGTTTAAAAAAATGTGAACTGTGATTTAACATTTTAATATGTCATAAATCGTGAAATCAGGACTTTGTCTCGTGAATTGTGAAACATAGCTCTTCACCTTTAAGTGTGAAAGCACATCTTTTTCCCGTGATAGATTCGCAAACGGGAAGACTCCTCCCGCAAGAAGCCTATGCACGTTCTAGCATGAAAATCAGAGACACATGCACACTGCTATGAACAAAAAAGCGTCCCTGCAAGTATCGAGGTGATTTGCTAAAAGAGTTATAAACATGCATAGAAGAAATCAACAGGGTTTGTTTCCAGAATGGTTAAATATCTGGTTTGCTCCCGAGTTCGTGTACTCGAATCCGGCCGCCTTATCGAGTCCCAACCCCATACATGTTCGACCTGGATCAGCCTTCAAGATCTGTACGTGTATTTCCAAAATAGAAAATCTGTTTGGACTGAGAATACGGTGCTTTCTGTGAGAATGAAATTGTGTAAATTCGATCATCTTCTTCGCAACATGAAAGGTTAACTGCTTTCTTTAAAGATGACGAATAGCGCGTGCTGGAACGGTCACACGAACTCACGGGGACGGCGCAAGTCGTTTATTTACGTGACACGGAAATCGGCGAAACGTGAGATTCGGCATTCTATATGTTTCCCGGAATGCGTAGTTCAGTAAATGGTTCAGTTTACTCTGTCAACACACTTGTTTAAACTCTTTGAAAAAAATAAGCACCATACACTGCTTATTCTGCGCACCGTTATCATGCAATGGAGCCACAGTTTTCATGATTTACACAAGAAGTGTCCAACCTGCTCACATTCTGCCAATGTGCTAATTTACAAGCCCGTCCTCCAATTATCTTAAAACATTTGTTGATTTGAAGGTGCTCGGACGAACATAATTTCATAGGGTTGACTGCAAGTCTGTGGCTGCAGACATTGGTCCCGAAAGTGCCAGCAATTACGAGAAAAGGAATCTATGGCTCATTTTGATAGCGTTACCTTGTGATCCTTGAATGTTTCAAATGGCTTGTTTTATATAATCACGAAATAGACAATAAAGGTATTTTGTCTTAACAATTAAAGACAACAAACACATACGCTCCACTTAAATCTGGCTCCCTGAAAAAATATATAGAAGAATCTGGGTCACGAAATTTAGATCCATCGTCTCGACGAAAACAGAGCACCCAGTACTACCAATTACTGTATCATCATGTTACTTGGTGTATAGTGCGCTGACCTGTTTAGTCTGCCGTGAAAGTCGGCCAAGATGAAACGATTTTTGAGACGTAGGCCTGCTGGATCAAATAGTCATATCACAGAAACAGATTAATAAGGAATTTCTTCCAGAGAAAAAATTCTCATTTAATGCAAAACGGCAACATTACTGGTGGAAGGTTCCCTTTCGAAGATGTAAACCTAGGTCTATCGTGTAGAAAAATTAAGAGAAATCAAATTGCATAACACATGTCCACAACACAATTCGCTTTATGTGACCACAGTTGGACATACCCACGCCCAAGGGCGGGGTGGTCTTTCTTAGAAGAACAAAATGCTCTTCACAGAATTTGATCCCATCACATCAATATTGTATTGGGGAATTTAGCTTACATTTGACAAGGTAATGGGGCCAAACTTCAAGAGTTCGAACCCGACAGAAGACGGACAAAAACAAAAGATTACGGTACTATCGTTATGTAGTTCATACATATCTTTTCTTCATTCTTTGAGTAGTTTTGCTGGCTGATTTTACTTATTTTATTGTTGGGGGGCTTAAACTTTCCCTACACGTTACAGAAGATGGTCTGGTACAAATGCTTCATTTTGGTCAAGTATAATTGAATTCATTAGTCATCAAAACAATACAAACATATGTAATCAAACTCAGAAAAGTCCGAATTTTGCATCGAAGTAAAAGTTAATATAGTGACTTATTTCGACTAACTATTCATATAGTTGAATTTGTGAAATACTTGAATTGTTATCATAACCTCAGCACGTATCACATATACATTTACACACACATATTATTTATATATATATATATATATATATATATATATATATATATATATATACATATATATATATATATATATATATATATATATATCGTATAAAAATGGTATACAACATAACATAGTGTAAACAAGTAAAACGATTGAAACGACCAAAAAGTATACACAGTTCTTACAAAAACTTCTTTGTACACAGCGTATGTGGTGCAGTTTACTCAGAGCTGCAACGAAAGACAACCAAAGTCCTCTGTGTTGCACAATTCCTGTCGGGTATGGTTTGTCACTAGCTTTCCGCCCTTTGCCAAGCAAAGAATATACTTGCCAAGTTTTGGATAACAAATAGCACAAGATGAAAGCAATATGCCCTGTTGCAAACCGAATTCGAAATCGCTCTAAACAACAGGATCTGTCGTTTTGTTTTGTTTTGTTTTGTTTGTGTTTTTTGATATTGTTTGTTTGTTTTGTTTTGCTTTGTTTTGTTTTGTTTTGTTTTGTTTTGTTTTGTTTTGTTTTGTTTTGTCTTTTTTTGGGGGGGGTTCCCGTAAACTAGAGCTCTTGCTGGGGTTAACTCTTTCAGTGTCAATTTTTCAAATGAATCATCAGCTTTCCCCGGCGCGCTTATGGCGTAATGCGTCCGTAATGCGTCCGAAATACGCCGAGGAAAGTTGTTGACCTGGACTATGATTTTCTATGGGCTTATAGGCATGCTGGTACTTAAATGAAAGGCATTTTTACAAAGAATATCAAAATGGTATCCACGTGATAATTCAATGAAGTTTTAATAAGTACTTTGACTTGAGTCGCAGTTGGTAGTGAAAGAGTGAATCGATATTAAACCTGACGGGATTGGTATTCAAACGGAGCTCTAATTCCAAGCCAAACAACACGACCACCTGCTTTATCCTTCAGATACAATTGCGTGCCTTTGCCACGGAATAAGCGATACAATAGCAGAACCTTTCCGTCAGTATGCCAGCTGACAAATGTGGAATCCCATGCTGAAACGATCGTCAACCTCTTTTGGAGAATCAATCTTTCAGCAATAAAGGAACAGTGAATGATGATTCAAATAATTTTGCATGTTGCCCAGGGAGTAGTCACCTGACACGCACACTACATTCATAGACTTGCGAGTTATATTACAAATTCACCGGACTTTTATGATTTATAAATTGTAATTAGCCCTGACTGACCCGAAACTAGACATTATTAATGTTTGTCGATATCCATTTAAAATCACATTGTGCAATATTTGATAGAATTTTCTAAAGCCACCTGGGTTCGCAATTCATGTAACATTCAATGACAGAAACGACGAAACCCTTTATTATGATCAGGATTTAACCCCTTCGAGACTGTGGATCATACAGAAATCACAAAATCAACATACATATGGCATATAATTATTCAATCCTGGGTATATAAATGTATGTGTGTGTGTGTGTGTGTGTGTGTGTGTGTGTGTGTGTGTGTGTGTGTGTGTGTGTAGATAGAGAGAGAGACACACACAGAGAAGAAAAATCGGTAATCTCTCTGTTAATTTGAGCAATATAGAAACGAAAGGAGGGGAACTTGAAAAAGATAACATTAATATAAGTAAAGTTGGTTGGCCTAAAACGATATGGGAATAGACTTTACGTATATTAATGTGTGTCTACTTCAAGTGCCTGTTGCTTCGGGGTTTTTTTGGGGGGGGGGGTGTTTTGTTTTGTTTTGTCTTTTTGTTTGTTTGTTTTTTTTTTAGCTCTGGTAACAGCCAGATTACCCCCAATGTTCCATGTCTCTCTTGCGGTATCATATCAATTTATGACTAAAATAGTGTAAAGGAATTTGCCAATAGCTTGTGAACTGGCCCGGAATCCGCATGTTTGCTCAAACATCATCCAGGGCATGTGTACATAAAAAGACAGAATAATCACTAAAATTAGAAATTGGATATTTTGAGTAAAGAATGTAAACTGTGCACTGGTGTTCGTGGAACATTATGGCCTTGGCCAGTGGCTGTATTCACAAAGAATTTGATATAATCCAGACTTTGATCCTAAAATTAAAATGGTGCCCCTTTGACCCTGAAGTACTTAATCCTTGGCCTCATATATGAATCAAAATTGCACAAATAAACAATTTGTGTTCTGGGCTACAATACTTATTCTGTTTTCAACATTTTCATTGTACTAAATTAGGCCTAACCCAGTTTAATCCAGTATTTTATCTTTCACACTGGATTAAAATCTGGAACAAATTAAGATTATGCCATAATCCTGAAATGTTAATCATATGCTTCGTAAAATAGCCATAAAAGAGATTGATTCACACCAAAGTTGTTAATGTGACCGAAAATTAAGCAATGTGCAATCAAAACAAGTTGATTTAATTTTTGATCTCAAATTTCTTATCAGATTAAAATTCTTTCTGAATATGGCCACTGGCTATTATAATCAAACGTTGCCGATTAAAGTTTTACGTCTAGCTGTGGGGGCTCTCGCAAGTCTGTTGTCCTTTGCCATGAAATATCGTAAAACTGTTGTTGATTGATATATGCTTATATTGTTTTTAAAATCTGTAAATGCATTTGAATTTAAGCTAATTGGTGTAAAACTTTAAGGCGATTATTGTTGTGAGATGGTAGGAAGCCATGTACTCCTATCTCTATTGCACAGAAGAATACATTGCAGATATTTTATTAGTCTTTAGTTATTATTATTATTATTATTATTATTATTATTATTATTATTATTATTATTATTATTATTATTATTATTATTATTATTATTATTATTATTGTTATTGTTTTCATTATTTTTGTTGTTATTATTATTATTATTATTATTATTATTATTATTATTATTATTATTATTATTATTATTATTATTATTATTATTATTATCATCATCATCATCATCATTATTATTATTATTATTATTATTATTATTATTATTATTATTATTATTATTATTATTATTATTATTATTATTATGTATCCGTTGTGTTTGGGTAAACTCGGGTGGGATAGTTGTGAAATGTTGTGAAAAAAGGTTTAGGTCAGATTATACTGTGAATTAATCCTTTCAGACCTGACTGATACCATAAATTTAGAAATGTTATAATGTCAGTCTGTTTTGATCCAGGGTCTTTGGGCGACAGCTTAGCGCGTGTAGCAAGGTCTCTTTGTTCTCGCACAGTTTACAGGCATCGTTTAGTCGTTTCCTCCCATGCCGTAAGTTGTTGTTGTATGGGTTGAGGCAGACGATGCAGATATAATTAGAAATTTCGTGATCCCCGGAGGTAGATTAAAGGCCATGTTTTTCCAGTCGTTTTTTTTTTTCTTCTTTTTTTTTTTAAGATTTGTAGTTCTAGAAATCGACCTTGCTTTGCGAAGGTCCCTACATGACTGAGCAAAAATCCGAAGATACGTGACTGTAATTTTTTGTTCACTTCCTCTCTATGAATATAGATTGAGGTTTTCTCGGGCGGGATATTGCAGTATATGTCATCACAGAGGTTGCCTATTGTATCAGCTATCGTCCGGGATAAAGTGTAGGCTAACGTGTGGCATTCTAAATAAAGATCAGAGACAGTCTTCATATATAGTCCATCTGGCACGTGTAGGAAAGATAAGGTTCCGGGAGGTGGGGGAGAGCACTATATTTTTTTCAAAAATGTATTTGTGAGAGAGTCTTAGTTTTCCCACGTGTGTTTGAGAGACGTCCTTCCCAGACAGGTGAAATCTCCTTGAATGTAGGAAATAGTCGCGGTATACATGAACTTACTTTAGCTTCTTGACGGACGGAAAGCTTGCTCATATTTTCTGGGACCAAAGAGAATTTGGTGTGTAGGTATGCATAGACCTATAATGATGGACACCAAAAAAATTATGATGCTCACTATCGAGGGTAGGAATATCATTTCCACTGATGGCAAATTTTAGTGCATTAGATTGTTTTAGCATAATGAATAACTAAGTGAATTTTTGCTGGTTAGAGTTTTAGACCCCTCGGATGTGCATTTACTTCTGTCATGTTGATTAGACACTGGTGGGTTAACTTGCTGGTCATAATTAGGCATAAGTGGTCTGTGAATGGAATGGTACTGACATGATGACCGTCTTCTCTCCGAACTTTTGTTGCAGTTGAATATCTTGGATTATTGGGTTAAAGCACAGGATAAAGATAATCGGACTAATGGGGTCGCCTTGAAAAATCCCCTTCTTGAAAGAAATTTTCTCTGATGTCCAAGACCTAATGGTTGCACGGAATGATATAGATAAATATAAGTTATTGATATAAGTACATATCTCAGGTGGAGCAGGTTGTCGTTCAAGGGTATGAGGACTTAATTGCCGTGGTACTCATCCAAGGGCGTCCTCTAAAAGTCAAGCCATGTAATATGACAGGTACGCTTTTTATTTCTGGCATGATGAATAATCTCACGAATAACTGAGTTGTGTTCAATGCAACTATCCTTGCCTTTTAGGAACGCTGTCTCATATCGTGTGTTTATTAGGTTATTCCGTTTTATGTAGTCGTCGAATCTATCTGCTAGAAGTTGACGGAACACTTATTAGAGATGCACCTCGATAAGGCTATCTTTATGTAAGTATGTATGTATGTATGTATGTATATATATATATATATGTGTGTGTGTGTGTGTGTGTGTGTGTGTGTGTGTGTGTGTGTGTGTGTGTGTGTGTGTGTGTGTGTGTGTGTGTGTGTATAACAAGAGAGATAGAGGAATTTGTGTAATCTAACTGTTACCTGAGCCACAAACAAACGATTTGGCAAGAGCTTAAAAGAAATTGCCTTCGTATAGATAAACTCTTCCCAGAGCGTTTTAGACCAACTAATTCTGTCGAACTTCTTTCCAGATTGCATGCCGTGCTATGATGTATACTATGGTGTGGTTGTGCATCCTCTTCCCTTCCCGCAAAGACATAAGAAATAAAGCAACAACATGAAAAATGTATTCCTATCTCTAATTTGAAAGAGAAAGGTCTCGACGCAGCAGCTGACTAAAAAAATCGATGATATAAGTCTAAAAAGTTAAAATGAATTAAAGCTGTACTTACAGTTAAAAAGAAAAATTGTTTTTTTTTTACAAATCTTCAGAACAGCTGAAACTTCATACTTACAGTTAAAACGTATCATTGTTCCAAGTGGTGTTAGACAACGCACTGTTCTGGTTCTGATATTCAGCAATTCGAGACAAAAGGGCACAACCTTTGCTTTCTCTGAAGCATGTATTTCCAAACTTGACCAGTCATTCTGGAGATAGACAAAGACAAGTTACTTCAGTGTGTCTATTTCAAGCAACGGCTGGTACAGCCGTCTGTAGAGTATAACATTGGCAGACAAGATCGATTTATCCATCTGGTTGCTGATGTGCTGCCCTCTAGAGACATCTTGAATCACCTTTATTTCAATTTGCTCTTCAGCAGGAGCAAATGTGTGTAGAAAAAGTCTGTGAAAGTAATATGGGACCAGACTCACAAGCCCAGTGTTGTTACTGACGTGAATAACCGCGAAATGAGGTTCTCGATATAAATAAGATTTTATGATCTTATTCCTGGCAAATTAAATTGTAGGTCAAAGGAAAATCTACCTTTTTGACATGTAAAGAGGTATACCAAATTGGATACAACCGTGTTAATATGCATGGTAACGATGTCATGAGGTTAACAGGGCTTCTAATATTAGCACATAAATAAGTTCAATCTCGTTCTGTGATTAACCTATTTAAAAAGAGTCACACAAAGGTGCTCGACGGTAATAGCGTTGACAAATTCGTTGAAACGGGCATTTTAATTCGACGATCCTAGCATGGTAAAGCCTATGTTGATATCCGTTATCCTAGACAATATGGTATATTCTGAAGTAGATGAATCAATTTTCCCAGTCTCATTTCATGTCAACCTTGTTTAAACCAGAGGCCATTCATTTGTCTTTTTCTGTATTGTATAGTTATACCGCTAGCAAATTGCTAACTTTGCACTGATGCATTGAATTTCCCTCTTGGACACCCAACAATGCACTCATTAATTCCTTGGTATGTCCGTGGACAATTACATTAGGGTCACCTATTCGTAGCACAACACCTCGACACGGTATCAATCATGGCGGCGTGGATGCACTTTTATTATCTCTGACAAAACAAAATGCATGAACATGGAATTGTTTGACGTTTGACCCTTCCCGCCAAAACCGTTCAGAAGAGCCCAGATTACGTCAAATGTCGTCTGATTAATTGTTTTCACGGAAATTTCTCTTTAACTCTTTCAGTGTCAAATTTTGGGTTGAATCAACAGCTTCCCTCGGTGCGCTTTGAGCGCATGCGCCAAAAGCACACAGAAGAAAGCTGTTCAGCTGGACTATTGTATTTCATGTAACTTCAGGCATGCAGATACTTGAATGAAAGGCCTTTTTTACAAGGAACACGAATCTAGCGCCTTTCATAAAATTCAGAACAGTTGGCGTGAAGTAGTTTAATAGCAGCTGGCACTGAAACAGTTATTCTGAAGGAGAATTGATGATGAGGCATATCAGCAGAGCCTGTCTCAGATCCACGGCTTTCCTCAGCACCAATCTAGCTCACGCCAAGGAAGACTGTTTGCTCCATCGTATTCTAACAGAGACGATGTCGTGCAAACATTCCTATTCTCGCCAAAGCACCGCCACAGACCGTTGATCAACAGCCTGCTAAAGTGAATAAGTTATATGTATAAACCATTCCTTACGAGTGTAAAAAGAAACACGTAGCTTTAAGGGGCTATAGACACACCATTGCCTGACATAACGGTTTAATAAAATAGTTTTATTTTAACTCTTTCCTGGCCAATTTCGACAAAAGGCGATGTGCTCTGATTTGACATAACGATACCAGATTCACCCATTTTGTAAAATCGACCCTTCCGTCAAGTACCAGCATGCCTAGATCTCCGGAGACTACCAGAATGCTTCACCTCAACAGCTTTCCTCAGCGTGATTTCAGAGTCCGGGAAAGCTGTTGACTCAGTCGAAGCGTGCAACCGTTGAGTTAACAGTAAATACGTGTCGATATTTCTAATTGAACATGAGAACAAGTACGCCAACGATTTTTCATCTCTTTTGTTTTGCCTGTAAGAAATTGATTTGTCGTTGGTGAAAAAAGTTAAGTCGCCTCAGTGCAATTTCTTTCTTTATTTTCATTTATTTGTCTCGCCCAGTCCTTAAAATTATCTCGTCTCTTGGCTTATACACAATTCATGGGGAGTATCTAGAGAGCGATTGTTTGTGTTATCTGCATGTACCTTTTCACGTGTACTTTGATCTGTTCTATGTATTTTATATGTGCATATTTTCACGTGTATATACTTTCATGTTTATTTTTTTTCCTGGCATTTAAACTCAATGTTTTTTGTCCATTTTCTATTTTGGTGACAGTCCCTATTATTCATATATTAAATTACTATTTAGTCGCGTTTTAATTTTCATGTTTTTGTGCCATAAGCAAATTGAACGAAATAAATATGCAGCGAAACTAAGTGAATGTACAGAGTACATTGAACTCCAATATTCTGTTTATCTTGCTACAATTTTCGAGGTAAAAGTAATTCTGGTCTTCCAAACTGGAAAGTGTTCACACTTTTCGTGTACATTTCCAGTTAAGGGCACTGGACTTTGGGGGGCAGGGTAGCACAGGTTGTCAATTGCTACTAAAAATGGTAATGACTACCATATATATTCTATAGAACCTTTATTCTTTGTAACATTGTAAAATCATTCATGTTTTTCAACGGACATTTGATAGTGCATGCAGCAGGTATCGACAAACAAGCAGTTATTGCATTGAATTGAAAACGTTGTTTTGAGAGATGAAATGTTGGTGTTGGTGAAAGCTGGCCTGTTTTCAATTAAGCTTTGCTCTGCGCCAGGAAAAGTGACAGCAAAAAAAAAAAGCGGAGAATATACCAGAAGTGCAGGTGATGCGACCGTTCACATTTGACTCGTAGACTTGCCAAAACGTACACTTTTGACAGGTCACACCATGTATACAGCACTACCCAACAGATGGAGCTTCAGCATCTGCTCTTTTCGTGGTTCTCCAGTATAAAAAAAAAACTTGCTCCGACAGTTCATTTTGTGTGCTGCTAAAAACCCGTTTTTGATGTCATCTTCCAAGCTGCAGCTTCCAACATACAGGATTACAAGTGCGCACTGTAGACTCTGACTATTACACCACTCTGACATTTTATGTGCAGACAAAATTCAATGTGTGCGACGTACATGTAATATGAGACATACATATTGATTTCCCGCCACAACTGCATACCTGATTGCCTAGTCTCGCTCGGCGGGATATGGCGAGATACTGATCGGAACCTGTGGGGACAAACGGGATATCACTAATATTTTGGAAATAATGAATACTTATTAAAGGCAAATGGAATTTTTTTCTGTATATATGGCTATGGGAGTACTAGATGAATACCAGTTTGGCATTTGTGAACTTAAATTTCTCAAAAAAACGCTAATTTTGTGAGAAATGAACATATGACCCTGTCTGGGACAGTGATGTGACCCACACGTCCCCCGTGATCGCCTGACGTCAAACCTGTACTTTATGGCGGGTAATTAATACGTATATGGCCTATTGTTGTAACGGAAACTTTCGTATTGTGATATTGATATAAACCATGAATTACCACTTCCTGTGTGACAATGACTGCAATTAAATCGATCCATGAAAATCTGATTTCACATTTGCACAAATCGGTTAATAATGCCAGCTTCTGTTCAGCAGTTGTTGTCTCATCTCCTGCATGTCACGGCCTGGGATCTTCCATGTCTTTTCGACATTGTGTAATCAGCGATAAGCCGGTGAAACACGGTTGTATTTACATTGATAATTAGAGATCGCCTTGTCCACCTAGATATGAAAGCGATTACATTCCTAGTTTTAATCGAATTCGATATAAGAGCCATGTTCTGTTGCGAGGGAAAGAATTGTACAGTGCAGTTGATATTTGGCCAAAAGTCTGCAGTTTTTGGAGCGTTATTTTCCTATCTGTCACACGAAACCTGTGTTCATGCTCTGTAGCTGTCCGCAGCAAACTTGATACGTAATTCAGATAAGTTGTACCCTGTTGCGCAAGGGGGTTTTACACGAAGACAAGGCAAAGGTTAGGTCAAGCGAGTTATACAGTAAGAGCCTTATCAATGAGATTACTTGCCCCTTTGTCCTTCTACCATGATACCCTTTGCAAATCTCAACGACGGTAGTGATAATCTTTTTCTCTTGACAAAAATCACTGATTTTTCGTTTCTAAATATATGTATTCTTATTTTTCTGTTGACAGTTACGACATGTAACTTTGCACACCCGAGGTTAATGCACGTGTGCGTGCGCCATTTCACATAACAATAATAATTATTGTATGTTGTGATATAGATATGAATATGGTGCCGACTTATACTGTGAATCTGACTTTTTTCTAGCCTTACTCTGAAACTGTTAAAGCAACCCTTGCTGTATGGTTGCAAAAAAACCCACCTACTTTCCCGTGTGGAAGTGAAGAATAATCCCTGACAAAATCGTAAAACATTATAAGATTCCTTTCTTGCCAGTAATTTTTGTCACATTACCCAAATAGTCCGATGCTTATATGAGTTACCATATTTTGTCAACACACTAATTATGGTGCTATTAATGCCAGTGAACCTGCTGACCAATGGGAGACATGTGACATGCATTTCAATTTTCCACCAAAATATCTGGCTCTGTCGCTAGATACTCATCCGTATTGATAAAGGCATACTGATGGATATACCAAATGTGTTTCGAATATTTGCAGTAATCAAAATGCTTATTCTATAAATAGAACTCCCTAATATATCAAGCTCATTGAACATAAGCCAGGTTCGTACAAAAACTAATACTTACAATAATTCTTTTTTTTCCCGCAACGATTCGCCAATGGAACTTACTCCCATCCAGTGTTCGAAATTCTGAAGATATAGATACTTTTAAGCGTAAATTGGATAAAGGGAGACCAAAGACAAATGAGTTGTTTTACATTGGTAATAGGAAAGCCAATATTCTACTTGCAAAAATTAGGATGGGCTGCAGCCAGTTGAACCACGATATGCATAAAATTGGTATAGTAACTTCTGCTTGTTCTTGTGGTGCCGAAATAGAAAATTCATTTCATTACTTTTTTGAGTGTACCAAATACACGACTGAGCGGAATTTATTGCACCAAAATATCATAGTATTGGCTCCTTTCACACTACAAATTCTTATGTTTGGAAATCCCAAGTGTTCAAAGGCAGTAAATCAAATTATTTTTGACAGTACCCACACATATATCTTAAATTCTGGCAGATTCAACTGAGGCCCGTACGTTTTCCACCCAGGTTGACGAACAAGCTTTGCTTGTGACTCCTGGTGGTTCACGTGCGGGCTGGTACTTTCTTTTTTTTTTTGTTTTGTTTTTTTTTTTGTTCCGTGAGCAGTATTCATGTGAACAGTGTTGGCTGGCCTCGACAGTATTGTATTCTAATAATGTATACTTCTGTCTGTCCTGTAATTGTGATGTCTGATCTTTTTGTATGTATGTCCATGTCGATGTTACGTCAATGTGGTGTCCTGTGGCCCGTCTTTATCTTTTGTACAGCATTTGTATTGTTCTTTTATTTCTTTTTTTTCACGAGAGGGATTTATATAGGCAGAGCCTGTTTCCCGATCGCTTTTTTGAATAAAATATGTTTAAACCAAGCTCATTGCGTGCAATAGCAACATATTTTGCCATGTTTGATGAAGGGATCTGCCCCTATGATATGGGTATTGCCTTGTGCGTGGCATGGACAAAAGGAGCGCGCAGTTAATATGAATGTCCCGTATTACATAAACTGACAGAATCAGCAGTAAGTCAATTTAAGTTTTTAAAAATTTTACACAATTAATTTTTTATCGCTTCAAAGATTAACGTAACACTTCTGATTTTTATTTCGATCGCGATTTCATTCGATCCTCAATGCTGATGAAAAGAAAATGTAAATGAACCTTACCTGTTTGCACACATAGATGTTCACATACACCCAGACATATTTGCAATCATGTTCGACAACATTTCTGTCGACGAAACGAAATTTTAATCCTTATTCAGGTAGAAAGTGAGTAAACTCATTCATTTTGAATAAGGCTCCATAGAAATAAATATTATTATTGTACTCGTATAATACGAATCGCGAAAACAGGTAGAACAAACCTTTCGAGGATGAAAACATTTATATGAAAGGTCATAGCCGCCACACTTTATTTTCGTGGTTGAATTGAGGAACAAAGAATTGTCTTTACTTTCTGTAAATAAGAGGAATGTGTACTTCCTGCTGAAGAAACGGCATTAGTTTTGCATGCATTTTTTGTTACTGCAGAGAAAATGCCATTAGTCTTGCATGCATTTTTAGGGATACATATGTATTTTGGTAGGATCCATACATGTTACCTTGTGCCTTTTGGTTAGCTGACACTCATTCCCTCCGACTTTATTTGATTATTGGTAACAAACCCACTTAGTGCAACCGAACGATGGTCTAAAGGTGATACAATTTGTCAGATTCCATCTGGCACACCTGACAGTTTCCCCAACTATGATCGATTACATGGATTACACAAAAAAAATCCACAACATGCATTTTGCTCCATGTTCTAAGAAAAGTCATTTCATCCTACGTGAAACTTACAATGTTATGAGGGGGTCACGCTCGTAAGTCAAAGAAAAGGTGTAGCTTGGGCTGGGTAGTAGTAATACTTTCTTAAGAGTCTCATCCGCTTATAATAAGAACCGATAAAATATAAGAACATTTGAGCAACCACTTTGTGCAGAGTTATCAGATCCAAAAATGAGATGAAAAATTGGATATCTCTATGTTTTAAATTAAATTACATCTGTAAGAGAAGATCGTCTTTCGTGTGAGCACTTCCAGAGGATTTTTGGCAATTCTTTCAATAGAGAGCCACAATAAGATGTTGGCATCATGAAAGTCACACTTAAGTAAAACATGGCCATTATTTCCAAGTTTAACTTCACGTGAAAAAAAAAAAAAAACAAAACAAAGAAACAAATACAGTCACGCTCACTGACAAGGGTCATGTGTGGCTTAGTCTCAATTGACCTATGATTGTACTGGAAACATTTTGCATTTTCACCTATGATTGTACTGGTAAATTTCTTGTCAAGTCCTTTGTGTTTTTTGTATAATAGTGTACGTTTCTCTGTCTGGAGAGCCAACGTTTTTAGTATCTTGTTGTACTAATAGACAATCCAGAATAAATAAGTATGTTCAAAATAAATGCATACAGGTGCTAACCTACGGTTGCTGAACATTGTCAGCGCCCTTCGGCGATTACGGCGCATTCTTATTTCCTCATGCTGCTTGATTTCAAAGTACACTTAAATGGTGTTTAAAGACGGAGTTTATTTTGAACATCTCCCGGGACAGCCCCTTTGCGGGCAAGAACACTTTGCAATTTGGCGCAAAAGCAGTCCACAATGTATTTTCATCTCGGTGGCCAATGATATTAAGAGGATTGTGTGGACGAGTAATCAATCAGCCATTCAACATCAATTCTATTATATACGAAGTTAAATCTCGATGCACCCAGTTGCGTGTATCACCAGTGGCACTGAGCCAATTCATGATGCGATTGTGAAGTCGAGTTTCATCCATGGATGGAAGTCTACCGCACCTTTATGACACAGAACCATTGGTGGCACTAAGGGGCAGGCCATCCCAAGTCTCTTCGGGTGGCACCATTGGGTGCTTTCTTCCCAACTGCTGAGATGAATCTGCATGCTCAGTTGTACCGTGTTAACAGGAAAGTATTTGTTATCCTCACACGACAGTTCCGGTGGCAGCTTTTAGAATATCTGGCGCCGTCTGGGCGCTTAAAGTTGCAGCATTCTACAAACCTATACACATAAAACCTGGGTCTAATCTTTAAGACCCGTTTTACAGACTTCAAAGGTCTCGTGGTAAACGTCTTGTGGCAGAGGTCTTATAAGCAAAAATACTGGATCCAGTCTCAGAAGTCGCATCACTGGGCTTCGGATTTTCTGGCCTGACGTGACTTGTCGAGAACTCATTCCTATCGGATAGTTTTCTTGCTCCATTGCGTAAAACCGGCTCCCGTTCGTGTTAATAAATAACTTGAAATTACGTTATGATCCGTAAAGGTGTTTCGCCATGATGTATAGTGGACCAACCAATTGTCCATCAGAATTTGTGCTCAGTACGAATGAATCATCAAGAAATTTGGGCACATTGTGCATAATTTATTACGTGTTCGAACAGCTAGCTGCTTCACAGAGACATGGTAAACATGTGCAAGTGAATCCCTCATAACATTTTTGTACCAAACAAAAAAATTACCCTTCCTGGTGAAATTTTACACCTTTTTCTATCCGCAATAAGTCGATTTTCAGGGCTACCCCAATTATCGTGTGGACCCCCCCCCCCCCCGCGCGCGGGTTGTAGCACCATGATACCAATGCTGGGATGCTGGATTTCAATTTTTCTCTTCACAGAGCTGCGCTATTATTTTAGTGCTACGTAGTGGGGAGGGCTGTCCATTCTGATCAACAGATACCATGTTAGCTATAATGGAGCATATACGACATTCTGGTAAAAACCAAACATGCTTTTAAACGCCAATGCACCCCCCCCCCCTTTTAGGTCTGACTGTCAGCACACAAGTGTTGAAACCACTGTAACCTATTTTCAGGCTGAACTTTTAGTTTAAAGTTACAATTTTTTTTTTACTTTTACGCCTTTGCTGGTCATAATAAGACATTAATTTTCCACGTTGCGGACTTAGCGATATGCACCTGAACCCCGCCACGGAAAGCTGTAGGCCTACAGCTGGGCACGAAAATCGTAATAGGTCTTACCTACAATTCTCACCGAACACTTTTTCTGTTCACAAATTCTGGGTGACGGAAATTTACACACCGGCGCCTCTAAGAGTGATTACATGTGCCAATAATATAAAACCTTACCGTCAGTTTCGGACCGGTATCCACTATCTGGCCAGCCTTCTCCACTAAGCTCCACCTTTGATCCAGCAGGCGATCTAGCTCCTCCACCCAGTGCTGCTACTTAATTCACAGCCTGGGGGCGACTTCAGTCTCTTATACAATATTCCTATTCTGGGGCCCACGCCGCCCACAACGGGCAACTGCCATTGTATTTACATTTTTAGGTTATGCTCACACTGGAAAGTCCCATTATATATTGTGCATTACATTCATTCGACAAATCAACCTTCCCTTAACACTAATCACACATACATTTTGGATTCTACCTCTTCAAAATATTCAATCAGGACTTATCCACATGGACTTGGCTGCCGTTTTGAAAATTGTGGATTTCTCACCAAATGCTTTGTAAATAAGGACAGTAAGTGGACGATCTTTTTGATACATGAAACCAAAAGTATATGTTTTGCAAATATTTCAGAGTATCAATAATGATATGATATGTGCTATGCTGAAGACACGTGCCCGCTATTCACTTGATATCCAAATCAAATGTAATTTTGTGCGACTGTCGCACAATACATTGTGCAATGTTCAAATTGGCCCTCTCATCTCTCCCCCACAAATGCATCATTTGCCAGGGTAGCGTGTCGCATTGGGATTTAATTGATGATTCTAAATGCATGATTAAAATAATTTACCCAATTTCACCTTGCACATCTGAGACAGGCTTTTGGATTGGAGACGCGGGTGGGCAGACTACAAGTAAATCTTACTGCGCCAGATCAGCGTCCACACACACGTAATACATTATCTATACAGACGATATTCAGGTACGATGTGTGACCATGCCGGAGTTGCGCCTGTACAGACGAGTAAAACACGGATGAGCACGCTAAGCGAAATTAAATGTTGACCATTTTATTGATGGTAGAATTTAACTAGTCTAAACGAACGGTATAACCTGATCCAGCTCAGAAGATAGCCTTACAAAATTATTGTCTAATATTACCTCCACTGAAGAGTGCCACGCCCATATCCGCCTTTGCATAAATATCTTCTGAGAGACATCTGGTCTCAGATGGTCTTAAACATGAGGGTTGCGGCAGAGCCCAATTGGGCGTCTTTGACGACAGAGGTCTGCAGGCAGAGATCTTGTCGAAGGCAGCAATCTCCGAGACGCAAGAACCGTAAATAACAGATGGAGACTAAATTTCGAATTGAAAAATTTATTTTAACCATGTTTCTACGTTAAAATAAAAAGAAATTCAAATTTTCATTATTCCTATTTTTTCTGATCGTTCAATTTAGGAACGTTTTAGTAATAAAAAAAGACATCTATAAACGTCTAATTAAAATTATCATTTCCAGCAAGTACGGTAGCAAATAACGCATAAAGTATTTATTACATTCCAAAGAAGCCCGTAACAAAACATTTTTGATAGTTTGCCAACTCCCCCCCCCCCCCGCACCCCAAGTACTAGGAAGAGAGCTGTGTACCGTAAGCGGTTCTCCAAATATCTTACTACCAGATCAGGCTTATTTCGAAAAGGAAGACAAACAAAATGTGTAGTTGAGACTTATACCAGTATTTTGGGATCAATACAATATTTAAAAGCTTCCAAATCAGCTCAATATTCAAGCATAGCTAAGATCAAGGCCAGTTGGGCTATCTCTGTTTTATGGTATCAGATGATACAGAATAATGGAAAATGGACAACTAATACCGTATTGATTTTTGCTCAGATGATAGAAGATTCTCTACCTTCCAAGGAGTTAACTGAAATCTTGAACTATGTTATTTTGAAGTGCCTTTATCAATCTAGCTATTTTAAGACATATGACAAATAACATAAACATGCAGATAAAACAGATTTACGGCAACACAACAGAGAGGCATTTAAACATAAATAAATAAAAAAATTCAGCTTTAACGGATCTGGCAAATGACATGGTCAAATTTCCCTAGGGTGATTCCGAGGATGTCATGTTGAATTTGCCTCATCTTCAACTATAAATAGAAATGGAAGGACGTTGATCGCTGTCTGTTTATTGTCAGTGGCTACCTTAATTCAATTTACGTTGCGTAGGTGAGAAGAAGAACGTGCCATAGACCCTTTCTTTGAAATAGGGCGACAAGGCGTTGCTTGAACGAGACATACAGTAAGTGTTCACAGGAAGCTATAATCATGCGCAGGTATTCACATCATACTAAGGTCGGTGGACTCTGATTGGCTTTGAGTTATTGGCGTCTCTTGCTCTGTCTACTTACTTTGGAGAGATGACTGTCAGGGTAGCGCAAAAGTAGAGTACATAGAACCTAAACAAAATATTAATGCTGCGATTCGATTTTGCGTGACATATGCGAACTTTTATCATCTGTTTACCCCACTTGATTATAGACGAAGTACATTTTAACGCAGAAGTCAGTACAGGATAACCATTTCATGGCAGGATACTACCTTAATTTGCAGGTGTGTACCGGGTCAAGAACCCATGTGGCTGCAGGGGTATGACGCAGAGAAAGATTGGCTCAAGGACCTGGCACAAAGGAACATTGATGGTGGAATGACATGATGCAAAGGAACATTGCTGACCCAAGGGCGTGACGCAGATAAACACTGGCCTAAGGAAATGACGCAAAGGAACATTGGTGGCCCAAGGACACGACGCCGAAGAACTTTAATCACCCATTGACCCGATTTAATATGGATGAACCATGTAACCCCGGGCATGTAATGCAGGAAATCAGGACACGTTAACCGCTGATGCTGAAATATTACTTCAATTTGCTGGCATACATTCGTAAGAGCACAGATGACCAAACACACATGACGAAGAGGAACCTTGGCACAAGGACAGGACTCAAGGGAGCATTGGTGACCCAAAGATATGACACCAAGGAACATAGATGACCATAGGTATGAAAGCAGAGGATCATGGATAATGAAGGGCATAATGCTAGGGAATGTCAATGACCAAGGATATGACGCAAAATAATACTAGTGCAATAGCATCACCGAAAGGGCAGCGATGATACAAAGGACGTGAACCACGAGAGCATTGACGTTGCAAGGCTATGACGCTGAGGAACAATGGAAACTACATGGACACGGAGCGAAGCGCTATGGGTATAGTCAAGGGCATGACGCCCAGGAACACTGATGCCAAATACATGACGTTAAGCAGCAAGTTGACTAGATGCTGACACCCAGGAACATTGGTAACCGAGAACCGGATCCTTCTTAGAGGGACCATGGAGCTTGCATTAAAAAAACTTGGGGCACAAATTAAGTCGAAATTGAGAGCCTTAACGCTAATAGCAGATAAGTCAGTCCAGACATATTAATGAGCCCTTGATAGTATATAAGCACCTGAACAAGCACATACAAGGCGTGAGATTTTGATACCAAAACACAATCAACAGCTTTATATGCGCGTTTTATGGCCCATTTTGTTATAAACAGTGTAATTAATCCCTGTCAGTTGCACATACAAACTGGTAATTGGTTGTTCCTATCAGTATGAAGAGAACAGCTCTGTCTTAGTCATGTACGGGCAATTGGATTTCACTCTTTTTTGTCAGTTTGCTTTGTATCGTCAGGCACGTCTGTTAAAAGATTCCTGCTTTCGTAAACAGTGCGAATAATGACGTTACGCACTGTCACGTGGGTGACTCGCCTTGCGATCGTGCGTGCCGCACAGGCACCATGGCTTTTGGAGTAGTAGTATTTCTTGTTGATGAGGAGAGTTGTTCCAATGTTGTCTTTGACTCAAAAGTGCAGATTAACCTACTTCTACTTATTTATCTTATTACTTTTTTAGAATCCAGTGCTGGGACAATATTGGCTTTGTAAACTTTGAAGATGGTTTGACGTTCCCCTCATCCCCAATCAGTAGAATTGGCAAGCATTCAAGCCCAATGACTTAAAGAAGGACACAGACTAATCCTGCCAATCCTTAATGGTGCTGGCGAAGTTGAATTCCAGCCATCACCAGAAGAAGTTACACACTTAAGCCTTTCATCGGATTAACTTTATGTCGACTGAGTCAACAGTTTTCATCGGCGCAATGCGGTTGCACCGAGTGCCAAGCACAGCTGTGAAGGATATATTTCTTTCCTGATGACAAGCAACAGGTAAAACAGTCAGAAATAGAAGTAGACGACAATTAGGAAAACTGACATTTTCTGGCAAATTTTAATGGGAAAAATGCATGTCGGTATACAGCCTTCAGATCCCTCAAAATTAATAAGCTGGCGACAGTTTCTTTGGAGCTTAAAATTGCGTGGTTATGGGGGTTAAAAGAGTCTACAAGCTGTCTGCTCACCAGATACGTATACAACGCCAATGCCACATTTATCTTCCATTCCCAAGGCTTGGGTGTCTTAACAAAATGATTATTCTGAATTATTAACTTGATTTTGCCGAGGTCATTTTTTAGATTGCTACGGTGCCTACAATGATCATGATGGATTTATTATCGTTTAATTACCTTTAAAAGATGATCCATAAATTATCCATTGAAACAATGGTATGAAATGGAAACACGAGTAATCATTTCCCGTTAGTTCTCTGTTGCACGTGCAGTGTTAAATTTCATGTGCTTACCCCTAACCTTTCTGTCCTCAATTATCTGTTGTCACGCACAACATGAAAAGACTACTTAAAAGCACCCACACACGCTTTTTCCCCTGTACTTTTTTACGGGTAGCTATCTAGAGATGTCTTTCAGAAAGCTTTATTTGATCAGAAATATGGCATATAAGCGTGGACAAGCTCAAAGCAGAGAAAGGCATTGTTTCTCTTTCTGTTATCATTTGGAACAAATACGATTATACACTAATATACACTAAATAAGACTGCAGAATTTGTAGATTTTGTGGGATAACTGAATACTCAACAAGTTACAATGTATTTTACCGGTAAACCAGACTAATTTTGCTGAAGTCTTCCATGCAGGAAAGCAAATGGATTGTTGTACTCCAAAAGCTTTTCTCTTGCGGTGGGGTACATAGCATTACCAAATGTATATATATAATATTTACCACTTTCTCTCAGAATATCTGATATAAGAGCCAACAAAGCAATCTGAATGTTTCAGCCATTTTTCAAATTACTTAACATGCACCAATTCTACTTTGTGGACAACCAAGTATCAGAATTGCTGTGCACATCACAGCGTTTATAGCACTATTCGGAAATCGAAATGCTTCAAATTGAATTCTTTGTGTTATCAACCCGTATTTTCTTTATTTGCTCATGTGAAAAGTACTATTTATCGCAACATACCAACACACCTATATTGATGATCTTACTTCTGCTGTGTATGCTAGGATTTCTGGCATGTTGCAAAGGGAATAAGTCGACATAATTAGTCAGACTTTTTTCTCATCCCGCTTTCTTTTAAAATGAACATGTAAAAATTAAATCAATTAACAAATATGCGTTAATAAAATTTGATATGGTGCCGGAGAACGTTGATAGCTCTTGCGTTCATCACGAGAAAAATAGCAATAGCCGATTATATACTGAATCTGGTGCGCAGAATTATTTATATCGAAGAGAAATATAAGATTTGAACAGATTTAGGGTACTGTAGTTCTCGAAATTTTCGCGCATGATTAAATTTCGCGCTACCACTCCAAGCACAAAATTAAAATGCGCGAAAATAAGTTGCATTGTATTTCACTATGTTGTATGGCATTGGATTACGCAAAATTGAAATGCGCAGAAATTCTGTAATATGAGAAAAAATGAGAATATTAAAATGCGCGAAAATTTTTAGAACTACAGTATATCCATTCAACTGTAACTGCGTAGTAGCCATTCATCAGAACACACATATAATTTATAAAAGATTTCAAGGCACACTCTTAGCAAAGCATAAGCTGAAACTTTATGTAACTAAGTATACGTTTGTCATGATTTATATCTTGCATATTTGAGACATACAATTTAAACAAATCCATGTCTGATTGAAAAAAAAACAAAAAAACATCATGCATACTCAAGAGTTATGTGCCATGACATCTGAAGGCACAAACTTCAGAAACCTGATTTGAGTCTTTGAGAAATACAAACAGTTATTGAAATAGCTGTTCTAGCCTTACAGAAGTACATTCTTGCACTGATGACAGCAAGCTTTCGTACTGTGCCAGAAGCTGTTGAGTACCAAACACCCTGTAGACCAAAACAGTTATTCGGTCGTGTCTTGTTTTCTATGCATCTCATCAACTTGTAGCCTGCAAGTGATACCATGAATCTTCCAGTATTTTGCTTTCCAGGTAGATCGCTACCGTAAATTTAAGTACTGTTTGCTATCACAGAATAACGTGATACCTACAGCAAATATTTAAGACAAAATACATGTATAAAACATATTCCTGACGTAAAGCGCTTGTTTTTATTTATTTATTTATTTATTTATTTATTTATTTATTTATTTATTTATTTATTTATTTATTTATTTATTTATTTATTTATTTATTTATTTATTTATTTATTTATTTATTTATTTATTTATCAATTTATGTATTTATTTATTTATTATTTGTTTGTTTATTTATTTATTTATTTAGATACTTAGTTCGTTCGTTCGTTCGTTCGTTCGTTCGTTCGTTCGTTGGTTAGTTAGTTAGTTAGTTAGTTAGTCAGTTAGTTAGTTAGTTAGTTAGTTAGTTAATAGTTAGTTAGTTAGGTAGGTAGGTAGGTAGGTAGGTAGGTAGGTAGGTAGGTAGGTAGGTAGGTAGGTAGGTAGGTAGGTAGGT